>JARFOC010000199.1:409536-421832 GCA_031763485.1 Osmoderma eremita | reverse complement strand
ATTTTATATCATATCGCCTTTATATACAGGTTAGTATAAAAATTGCCATCACTTCCACGAAGGTGTACCGATGAGCCCCAAACGGCGAAACGCGTCTACACATGGTGATGGCATAAACTTTTATCTGACTAAATAGAACGTTAAAATGACAAATGTCAAATAAGTGTGCTGGCAACTCATCTTATCTATGCAACTGGCAACGCTCTAATTGAAGAAATCGTACGCGGACGAAATGTCCCTAGATTTGACGTTACTATGCATTTGCTAAATCTGAAGTTGTGCCTGGTTGTGTTGGTATGATTTTAAGATTGTCCCTGTCAAACATAAGAAAATTACAATAAAAAATATTGTCTTTTCCAAAAAGGGTAATGTGCAAATTTTGCGACTAAGCTTCAATTTCAACATGTTACTCCTTGTAAAAGTATACTTATTCAGTACTTTGGTTTAAGATAAAAAGAAGAACACAGTTATTGAAATATTTTTAATCCGAAACGGAAACCTTCAATAAAACGCCACATTTCACAGAGATGGCCGATGCGAAGTATGTAATTTCTACATAGATTGATTTCTTAAGGAAAACTGGATTCAATATTTCAATTTCTACAAATTAATAGAAAAGCAGTGTTCCCCACATTTCCCCCATAACCCTCAAATTGGCGTCATGCCCAGTTTGATTTTCCACAGTCTGGTCATGCGGCATTGTCGTACACACCCCAACCCGTCTTCCCAAACTTTCAATATCACCACCGTGACGTTCGTTCGTTTCCAAGCTTCCCGAATATCATAAGCGGCGACGAACAACGCCATCTGCCGTTAATGGATGCTCTTCTCCACACCGTCGGCTGGCTGCTTTTGATTTAAGGCTCTCGTTTCCCAGGCAGAATTTCGACTTGCCCTAATCGCTTTTTGGGGAAGCGATTTCGGGCAGTCGAAATATAATTGAAATTTTCGTTTTACACAAACAGGAAAAAAGTTATATTAAGCGAAATGGCTCGGTTTTAAAAAACAGACAAGCACGTGCTTATTGACCTGACCCGAACAAACTTCACTGCGTGGCAGCAATAGTGCCGGCAACAGAAGGGAGAAGTGAGATTTCCAACGCCTATGCGGCATATAAACATGGTGAGATAGCAAAACGGGGGCCGGTCTCGTAGAATAATTTCGGATAACCCGGGGAACGTGGGAGATCGAGTGAACCTAAGAGAGCGCTATGCGAGAATATTTTGCGGCCGGGAACGGTCAAGTTTTCACGTAAAGTGTAATAAAACGGACCCCGGGATCGGGATTCTCATGTTCGACCGATGCAAGAGCGCCATTTGGGAGTTACTGTGTCACTTTCTATGTGTTCGTGTAACGGAAAATGTTTCTTATACTTTTCCGCAGCGATAGGAGGAGCAAATTCCCATAAATTATTCTAAATAATCGTAAAATGATATTGAACGAAGATTTTAACGTCAAGAAACTACAGAAAGATGAATACTCCGAAAAGTTTATAGAGGCTGGGACAGGGAAACATCCCTAACTTTGAAGGTGAATAAAGAAGAAACTAGAAAAGGTAGAACAAATTTATTTTTTGTTTCAAAAAAGCAATATTGGAAGTTTATTTCGTTAAGTTTTAAAGAAAATATCTTGCAAATAATCGCCTTCATTGTTGTAGCCGGATATTGAACTTTCGCATCACCCTCTGAAGCATCTCTCCCAGTATGCGATATATTTCCAGGTGTATTGTTTCTTTCAAGGCTTGTATGGTGTTAGGGCGATGTTTGTACACCTCAGTTTTGAGGTAGCCACAGAGGAAGTAGTCAGAGGGAGTTAAATACGGCAACCGCGCGGGCCATGAAATTTTTACCGAACCTGTAGATCAAACGGGCGGGGAAAATTTTCTTCAAAATAGGCATTGAATTATTGGATGTGTGGGCCGTGGTGCCATCCTGTTGGAACCAGACACGTCCCCCCCCCCCCACGTCTCCAACTGTTCGAGATGTGTTGCAAAAAAAATCTTAGATCATGGCCACAAATCGTTCAGAAGTGATGATTATCACACAATCATGTTGCTCAAAAAAGTAGGGTCCGACGATTCGTTCACTGCTGATTGCGCATCAAACTGTTACCCTTTCACTATGTAAGGCCCATTCTTGAATCTGCCTAGGGTTGACATCACTCCAATAACGCAGGTTCTGTTTATTAACGCAACCTGAAAGATGGAAATGCGCCTCGTCGCTGAAAAAATCAGATCAGATCATCCAGGCAGATTCTCAATCAAGTTTTCACATGCCCGTATACGATTGCTAAAATACTGTTGTGACAGTTCTTGAGTAACGACCATCTTATAAGGATGGAAATGAGGGTCAATGTGAAGAATTCGACGTACGGTACGGCTAGATAGATTGAGGGCGATCGCGTGCTTCCTAGCAGGGCGCTTAGGAGACCGTGTAATGGACTGTCTTACTCGCTCTATGTTCTCCGGTGTTCGACTGGTCCTCTGTGCGCCTACTTTCTTTTTCGCAACATTCCCATCTCTGCAGAAATTATCCACTCAAGACAGAATCAATTTCCTATCGGGCACTGCATTTCGAGGAGGGATTTGGTAGCGAGTACGCATCGCACGTTACACCGCGACGATAGACTTTTTTTGAGAAAACGGCAAAACCGCGTTGCTTCATAGACCACACCATTTTGACAACTGACAAGTGACAGATTGAAACTTCCCGAAATACTGCAAAACTCAAGCCTATTCCCACTAGTGACTGTAAATTTACCGATTTTGTCATTTACCGGTAATTCAGAAAATGAAAATGAAATTATTTTTTTTTGAAAAATGAAATTTAGGTGATAAAAAATATGTCATTTTGATTTTCATTTCACATTTTTTATTTCAAAGATATGGAATATAAAAATTAAAGTGTTATTCTAAACAAACTATAATAAAACTTTTAGAAACAGAAATAAAATAATACAGAAAAATAAAAATGCTACAGGTAGGTACTACCTAATATCATGTTATTGAACACTATTTCTTTTTAAATAAGTACTCAAGCAACTTAAATTATTTAAAGTCTTATCTCTTTCCTAATCTTGATCTAATTTTTGTACAAAATAATCCAGATCCCGAGAATACCCTTTTTGATTCAACGCGAATGGTCGAATGGACGACTTGTCATTAAATAATCAAATACTATTTGAATATACTTCCCCCGTACTTTTTCTTGGCGGAAGTACCCTAATTCTTTTTTTTTTTACTTTTTGTGTTCACTCTTTCGTGTTTTTTGCTATTGCATTCATTTAAATACATGAAATGTTGTCATTATACATTATTATTTTTAAATACTAAAAAATGGGAGAATTACTTACTCTTTAAAAACAACGGGGTGTTTTGCTTCCTACCGTCCTAGCAACCATCAAACAAATGAACATTAATCTCTCTTTTCTTTTTCTTTGCGTTGCTTTTCGTTATTCATTTCGTTTTTTTTTTATTTCTACACTATTTTTTTAATTTTTTGCTTTTTCTGTTGGGAATTTTTTCATTCCTTCTCTGTCTGACTAACTCGGTGAAATGGGGGTTATACGCTTCTAATCAAACAATTTTGTCAGTATCTTTTCTATGTTCTCTATTCTAGGGCATTACAGCGGCTCTCAATGTCAGGAAAGTTAAAATTAAAATTAAACAAAAAACATCTCCCATAAAATTAATAATTGGGTATATTTTTACTTACACTAACCTGTTTTTTTAAATTTTTAATGCCCCTTTAGCCCTTTAAATATCTATAAATACAATATTTTGTACATAAAAAATTCTGGTATGGAATTGCCGGTAAATTTTGGAATTTACTGGTAAGTTTACCGAATGTCTTTTTGTCAATTTACCGGTTAACCAGTGAACCGGTATACAATCCTTAATTCCCGCTCTTCGACGAACTCAACTTACATCACAATGGCCTACTGAAATTAGGGATGTTCCGCTGTCCCACCCGGTACAAGTATCTGACCAAAAATGAATATTTAAAAAAAAAATTTCATCTATTTAATAATTGCAAACGTAAAAGCAAAGAATGCGACATCCAAACATTATACAAAAACAAAACTAAAGTAATTTGTTTGCAGTACTTGCTAAGTCAACGAAAATGAAAGTGTTGACTATTTTTAGTTCGATTCCAAAATTTTTTTGTTTGAATGAACCAATTCTTTTTCTCAGTGTAATCCGTGTGAACACGTTGCTTATAATGGTTTCTATTCATATTCCTTTATAGCATATTCTGGGGTTCCTCAAGGATCATATTTAGGGCCTTACTATTTAGTGTTTATTTAAATCAGCTTTTATCACAGGTGCATCGAAAAATTGCGGCACATATTGATCGTTATGTTGAGATTCATTCAAGAGTATCTATTATTCATACATTGGTTATAAAAATAATATTTACCTAAATGTAAATAGATGTGGTGTTGTATCACACGCAAGGTCCAGCATTGCGATACCCTTCCTCTATAATAATAATCATGCACCAATCCTTAGGCAGTTTTGTATTCGTGATCTTGGTGTTTTATTTGATTCACAGATGTCATGTGGAAATGGATTTACTGAATTTGTTAATTCTGCTTCCAAATGTTTGGAATTTCTAATACGATCTTGCAAGCATTTGCAACAGGAAAAAAGAACAATATTTTTAAAAGCTTCGTACCATCTACTCTTTGCAAATAAATCTCTTATATGCAGAAGTTGATTTTTGCAAAAAAAATTAAAAATGGGGGTCTGATGTTGCGCAAATACATATACATGGTCCTGCAGCCCGTAAAAGGTTTTATCTAAGGTTAGATTGGACAGATTTAATGCAGACATGCGTTTTAAAATTTATTTCTTTTTGAACTGCCGATATATGAAACGTAATGTGTGATTAGCGTTTGACATATCCTGGCATTACTTTTATTTGATATACAGTTAATATACGTACCTTAACGTATCGTTTAGCGTTGGCGTTTTGACAACAGTAATAATCCTTGGCGTATGTATCTGTGTATAGTTACACAAGCATACATACATAAGTATCCTCAAACACCTCTTCAAACTGGAACAAATTAATTCGGTAGCGACGTACGTAGTGTAGTTTATTACTTGTGACGTCCGTCATACAGCTTGTCCAACCGATGTTGGCAGCCCTGTCGCAGGGATCCATTAACCCCGGCAAATACCGCGGGGTCACATCAATGAAGCATTAATTTGTGATGCGTGTGTCCACTTCGGTCGGGTTTAACCGGCTGCGGACATCGACATTCACATACACCAAATACATGTTTAATGTTGTCACGTCAAGACCATGACCTTTCCCGAACGCCCGCTCTAAAATCGCGTAGGCGAACCGCTGGAATTCTTAACGCAAACATCAATATGTATAAGGAAAGTGAACACGATTTGAGTTTCATTCATCTGTTTTATTGCGTAAATCCTGTTAGCGTACACGAAAGCCTGTTTAAATATAAAGCCGCTTATAAAACATAAAATATCCCAATCCACTTTCGTTGCTACGTTAATCATCCCGGCATTTTTTCGGGTATTTACTGCCGAATCTTAGGTGAAGATATTGAGCAGGGCGTCGACCGAAACTCTAATGATATTTTTAGGGCGAAATTTCCGGGTTTATTACCGACCGTTGCTGTGTAGCTTCGCTAAACCCAAAAGGAATCGTCCCGAAAGGCTTTAGCGTCCGACGCCAGGTATATTAGACGTATATTACGGGTCGTATTTTCGATTTTATGGCCTTCTGGTTTTTAGTATTTTGGCGCGGGTGAAGATAAACATTAAAACCGAACCGCTCGGATTGACTTCGTTGACAACGTGTCGGAAATGTGTAATACTTGGCGTGAGTAAAAGTAGATATATAAAGCAACACTACAGGCCTTGGAGGCCCTTGGTTTTTATTTTTTCGGTGACTTCTTTCCACTTTTTCCTATCCTTTGCACTTTCTCTCCAGTCTGTCACTCCCACACCCTCCACATCTTTTATTACTTCCTGCAGCCATTTTTTCCTTGGCCGTCCTCTTCTTTTTTTCCCACCCACTCCCTCCACCAACACATTCCTGGGAATCCTATGCTCCCGCATTCGTCCAATATGTCCCAGCCATCTTGCTCTGAGTGATCGGATCACCTGCATAATTCTTGGTTTTGCATATATTTCCTCCAGCTCTCTATTTGTTCGTCTTCGCCACTGGTCGTCCTGCATCTTCATACCTCCGAAGATTTTTCTCAGCACCCTTCTTTCCCAGACTCCAAGTTTCTCTTCGTCTTGTTTCGTTATTGTCCACGTTTCACTTGCATATAAAACCACCGGGCGAATTATTGTTTCATATGCGCGCATCTTTGTTACTCTAGATAAGTTCTTCTCACGTAAAAATTTCATTAACGATCCGGCAGCTCTGGTTCCTCTTATAATCCTTTTCTCAATTTCCTTTGTTTCTTGTCCCTTATTTGTTACGGTTACACCCAAATACTCTAGTTGATCAACTTTCTCTATGTTGTATTCTTTAAACTTAGTTTTAAATTTCACATATTGTTCCCCCTCTTTCGCATCCACTCGCATCTCCATATATTTTGTTTTTGCTTCATTTATTACCAGTCCGTACTCTTTTGCGTGCTGTTCAAATCTATCAAACGTCTTTTCGAGTTCCCTTTTCGATCTTGTTAGTAACGCCACGTCATCCGCGTAAGCTATACACTGTGACTTATTGTGAAAAATTAGGCCATTAGTTTGAATTCTACTTTCTCTCATTATTACCTCCAGCAAAACATTAAATAGATCAGTCGAGAGTGGGTCACCTTGTCGTAATCCTCTTGCTGTTGCAAAGCTCCCTGAGTATCTTCCCTCCAACAGCACTTTATTATTTAAGTTCGACAGTGTCATTTTTACTAAATTTATCCATTTATGTGGTATTCTTAATTTCTCCAATGCTTCGTATAATTTGATCCTAGATATTGAGTCGTACGCCTGCTTAAAGTCTACAAAAAGTATATGCAATCACAGATTCTGCTCGTAGCTACTGTTTTCTAGCATCTTTAGGGTAAATAGTTGGTCCGTTGTTGATCCTCCTTGGTATTCCCCTAATACTTTACCCTTGTACGTGACTTCCAGCAAAGCTATCCCTCTGTAATTATTACAGAGCGTTTTATCCCCTTAAAAAGTAGATATATTTATTAAATGTTGCGGATATGTGAAATGTGAAGTTTGGATTAAAAAGAAGAAGAAAACCCAAGACGTTGTGACAATAATTAAGTGAAGCAAACAAAATTTTTGATACGCATTTTAGGGTGCCTCTTGCTATCGAAGATTGCCGAGTGCCGAGTGGGTAGAATATTGTTCCATTATGTCTAATAATGATTTCTACTAAATTTGAGCTTCATTAAATGCTGATAACACCTTGCAGATTATATGTAGTTTAGAGCCAAAGTACCAATACTAAGCCATTTGTTAATGAACTTAACGTCCCAGCTTTACATCTGAATGAATAATGTCAGTCATATTGCAGTTATCTAGTAAGCGTAAAAAGTAATTCGGATAGGTCAATTTTTTATCTTAACCCTTCGTAGACACACTACAATTTGCGCACCTACCTAGACACACATGGGTCTGTGGTGTCCGGCCGTTTATATTTTTATAAGTTTCTGTTTATCGGTCACAACATATTCTAGGGTAGTCTAAGTGCAAAAGAAGTATATGAAAGAAGTATAAGTAAAAGAAATAAAAGAGTGTGCTGTCATTTTGGAGCTATGATATTGATCTTAAAGATTTTAAAAGCAGAAATGGAACTTAAGATTTGGCTTTTGTGTCAGGGACATTTTACTGCGAGTGTGCAGTCTGAGTCGATTTTTTTGCTCGCAAGTGTATTAACATTGATGTTGATACTGTTAGTATCTACTTATACAGTGCGGACGTAAATTGTGCCTCCCCCCCCCCATCGCAACTTTTGGTGGGAATGAGATAGAGAAAGCCATATATCTTACGTTTTGAGTCCAGTGCATCTCACTATAACCAAAATATCATAATTTGCCTCTAATTTCATCTCGTCTTTGTCTCGTTTCTCTATCTTATTACTCTCAAAAGTTACGAAGGGGGGGGGCACCATTTACGTCCGCACTGTATATTTGACATTTGAAATTATTTGCTAGCGCACACTAAAGCATATTTCTCGTATCTTTGAAAGCTGATTGACATTTATGGAAATTCTTCCCACGTATAAGTAGGGGTAAGTTTAGTAAACAGCGCCGCTCCTATCGCCATCAGCGAGCTTGTCAACTTCAGATCCGCCGTACCTGTAACGGTGCGATAATTTAATAGTTCTTTTTAAAGCGCGTAGATACGAAGTTGGTATTCGGCTCCCGCTACGCTAAAGCGTCAAAACGTGCCGCACGCGGCCGGAATAATGGATGACAGTTTCAGTTAGCTGCGAGACGCGAAGACACAGTTTGGCGAAGACGTTAGATTAGAAAGTATGTAGTTGGGTAACCGCCTTCGTTGCTAATAAAAATCTCGCGTTCACCGCCAGCGCATAGTCGTGTAACGGTGACGCACTGCGCCTAAATTAATGTGGGAAGATTTAAATTTCCGCGATGTTGGCGACATCTGTTGTCGCCAATAAGGAGTCATATTGAGGGAAAGATGATGATTCATATCGTCTTGTGAGTAGTACGCGGGATGTATTGATGTAAATCGCGCCGTTATGGTAATATGGATAGAAGGAGTGGCGTTAGATTTCATGTTTTGGAAAGTTTTTGCGTGATGATATTAGAGCATATTACATCTTAGTTTATTTTAATGCTCATAAGTAATTTAAGATAAATTCCTTTTGAAAATAGGATTACGTATAATCAGATCAATTTCAAAACCGTTTTCAACTGTATTGTAAGATGAAGTAGATTGAATTCTTTTCAGATTTAACTCAAAACTGGAACAAAATAAGTCTCGTAATTTTGTTTTAGGATTTGCATTGCGTTACTGTGCTAGTATGTGTTTGTGAATTTCTGACATATGTATGCACCAATATTTCACTGTTTGTATATATATTTAGACGCTATAATTGCAACGTAAATTGACGATTAACAAACGTTCTCAAATAGATATCTCGGTAAGTGGAAACAACCAACACAAAAAATATCTCTGACTAGGGCAATAGATGTGGTAACTGACTGATTGAACAACGCCAAAAACACTGGCACAATGTAGAAAGACAGAAACAAACAGATGATGAGGAAACCATCACAACATTTGGCAGCTGACATTCTGTCTCTGTTAGAACGCAGATTAGATTAGGGTGATAACGTGTCTACTTACTTGAAACGGCAACTTAAGGGAACACCTACACAGAATGGGAGTCTACAGAGAGAAACTTCTGTGTAGATTATGCAATGGAGAGGAGGAAACAGGCTCTCACATTATTTTTGAATGCTGTGCATTAAGCCACCGGGGAAACCCCCTATCAGGTGCAATAGGCACACGGCGGGACATACCGGAAAAGGATTTGACGCACACACCACTAAACCTTGTCAATGAGGTAATTCGTTCGGATAATCAGGAAACAACCGAATGCAAGTAATACAATAGGCCTCAAGGCCGCAGTGTTAAGGGATGTGTAAGACCTTTCTCTGGATTGGGGACGAAATCAATCAATCAATCAAGGGCAAAACATTGGCAGATATCCTCTTCATGTAGTTAAACCCATAAGATCCAAGATTTTACCTCCTTCATCTGAACCTATGTGCACAATAATTAGACTTTTCCTTTGCCTGAAGGGTTTTTAAGGCCAACTCAGTCCTTCAATGAACGCCTGTCTTGAAGTACGGATTGATGTATCTGTCCATATTTTGCTTACTGTATGTACAACGTTTATTCATGTCTCGTCCAAAAAATAAATAGTTGTACCATTCTCCTGATATTTCATTTCTATAATGTCAACACTTTCTCTTCTCTTGTCCTTTTCGTTGCCATAGTCCATATCCGTATTTCCCCCCTCTCTGCAGGTTAGTTTTTTGTTGCTTGAATTTCTAATTGCTCACTATTCCTATTCCATCTCCACTCCACTCCGTCTATGATTATCTTATTGTATCCAATCTTTATAGCCTTTCCTAACCTTTTGTCTTCTTGCACCCGCCTTTTTATATGTTTATGTTTCTCCCTCTCCTTCCGTGTTAAGTAATCTTCGATATATAATTTTTTTGTTTCTAATTTTCTTAGTTCTGATTTATTCCTCAACACATTTAATTTGTCATGTTCGTTCTCCAATTCTACCAAGTATACCCCTCTTCCGGTTTTTATTACATTTTTGTTTGTGACATTAACCTATAAATGTTCTTTTATAAAGTCATTTACTGTATTTTTCATTACTTCGGTGTCATTTGCTTCTATTTCTAGTCCTTTGATCACTATGTTATTTCTCTTTTTGTCTTTTTCTATCCAAGTTATCTCCTTCTTAATGTCTATTAATTCCTTTTTGATTTTAGTACATTCTTTTTTGATTAAATTGTTTTGCTCTTTCAATTTTGCGTTCTCCTCTTTTAATTTAGTTATTTCCCCATTAAACACCTTCTGGTCCTCTCTAAACTGTCTTATTTCATTTTTTAGTTCGTTCTGCTCCTTCTTCATAACTGTTACTAATTTTAATATCATATCCAGTTTGTCTCCTTCCTTCTTTTGTGTTTTTGTTGGAGTTCGTTGTGTTTTCTTACTTCTTTCGAACGTTTCCTCCATTTCTTCTAGTGCTCTTCTCTTTTTTATATTTTCGTCGGTGGAGTAATCATCATTATCCGGTGAACCTTTCTCTTCAACATAATTCGTTTTTAATACCCGTATTTCTCTGCAACGTCTCTGAGTACGGCTAGGTGTTGTTTACTATCTCGTAGTCCGATAAAAAGCCCGCCAAAAAGCCCTCGTCCGGTTCCACACCTCGGAGACTTGGATTTTTAATTTAACAATTGTTTTATTTATCTACTATTTCGACTTGTTACCTCGTTAATTTATTTACCCGTCATCTCTTTCTCTATTATTTACAATTTTACAAATTATTAGCTCGAAAATTCGGACCAATTCACGATTTCACTCAACTTTTAGAAGTGCCTAGCTGTTCTTGATAGATTTTAAATATATTCAAAATCCTGTCTTTGTCTTCCGCCGTAAAATGTTTTGGAGATCTATTCTTAGGAGGTGAATTTTCCGTTAGGTAGAATGTATGCTACATAAAACAAAAATGTAAACAAATTTGTCGATATCAAGATATAACTTATGAAACGTCGACGTCCTGTAATTTAACGTATAACTTCTTTTCTTATGTGAGATTACTTACGTTTGTTGAGATAGAAGTAAAGTATAATAGCCTTTAGAAAAACTGTTTTAAGTGTAGGATATATTTATATTTTTAAATTTGCCGCCGATACTGCTTATCCTGGAAGGGAGTGTAATAACTTGAGGGAAGTCGGTCGGGAAAGGGGAGAGAAGCCAAGTTATGTTTTTTATGTACTGATGGTAAGTTATGTTATGAATATAGTTGTATAGAAAATACAGTGTTGAAGATTTAATATTAACTGTCCAAGCAATGCCATCCCCTACATAAGATGTATGGATAAAATAGAACGAACATTAATAAAATACTAGACAATAACCAAAACGCAATACAAATGTAAAGAAATTTGACAAGTGGTCCTATTGTAAGCAACTCGACTGATTGGCAGTCGATCGATCTCGGATTATAATAATAATAATAATAATAATATATATATATTAAGCCCAACAGTACAATACCAATTACAGGGCATAAGAATCACAAGTAAATATAATATAATAATAATAACAGTTACAATGCAATATAGCAAAAATAAATAATAATATTAATTATACTCTACTCTAATAAACATTTATATGAGAAGCTGTGACATATAACTAAAATAACAGTATTACTTGCTGCACCACCCAGGAACGCATCCGGCCAAACCAGCAGCAAAGACAAAAGCTCTATACACAGGCAAGCAATTGGCTTACTGAGCAATTAAAAATGTCGCAGTCAGTGCAAAATCGATTGTAGGAACTGCAAACAAAGTAAATAGGTGCCTTCAACAACAAATTTATATGAGCTTGAGGCAGGTAGAAGGTGCTAACATTGCGGGCAGACACCCGCGGGACACAGAAATTCAGCCTTCCCAAGAGGAAAGGACAATCGATAGCATTGTGAAGCAACTTGTGCAGCCAGAATAAACCAGCTTTCACTCTTCTTGCATCTAAAGACACAACAGAAAAGGTATTAAGTAGGTACTCATTAGGAAATCCC
>JARFOC010000199.1:379122-393863 GCA_031763485.1 Osmoderma eremita | reverse complement strand
CCCCGTGTCGAAGGGACGGCGAGGTGAGTTGCGGGGTCTTATCTGGACAGATGAAGACGAGATGTTGTCTTGTCGCGGGTGTTCTGGGCGAACAGAGAGAACTCAGTTGATGTCCCGATCGGTGGAGAAAAACAACTGTGTATTTTAGAAAAAGAATTGTTTTTCGGTTACACGATGAGTGTAACAATGGCAACGGTAGAACAATCTAGGTGGTTGAAATACATAATTAAAACTTACACATGTGTTTAGTAGAAGACGGTTATAGTAGTCGATAAACTGTTTGAGATCAATCAGCCATTAAAACGCAATGAAAGTCACATGGTCTCTTGTTGAAATCACCATACCAACCAAAAGCCATGAAACGGATGTAAGTTTTAGAGACAGACGGGAGTTTCCGCCAGCTAGGCGTCATCAGCGCCCTTCCGAAAGTGGGTTTAGCATCCGGAAGGACGCTGACGATCTCTCTTCCAGATACTTTAGATCAAATTACTCGTAGTATAATATTAGACAGTGTTATTCCTTGGGTTTTCTTTAGTAGAGAATCTATCTAAAGTTTTGTAAATGCTAGTATCTAAAATAAATGCAGAACTTTTATTATAAGCAAATATCTTTGACAGATCTATATTTATTGACATTTTCTACGGGTCGTTAATACACCCCATATTTTATTTTCTCATTCTTCCTACCTATATTGGTGCACCATCCATCTAACTCATCTTAAAACACACATTACTTTCCCCATAATCATTAGATTCTTCCGGATCTAGAAATTCAATAATGCCATCCAACCGGCACCATTTCCCGGAACACGATTCCACACCACCCGCGTCACGTTTACTAATCTAGACATCGCAAACACATAACGAACTTATTACGACCGTAATATGATCTCCATCCCGCACCACCGACGCACGCTCGTAAATATACTGCGTCTTCTCGTCTTTTAATGACATCGTCTACGTTTTACGTTCCGACGACACGGTGAGATTTTAACGCCATTGAGAGAGCTCGTGGAACGCATCGTCAAGACATTATTGTAAAAGTTTTATAACACCGCGGATGTGCGCCCTCTTAAAAGGCCGTAAGAAATAGTTTTATGTATGTTTTAAGGCTACACAGAGCTGTATGGGGGGTAGCAACCGTTTTTTTGGGGACGAAATTTGTTAAAAGATGTTAATGCTCAACATTGATGGTCCTTATGTATAATTAAATATACACCATCTCCCAAAAATGATTCGTCAAGGGAAATCAATTCTTAAAAGTTGTCTACAAGTAGAAAATTCAGCGTTTAGGTTAAATTAAATGTGTTTAGTCCAATCACATTTAGAATGTACTGTTTACTGTCTGTAATCTCCGTGTATTACCACAATTTAACGCAGTTTCCTCTGTGGCTCCGTTAAAATTGGAACTAATACGCGTGCTTGTGCCGAAAAAATAAACGATACCTTTCATTGTGGACTTGCGTGATCCACCCCGAATAGTTTCAACGCTTAAAAAGGTGCTATCGACTGCGAATATCATTCGATGCAATATTTCGAAATAGCTCGACTTGCCTCGTCTAGGATATTTACGTGGTAAACACAATCGAGTGCTGCTCCTAAGTAAACGGATGGCGTCGAAAAATAAATATACCTACACATGCCTTCGATGGGAAACTGAAGTTGACAGTTTGGTAAACGGAAAATATTTTCACAAACAGCAAGATGTGTACCGTTTGCCAATCACTCCTAGGGAGTCAGTGGCATTAAAACGCCAAGGGATATCTATGGAAATTTTGCATCTATGAAAATCTTGATAAGTACCATCAAAAAAATTATAAACAAACCCTAAGCAGAAGAGGAACAACATACTTCGCATTTATTGACTTAGAAAAAGCGTTCGATCTAGTGCCAAGACAAAAAGTATGGGATATACTAGAAGAAAGAAATATACCAAGCAAACCCAGAAGAAATACAAAATTCCTGTACAAAAACACGGTCATGTTATAACGAAAAATATGAAATCAGAGGAATTTGTTACAAAAGAGGGATTAAGGAATGAGTCCAGTGCTCTTCACACTGTTTATGGATGAGGTTATTAAAAAGTTAAATGTTTACATGTGTGTAAGAATTTACAGAAGATAGAAATATCTGAATGCGCCTTTGCGGACGATGTAGTGATCATGGCGGGAAATGGAGATGACTTAAGGAAGAATTTGCAAGCATGTCTTAGAAGAAAATGCAATGAAGCTAAATACAAAGAAAACAAAAGTGTTGGTAGTAGCAGAAGAAAGAGAGAATATTAATATAAATATTCCTTGGATAATATTTAAAATTGGAGACTTGTATGGGTGGTAAATACAATTAAAGCTATAATTTGAAATTAAATCTCAATAGAAATACTAATTTAAAAAAAAAGCAATTTTATCATGATAATTTTATAAATTCTATTCATCTCTCACAATCAGTGATATTTGAAGTACGGACTAAAAGGTCTTTATTGATGGATTTAAAAACCGTTTAATCAATGAGTAGTTGTTAATTTATAAACAGATTATGCTCTCAAACAACTGTTATGTTAAGTGGTGTTTTTGGTCACTTAAATTTTATACTTTCGGTTTGAGGGGCATAAATTTGTAGATATACATATGTTATAAAGTTGAAATTATTAGAGAAGTACATATTAGGTCATCATTAGATGCACGATATTAAGAGGAAATCAAATGCCTATTAGCGTTCGGCAACCCTTAACCAATCAACAGGAATTCAATCCAAAAATCGTCCATTGTGCATCGTCTATTGTAATATGTACCTCTCTAATAATTTCAAATCTAAATATATACCCAAGTTATTTTTTGTAACTTCCTGTTGTTACATTACTTTGGTTTGTTTTACTTGTTCCTGGTTCCGTTCATATTGTTCCCTTTCAAGATGGTATTGAAAAAGTCTAGTTTGTCGAACATAAAACCCATTTTTTTTATCTTTCGGGGAGAGTTTTTTCGAAAATGCCGAAGGAAAATGATATTTGTTGGACTGTTGAACATTATGACCGAAGGATAGGACTTACAACCCGAATTAGGATATATAAAATATTGTTCATTAAGCAAGTGCATGTATAACTCAACATACGATCGAATTACAAACCGAAATATGAGATATGAATGACCATTCGAAAGATCTTTGACAATTGTAAAAGGTTCAATCAGCATAAATTAAAACTCTGAGAAGAATGGACCGCATTAGGAATGAAAATATCCGGAAAGAATTAAACATTGGATCAATGGAAGAATATATTGAAAAACGACAACTCGGATGGTGGGGGCATTTGCAAAGAATGCAGGTGAAAAAGGTGAGCGAATCAAAAGTACAAGGCAGGAAGAAACGAGGTAGACCAAAACAAACGTGGGATAATATAGTGGGAAAAATTCTAAAGAAGAAAGGGTTAGAATGAAGTGAAGCCAGAAGGCTGTCACGCAACAAGAAGAAGTGAAACAAGTTTATAAAGGATTAATGAAACAGAATGGTTAATTACCACCCTACACACAAAGGGTAGAAGGGATTGGTTATATATATGAAATGAATGAATGGAATTTCAAAGAATCACCAACAGGCACAATGATCTGGATGATTACTTATTATTACGACACATGTGACCAACATAACCTGATGCAGGAGGCGATGTTTCTATTTCTCTGCACTTGTGTATGAGCACTGAGTTATATTGGCGGATTTGCTACTAACGGCAATTCAAAATATACCTAAATTTTATCCGTGAAGACTTCTACACGAAAAAAAAACTTGCCGAAACTGTGCTCTTTCTGTAAGGGCAAAAAAAATCATAGTTTTTGGCAAGGTTTTTTTTTGGACATTTTTATCTATTCCCTTTTATTTATATTTATATTCCTATTTGTAAAAATAAGTCACGTGGATTGTAGTAAAAAGGCCAAATGTAATTTAGTTAATCAAAATTACTGTATTGATTCGTTTTAATAAAATATTCTGTCCGCAAAGTTAGAATTGTACTCCGTTAGGTGTGTGCAGGATTGGCAGTCGAATTCCAACTGGGATAACTTGAAAACTTGTCTAATTACGAAGAAAGGAAATCCAGAAAACTCGTCAAATCTCAGATAAAGTTTGAACTGTGCGGTAGATAGGTAATAAAGAAGAACGTCCTCACGTTCATTGATAAAATATTGCGTCTGGCGTGGTGGTATATATTTTACAAGTGCTTACGAAAATCTCCACCATACTGGAACTTTTATACCATTCATATACGCCTTTACTTCGTTTTATTTAAACGAAAACTTTGGTATAGAACAACTTATCCTAATTGGTCTGATAAAATTTGCACATTTTTTTTAAGGCAGTAGTTAAGAAATGATTTAATCACCGTATTAGTTGGTAAACGCAATTACAGGTTCATTTTAATGCTATATAATTAAAATGGAAAATTAATTTGAAATATACACGTATTTCAAATTAATTTATACGGAGAGAAAAATAAGTCGCCGACAGCGTAGGATAACGGGAAAAAGACAACAATCATTTCGTTGTTAAAGCACTATTGAGTTAACTTATGCAGAGCGAACTTCCTTATCTGCACAACTCTGCTGTTATATATCAAGGATCCGATGTAAAAAGGACAAATACTTACCACGCACTAAACATACCTCACGCCATCTAGTCTTGGTGCCCAAACGAACATGATCATCATCATAGGAGAATAAAACATAGTATCATTATAAGAATACAAATGTAATTAAAAACATAAACAAAAGACAGAGAAGATTCATTTCGTTCAAACCATTTTCTCCTGCTGCTAATATTAATTTTATAATTGTTTATAATCGATGTAAACGCCTCAGGAACCTCATTTTTGATCTTTAATGTCTTTAGTGGTAGGAAAGGTATTTTGCAACACATTATTATCACAGTGGACTATTAATTATTGTTGTTAATGGGGATTGCCTTGTCACACTTCCTAATTTTTCACCTCATATCTGAGGGTACTGCGTTCAGATGGAGGGCGTCCCCATTACTTTCATTCTTAATATTATTATCACTTCAAAATTAATATCTCACTTATTATGCAACTTTGTTACGATATTTTTACGTTAATGACCTTATTTTAAGATATTTGATCACCCCTTGAAAATAAAATCACAAGACCGTAAACACCCTGTATACATTATACATTCATTAAAATTTCAATAATCATCACGGTTTTTTGTCGCTTAATAGACAACCAAGTAGCATAATTTTGTTTATCAAACGCTAAAACGATTCCGAAATCGTTCAATTTATATCATTCACAATGGTGCTCTTTCCATTCGAGATTTCGGTTAACCCTTACTCGGATGTCTGTAGAAAGCAGAAAAGCAGTATGTCTCTTGTCTGTTATTCGGGGTCCCTACGAAATGGCCTTTCTTTCTCTACTGATGAATTACTTTACGGGTTTTATTTTTCCACCGGGAAAGATATTTCAAAGAGATGGAGCTGTCAGATCAAAATAATATCGCACAATGCTCTTTTTTTCACCAGTTCATCTGTTTTGTTTGTAAGGTAATATGCAGTACAGAATGAGAATACTTTGTGTTATATATACTTTATGATTCAGGGCTATGTTCACGGGGGATAAACCTTGACAGATGTTGCATGATGGGTAATACGTGTGAACCATAATTTCATGGAAGGTAAATGTAATAAGTGTTGTATCATATAGACGAAGTAAAGTGAAATACCCACCAGCAAGAACGTTTTATTATGAGTTGTGGTTAACCCACGAACCTTGTCCACTTGGACACAACACGTTGTATTCATTATTATTTGGTGCTCGACAAAACGCCGCTGTAAATAATAAGAATAAATCAGACGATACCTCACTTATGAATCCCGCAGTATTCTAAGAAACGGTTGGCTAAGTTACTTTACGTGCCGGATATTGATAGAAATCTCTTTGATTTAGTCATATTGATGCCATTAAGGATCACACGCTAACACAGATCTCACGGACTGGTAACTTAGCTAACGCCTAGAGATTACGCCACAAATACGCAGCTGGGCGTTAGATGTCTCCGGAGTTTTGCTAAGGGCACATTCTAACGTGAAGTTGACGAGGCGGCGTACAGTGATGAGGAAATAGTAACCCGAAATAGTCTATTGCTGAACCAGAGGGTATGGGACGATGAAATTTTCAGGGTGTACTGAGCATATATGGCTAACTATACCTGCTAAGTTTCACGCGATTCGGCTGTCCAGAACTGTCGGAAAGAAATTAAAGTTAAGCGACAATCGAGGAAATTTGAAGGAACACGTATAAGCGGCAATCGAGGAATTTTGGAGGGGTCCAGAGGGCGAACCAGAGGGGAGATGCAATTTTCAGAGTGCACTGAGCATATATGTCTAACTATACCTGGCGCCTCACGTCATTCGGCTGTCCAGAACTGTCCGAAAAAAATTAAAATTAAGCGACAATTTTTAGAGAATATCAAGGTAGTACACGATGGCGAAGAACAAGACATTATAGAGGAACAAGCAAGGAAAGAAATATTAAGGAGGTTTCACATTTAACCAGAAAAGGGATGATGATATTACAGAGCTATTTTCCTAATATTAAATCAAAAAATTCAACCAGCATCCTATATCGATACAACAATCGTCGGTCCTTCAGATCGACCGTGGATTCCGTATTTGTGATCTCCAGTATACCCAAAGGGATCTTATACGATGTAGGTCATGGGGATTTGCATAGACAGCTATTTGAATTGTCGAAAACCGAAGTCCATGGTGATTCGTGCAGATTAAATCAAAACGGTAATATAGAGGATGTATAGAGGGTGTAAAATGATTTATTTTGTACAACTTTGTGATATTTTAACTAGATCAATATAAATATGTAAAACTATAATATAGGCATGCAAAAAATAAAATAAAATCGAAAACTATGAATTAGGTTGTAAAGAATGTAATGTAAAATATATTGGGCAAACAACGCGACCAATTTTAACTCGTTTTAAAGAACACATTGCTCATTTTAGAGGAGGTAGAGACCTGAAAAGTCTAGTGTTGCCCAGCATATTACTGAAACAGGTCACGGTATGTCAACTGATAATCTTAGGTTAGTCTTAGAGAATTAGATAGATATGAGATTATTTATATTCATAAGATTCATATGAATTCTGACAGAGGGCGTATTCACGTGATGATTTGGTGCAGCGTATATCTTCCAAGATACTACGCCTATCATTTTTGTGTCAAGTAAGATTGCACCACAAATATTTGCGCACTTCTTATTCGTTCATTTATTGTACATTTCAAACGTTAAAAAAGATTTACCGGTGTTCATAATCCTTGACAGGTTTTTTTTTAATTACCTAACTAATGATGGATTATATATAATAATGAAAATTACTATAGTTTTCGCAAACGTCAAGAACTAAAAGAGAGAATGAATCCTAGGTGTTACTGTACTTACAAACACAAAGGAAAGTAAATATTTTTTATAATGATTGAAAATAGCCCTTGAGTATCCGATAAAATAAAATAAAAAAACTTTCGCGATGTATACAGACTAATTGCCTTTGACTTTATCATATTTATTATCTGAGAAGTGTCGCTTACTTTATTAAAATTGCTAAAACCTTCAGAAGAGCGACGCCCTGAACTGTTACCGACTCTCCCCATATTATACGCTTCAATGATTTTTTACAAAAGGTTTCCTTCGATAACAATTTGCCCATTCGCCAGGCTCGTTGATATAAATTTTTACGTCCGCACAGTTTCTATACACCGCCAGACTGTTAAACTCAAATGCGAAAATTAATCACAGTTTCCCCTCTCAAGATTATAATTTAAACTCCCAGAGTCAAATTAAAGTGAAAATTCCGGAATTAGTTTGACCCGAACTTCGATACGCATAAGTAGTGATATTAACTTTAATAAAATTACTTAAGATGTTACTTTTAATTTTATTTTATTATATTTTACTAGTAAAGTAATGAATTTTTGCCCATATTGTTAAAGCGTTTAGATACACTTATAGTATGATATATTTTAGTTAAATGAATCCCGAAACAATATTAATTATGGGAGGGTCTTAGGGCAATTTATTGCTGGATTTATTTATTATATTACTAGAATATATATATAATAATAATAAAAAATGTACTTTATTGTCAATTAAAATCACAAATTTTGTGGAGAAAACTAAGTAAAATTTTTTTACTAAAAATTACAGGTACAATTGCGGCCACCGAAATGTGCACGATACTTGAGACAAATTTCCCTATATTTCCGTAGATTGAATTTGGCTTTATCCAGTGACTTTCGTGAAAGGAGCAAATTCTTTTTTTATTTTGTAAATACACAATTATATATATTACATATAACAAAATGGTAATAAATCTATTAGACGAAATGCTAAGTTGAAATTAGTTTTAAAAAAAAGTTTATTCAAAAAAGTAGAAACCAAGCAATCCTTCAATCTTAAAAATCAACGTTCTTTTAATAACCTATAGCAGCGTCGTTAGCTGCAATCACAAGTTCTAGCCGTCTTCTCATAGACAAAATTAGTGTCCTCATATCATATTCCTCCATAAGGTTCTCCCAAGCATTTTCAACAGTGTCTTGAAGTTCCCCTGCATTTCTCGGCCTAAAATCTGTAGAATATATTTTTTTGTCATATTTCCCCAGATGTTTTCACTCGGATTTAAATCCGGACTTCTGAAAGGCCAAGGTAGTAAATCAATTGCATTTTCATCCATCCATTGTCTTACAATCCCTGCAGTGTGAACTGGGCAATTGTCCCGAGACACGAAAAAGTGTAATTTTATTTTTAAGCTCAAAATTAAATAATTTTTCTTGCCTGTTGAAAAACGAAATTGTTGGGAAAAGTAGTTCTCACGGATGGTAAAATAACATTTTCCAATATTTCTCTATAGTGTTCCCCCGTTAAACGTCTATCTATTTTCCAGCATACTCCAGGTCCATGAACACTTATCCATCCCCAGAAATTAACCGAAAAGCGGGCAGAACGTACTGTCGAATGAGTGTAATTTTCCTCAAATCTACGATTTCTTGATCTATGAACGCATAATTTGCCATTATTACAAGATTGAAAACATTTTTCGTCTGAAAGAACTACAGAACTCCAAAACTCTTCATCGGCATTTAAAAACTGATTAGCAAATTATAGTCGGTTTACTTTGTTTTCATCAGTCAAATATGCTTACTGCCGTAGAAAATGGATTCTGTTTGATGAAATTTACGAAATCTTCATCTTCATGAGCTTCAGAAACTCTTCCAATTCCTATCCTAAGCGGCCGTTGCAGTCTATTTTCCCACCAACGTTTTTTTCAATTGAAATATGCAACTTTTACTTACGTTTAAATCTGCAGCTACAGCAGCTAACGACCAGTTGTCTTCTAATTTCGCAATGACCCTGGCTGTTTGCTATCCCGAAAGGTGTCCTGGCATTTCACAAAACACAGTTTTTTCTAAAAAAAAAAATTGACATAAACAACGAATATTGAAATTTTGATGACGTTTAAAGGACGCCTATTACTTAAAGTACAAATCAACCTGTAAAAAGAAAATCGTGCACATTTCGGTGACCGCAATCGTACATATTGATAGTGGTATAGAAGGTGTTGTTGCTCGCAAAAAAAATTTTAATAAAAGAGCGTAGTTTATCGGAATGTGCACCCTTATGATCTTTCCCACCACCTGCTTCTGTTCTTCTTGATCTTATCTTATCGTTGTCGGATTTGTCTGCAGTATACGTGACCATTGCATACTTTAGGTTTGAACTTATTATCGGTTGCAAATTTAATTGTTAAAGTGAAGTGTCTCCTTCTATTCGGTTATTCAATAAGGCTAGTCAACTAGAATCCTATACCGTGGGAAGTAGCGATATACTAAGTCCAGCCAGAGGCAGATAACTGGATTAATTAGCGTTACTAGGTAAAAGATTATTTATTTTTCAAATTGTAAAATCACAACACATTCTAACACAATACTATACAAAGAGGTTTTCGGCAGATTTCTGCAAATTAACTACACTTATTCACACGAGAAACCAGCTCGGAAAGGAACCACCAATACAATTTTCATCAGTTGAGGTTGGCATTGAAGGATGCAGTCGTCGACAATGACGTATAAGCAGGATTCACCTGGGCGACCAAACATGTAAACACCGTGCTAGTGCGTTACTAGACGACGAAAAAAATAAACAACGTCAAGTTAAAACGGGCGTCAGGCGGGAATTACCAGCAATAATTTTAAAGAATATTAAGTAGTGAATTACACAAAATCACAAAAATAGAAGAAAGAGATACTGAAGGTTGCAGTTAAGAAGAAAGAGATTCTGGAGGTTACAGTTAAGAAGAGAGGGGTAAAGGAAGATTTAAGAGGGAAAAGGGTTGGAACACGATACACACATACACACCAAATAACATCGGAAGGCTTAAAGAATAAGATAAGAGACTAAATGAGATTGATAAAACCTAACGTAGTTAATAACGTTTTGCAGGAATTTCAATACCGTCTCGAACACTACCAGGAAGTTGGTGGAGGTCATTTCCAACATTTGATAAAATAATTTTTATTTTTTATTGCATTTTGCTGCTTTTACTATATAAATAATAATATGTTGATGTTTCAAATTACAGTGCATTTTTCTGGAAAACGGTTGAATTCAGGTATAGGACATGATACACAAAATATGTTCAGAATTTGACGTAGAATTTAAAAGTGAAATAAAAAAGGGGTTCCCCTTAAAAAAAATAAGTGAGCTGTCATAACATGTTTTTGGGTCATCATTAGAAAAACGGCAACTAGAATCATAAATTGACCGGTCCGAGCGTTTCTTCGAGAAAAAAAAAACACCTAAATTTTAAATGAATTTATTCCAACCTTTACGCGCCCCCAGTTATAATAACTTATCTAGGATAAATTATAGTTGTTTCATATTTTTCTTATATAAACGAATTTATACTTACACTATTCTGAAAATAAAATAAAGGAAAGGAAGAAACGGTTTGAAAATGGATACGCTTAGGATTAAAATGATACCGGCGTTATCATAAAATCATCAGGTAGGTAATATAAAGGACTTATACATGGATCAGATGTAACAGCGAACGTCAGCGGCTAAACAAAGAAAGAGGTGGCAGGGTAATCAGCTGGCCGAGTGGAAGATCCTGTTGAGCTTTTCCTAACTCCCTGGACTACTTGCCCAATCCATCACCATATTCAGTTTTCCAGTTTACCGAACGGAACGATGCCGACGCGCGCTTGCTACACGCTTTCCCACTAGATGTTACTTATTCCGTGGTGGTGTAATGATATAACCGAACCTGTTCGTATTTATATAATGTAGAATGGGGAATATTTTTCGTAAACGATTCGGTTTCGTCGTGTTAATTATTCTAAATGTTAAATAAGATAGTGTTCATTAAGTTCTATTGTTCTTAAATACCAAATTAATGTAATATATCATACGATTCTAAATGATCAAATCAAAATAGGTTTCACAGTGTTCCATTGAGGATGGAAACTTGGTTGCCGAAATACCTATCTAGAGTTTTTCACTACCTAAGGTGGTAAGGATAAATTTTGTTTTATTTTTACTGTTTCTGGCCACCATATCCTATAATTATATGCTAAAGAATCAAAGTAGATTTTAAAATTCAGTTGCAAACATACACAGGGAAAAATGTTGTAAGAATTGGCGCAATTGCAATACTTCAGCTTACAAGTTACCAGACAAATAGGGACGGCAAAATTCTAAATGCACAAGATTTATAATAGTGATTGAAAATTGTATCAGATTTAGATACAATTTATGCATTACTTTAAAACATAGTTAGGGCATTATCCTGAACAATTTTGCAACATCTGTCTTATTGGTGAATACTTACAAATGAAACTTTTGGTATTTTTTTTATTACTATGTTACTTTTATAGCTTCTGTTAGAATAAGGTTGTAAAAGAAATAAGATATGTTTATGGCATCTAGAATTATACTTTAAAATAAAATGATAACTACTTTCTCTAAGAAAATAACTAAATAATAGATTCTTTTGGAAAAATTAAATAGTAGTGCTCTCAGAAATAAAAGAATAACACTTGTTAACAAGTTTTTTGTCCCAAGCAAGAAATGCCTGATTTCCATATACTTTTGCTTGACGAAATGAATTATGTTTCGGAATTTCTCCATCACCCTTAGTTTTTATGTTCCAGGATATTCGCTTATCCACCTAAAATATACATATGTAGTATAAGAGAGCATGTCTTGACGTTGTTTCAGTTGTCGACTAGAGCTCGTAACTAATCAAGCAGCATGCAATGGTTAATGTTTGAACGTGTCTTGACGTGTTAAGACTTACATTTCCCTTTACTAGATAGCACCTCTTGTTCTTTCAGTTGTCGGCTAGAGCTCAGTGAATGAACATATACACTGACGTTGTTAACGTTTTAAAGAATGTTAGGTGCTTGGTGCTATTGTAGTGATACGGCGAACATTTGGCATTTTTACATCACCTGTAAAAATGCCAAGGAAATGTTTAAAACGTTTGCTGCATTTACGGCGAATTGACATTTAAATATCAAGAAAAGCCTTTCATACTTCTGCTTAAAAAGTGTTATGAGTAGTATTTCAAGTGTAAAATATTAACGTATTATTATTTTTGTCTTACAAATTTAAGTGACTTCTAAATCCAAACATACTGTAAAATATTCTAATATTCCATCTGCCCTGAGACCAGTACCTACCAATCCAGGATTACCTGTGCCTAAACCTCCACAAAACATGACACTAACTAAGCAACGATGAAAGTGCTGATGACGAAGTAAACGAAGAAAGTTTTGCAAGCGAGAATATAGATTTGAATCCAATGATTCAACCTGATTCGTTTTGTTGTGTGCCGCATCTTCTAAGTCAAGAAGACGACAACGACCTCGACCGCGTTTTAAAGTTGTCTACGAAGCAAGCCTAACTTCTAGGTTCCAGATTAAAGGACTGGAATCTGCTTCAGAGTGGAACAGAAGTTGCTCTATTCCGTAATCGCCGTGCAGAATTTGAGAATTTCTTCTCTATGGAAGAAGGACTTGTATTTTGTAATGCCGTCCGTTCTGTTATGAAGACGCTTGATCATGAATATAATACAGATAAGTGGTGTTTGTTCATTGACTCAAATTAAACTTGAAAGCGGTACTACTCTATAATGTAAATAAGTTTCCCTCTGTTCCTTTGGCTCATGCAAGCGATTTGAAAGAATTTTATGACAACATGAAGCTTCTTTTGGAAAAAAAAATAAGTATAACGACTTTGAGTGGAATATTTGTGGCGATTTGAAAGTTGTTTCGCTTTTGCTCGGCATACAACTCGGTTACACAAAGTTTTGTGTTTCTTCTGTGCATGAGACAGTCGGGATAGGAAAAATCACTATGAAAAGATAGTGTGGCCAAAACGAACTTCACTGAGACCAGAAAATAAGAATGTCATTGGTACCCCATTTGTCGATCCCCAAAAAAATTAATTGCTCCATTTGCACATTAAGCTTGGGTTGACGAAAAACTTTGCCAAAGGTTGGGATTAAACTAACAGTAGGTTTGCGTATGTGAGGAGCAAGTTCCCTAAGATCAGGGATGCTAAGGTGAAGGAAGATATTTTTGTGAGACCCCAGATCAGGCAGCTACTTCGAGATGAAAAATTTATTGAGACGCTAAATGGAATTGAAAAAGCAGCATGGCTGTCTTTTAAGGAGATTTGCGACGGCTTCTTGGGAAATCGTAAAGGCGAAAGCTACGTAAAGGTGATAACCTTTTTAAAAGGATTTCCAGTTTGTTGCCACGCATAAATGAATCAAAAAATATTGTCCACAGATAATTCAGCACATATTTTCTTTGCCCGAAATTATATCATCTGCAACAAAAGGAGCTCGCACGAATTCTCAATTCATTCGCGATTTCTAGACGTAAAAAACGAAATATCCACCTCTTCACAAGGAGCGTGCTTTTTTCGTAGCCTTTACAGGATATTCAATATCTGTTTATGCGTTCCGAGAGAACCGAAATCTCGACACTCAGGGGAGCCCCTAACGACCGCTTCATCTAAATATGGATTATTTATTCGTCTTTATGCATCAAGTCTAATCAACTTGAATGATAAGTTTTTATTCCGAGTGGATATAAACATTATTTTTGATTTCCAGGGATTATGCATTATCAGGATAAAAGCTTTCCATTTCGGGACAAAGGATGTCTGCGTCTGCATCGCTTAGGGTTAGGGTAATATTTTTTATTTCAGGCGACGACGCTTTCTAAATCTTCTTTCGCTCGTTTCGCGTACAGCAAACGCCATTTTCTTTTGTTGATATATGTAGGTACATATTTTTATCATCTCTAAATGTATTGCATCGGTTATATTTCTCATTCGCTTATGAATTTTGAAAATGACCGCTTGGAGGTGGCTACCGAAACAGGCATAGTTAAAAGTATGCGTATGGCAATTATAAGTATTAGGGAATCAATGTAAAATTAAATTGTTTTCAATGATGTATCGCAATAAAGTATTAAGAGAATAATACAGTAGCATCGCAACAATGCAAGAACTGTAGCTCTTGTAGTAGTTCTTCGCCATTTATATCGCAAAAAAATAAAAATATAATAAAAAAAATAATAATAAAGAAAAATACCCTTACCACCTCGATGAGTGAAGAACTCCTGGATACGTATTTCGGCAACTAAGTTGCCATCCTCAGC
>JARFOC010000199.1:343616-369315 GCA_031763485.1 Osmoderma eremita | reverse complement strand
TTATTGTAACATCTACCTAAGAATATATGGCTTAATACTATTGTTGTATGGATAAGTTTTAACTTGTGTATTAATATGTATAGTACATACTTGTACAGGTTACTATAGATCGTCTCAACCTAAAAAATTTTTACAGAATTTTGTGTGACCTTTCTATATCTTGGTGAGCAGAGATAAACATGTGCTGCAGTAATATTTATTCTACTTACTATCCCAAATTATTATAATTTTGTAATAAATTCTTCTTGCCATTATTGTAACATCTACCTAAGAATATATGGCTTAATACTATTGTTGTATGGATAAGTTTTAACTTGTGTATTAATATTTGTAGTATATACTTGTACAGGTTACTATAGATCGTCTCAACCTCCGAATGCAGTACAGAGTTTATGAGAATTCGATACACGGTTGCAAAATCGTCGAATCAGCTGTACGTTAATACTTCCGGTTCTATTATTTGGGTTTCTGACAGTCAAAATGCACATTTTGAGGAAAACAGTAAATATAAAAAAACAATTGGATTTAATCTAATTTACTTCATCATATTTATTTTACATTACATTGAGAAAACAACGAATTTAAAAATCGATTTTTGATTTCCTCCGTTGTTGACAGCTACGGCTGCCCCAATCGGATATTTATATTCAAGTTGCAGCCTGGAAATGGCGGGGGGAAGGTTGGGGGGTGGCGGTCAGATATCCTTCGCAACGCGAGCGTATCGATATGATGTAAAGCCCCCGAAGCGAGTGCCCGGCCCACCGGAAATCGGAAATCGCCCGGGGATAAACCGACTGACGCAGTTTAGGAATGGATTTCTGAAATCCCCCACAGAGCATCGGCATCGCTTCCATAAGATCCGCCTGCTTTACGTTCAATCGAAGAGGGATTAGTATTAAGATGGTGGGGTATCACGATATAGAAGGCAATCAATTCGCTTTTAATGTTAGATTAATGTAGTCGTGACAAAAAGAAGACGCTGTGGTTTAATGGAAACAGCAAAATATTTCTCTGTTTCTATATGTCTATATTGGAATTGGGAGCGACCTGGTTTCGACAGAAGTTTTTACTGTGTATGACGATCCAATGAAATTGTAATAAATTGAAATATTTTTCTGGAATTTAAGGCGGGAAGATAGTACCGTCATATGGGGATATATTAGACAATTTTCAGACACTTTGTTCGTAACTCTTTTGTTTTCCATTCTAACGAAATTTGGTATGTAGGTTCGAGTTTATTTTTGGAAGCAGTCCCAACTATTACTGTATCAAATACTTCAAAAACGTATTTAAAAAAATAAAAAAACTGCTGTAGAACCCGGACTTTGAAGATATATTATTATCAAAATTCACAGTAATTTGTGCATTTCCTGTAACAATATCATTCTGGGCATGTCCTACAACCTCCACTGAAAAGCTGTGTGTAAAAGAGAAATAGCTTAAAAAAAGACCAAAATAACGAAAATTCATAACTTTTAAAAACAAGTATTTTACAGCGGTTTGAGGAAAAAATAAAACAAAAATCTTCTAGATAAATGTAAAAATTTATAAAAAAAAAAAACAAAATAAGTACACAATAGCTAAATAAATTGTAATTCTCAATTAATGATTACATTTTTGCGATACTTTTTCTACTAATACGAAAGCTTAGTCAGTTTTTGTCATTTTACTGCGGTTTGTAGTCGGCAAAAACATGTCATGTATGTTTCCAGGGCCGTCTTAAGCCAAGTGGGGGCCCTGGTCACTGGGATGCATGGGGTCCCTTCGAGAGAAATTTAGAATCGATATTAAGAGGAACGAACAACATTAGCGCAGGTATAATTTGTTTTTGAAATTTTACAAACAAATGGAAACATACTTAAAAAATCTATACCGATACAAGAGGTACTTTCCTAGACTTTTGAGTGGCAAAATCATAAATGACATCTTCTAACTCTATCTTTTCAAGCATCTGACTTTCAATGGACATCAGCGATAAACTGTTCAATTTTTTCTGAAGAATTGTAATTCTCAGTTCTCTTTTGATCCTTTGCAGTTTTGAGAAGGACCGGGTTTCCACTATAGTTAGTGACCATCAAGCATAGAAAAATTCTAATTGCCTTTTCAATACCCGGAAAAGCGTCTTCAATATTATTTTCTTTTAAAAGATGATATCATTCATATAGCCTCCTAACTCTCACCATTTCAGACATCTCTAAAATATTCTGTTAGGTACTTCCCATTTCTAACTTTTTTGCGCTAATATCACTGTAATAGATTTTTAGCAAATTCGTCACAGCCACAAACAATGTATTCTGCATTAACGGTCTAGTTGACCAAGCAAAGAATTTATCATATCCTAACAGTAAACAATTTAATTGTACGTAAAATAAACAAAAAAATTTTTCACAGATTAGCTAACACTAAACCAGCAACTAGTTCATAAACCTTGTAATAGTAATCGAATCTTGTATAGTGATTTAAAATTTATCATCAATTCCGCTGCTGTTGCTAAGGTTTGGGGGCCCCTTTGATCGCGGGGCCCTGGGCTTTAGTCCAACGAGCCTATTCATAAAGATGAGACTGTATATTTTCTTTAGTACATACAGTTGCATATTTTAAAATAAATATCCTATAATCTATATATTGTTGCGTTTGGTTTGTTTGATTTTACTTACCTGGTTGTTACGTATCCACTCGTGAATCCTGGCATATCGTAGGCCACCTCACTAGTGTTTGGTTATCATCATTATCGTACGACTAATTATGCGCAACTCAAGCCATGAACACATTTAAAGGCGGGCGCACTGTACACAGCCCGAACCATATTAGAGAACTACGACCGGGAAAAGACAATTCACCTGCGTTCATTCTATCCCACCGTTATAGACAACCTACTTGACGCATCTCGGTGGATAGATATTTCTAGCGGTGAACTTTAAGGGATGAGAATTGTAATGCCAGGGTTCATTTATTTATTTTTTATATACCTATGCATTGCGTAACTCGTCGCACAATTGGCGCCCGAACAGGGGCCATTAGCGTTTCGATAACCGACCTGTGACTACGTAATGTAAATATATAAATTAATTGGATATACACGTCCCAGGTTAACATAATATATTGATAAATTTTCCATTTTTAAAATTGAATATCTAATTTAGTAAAAAATAAAATATTAAATTTAGGAAACTTTAATTCTTTTCGGTAGCGTAAATTGCAGATTTGTTAAAATTGAATTTAATATTGCTACCACCGCTCGATCTATGTGTGAATGCCGGCATCCACACATAGATCGAGCGGTGGTAGCAATATTAAATTCAATTTTAATATGTTTACCAGGTTTCCGTGGTATTTAGAGGACGATAGACACGTCTGGTATACTGCGAAAAATGAACTAATAAATAATTGCTCGAATTTGTAGTTTTAAAAATAGCAAAAGAGCGTCACACTTTGCAGTGAGGGATTAAATGAATAATTTGTCTGTCATTAGCAACATCATCCATTGCAAATTTATTTATCCTTCCCGTGGCATGCGGCCGAAACTGTACGCCTGAGAATGAATTTCCTCCGAGATATTTTGTTTAAAAACCATAAGAGAACAACTATCTGAAGCTTTAATGGAAATTTGAAACAGCAAACTGTATATTCACAGGTTACATAGTTTTCAGTATGGAATAAATCAGCTATTTTTCAAAATTCTTTTTGTGTACATGGCAGTTACTTTATTTAAAAAGTAATTTCACCAATCGTTGCCACTAAGAAAGATTCCGATACAGATGCTTTTGTTAGTCGCTGAATTGATTAAAATGTTGGTTTATTAAACGTATCTGTTCAATAAACTTTCTCGTTTCTGTCTTACGAAACAAAAAATACTAAACAAAAATATTCCTTTCAAGAAGATACTAAGGAAAATTCATTAATTTTACGACCGAAACCCATATAAGTATTTACCGGCCAACAACAAGATAAAAGTTCAGATGTATGATATACGTAATTAACGCAACGGGAAAACTTTTTCTTTCTTTGCACCGAAGATATAAGCATTAGTTTCTATCCAAAATTGCCCCTACCATATTTCCACCTCTCGGAAAATCGCCAGCGATTTTCGATATAAAAGTTTTAATGTAGAAAGTGTAGCTCCATATCCGTTCAATTTAACTTTTCACAATAGTTAAACCGGTAGCCTTGGTTCTTCTGTTTCCCGCTAACAGTTTCCTTAAGCGGCAATGCGAAACTTCTGCTAACATCTAACTGGTGTCTGTGCGACAATAACATTCCCAATTATAGTGTGGAGTGCAACCGTGTTATTACGCTTGTGATTTTAGCGATTTCGTCGACTAAAAATAATAAAAATAATCAAGAATAGGGTGTCAGACAGTACGCGATGTTTGCTGTTATAGAAATGGAACATATTGGCGTTGATTGACATGTACATGATTATAGAATAAAGAGAGTAACGAATGAATAAGCTATAACGAATGAGGAAAAAATATAAAAGGGAAGGAAAAATAGCGGGTATTGTTGGAATTCCTTTAAAGACTTCGTGCAAATTCTAACAGAAAGATTAATAATATTAATATTTAAAAATAGCTAAAATCTTGTTCGAAAAAATGTCGTTTTTGGAAAATCAATTCTTCACGGCCAATATGTTTTTTTTCTAACAAAATTAAGCAATTGGATAATTACCAGAAAGTGTGATCAATTTTGAACACAAGAGATATCTGGACGCAAGAAACATGCCACATGCCGGTGCGAAAGTAGAAAGCTGCAAGTGTGATGGAAATTGATTTGGCTCCAGTTATCAAAACGAAAACTGAATTAATATTAATATTAATAATCCAAATATGGTAGGGGAGCTCAAATATTTCCACATTTGACGAAATGGGACGGAAGAATATGTATAAATAGCAGCAAGAAAACTTCCCTGGATAATAGTTGTTATTGATAAAGATAAAAAATTATAAAAAACAAAGATCAGCAAAGATCTCCAACTAAGGCTCTCCCAGCAAGAATCTCTCACGTAATACAGAAAGTTTAACAGACAAAAATGTGTAAATGAAGTGAATATGAATTAATGAAAGGGAGATTCTTGTACCGTTTGACGTTTATTCACTGTATCCGAGGGTACCGATCTCAGAAGCTGTAGTTTCTAAAGAAATACTTGAAATCAAACGAATTTGAGGTTATTGAAATTGCGGAATACATCAGATTTACGAAGTAATGCATGTCAAAAAATCGTTTTCAAATTCTACGAACAGTTAGAGGGTACAGCCATGAGAAACCCGCTGTCGACGATTATTGCTAACCTGTTTATGAGTGAGTTGGAAACCGATATGAAGAAGGACGAAGATTATTTTGCTAGAATTTGACGAAATACGTGGGTGATATATTTGCGGTATTTGACATAACAAAAGTACTTCATTTATAATAATAATAAATATAATAATAATGTGCTTTATTGTCATGAAAAATTACAAAATTTTATGGACAAAGCTATGGTATTAAAATTGTATAAAGTACAAGTGCCCCAAAAGGGCAGAGCGTAACGAAGATGCGATTCGAAAAGGGCAAAGTAAGTGATTCGAGCAGAGGAAGGTTTAAGCCCCCTAGCTACAGACCTAATTGCAAAGCACACAGAAGACAAATTTTTGGGCAAGGGAGTCGATGTGCAGAGACCATCTAAGAGTGTCATCAACAATAAGACCCAGGAATCTGACAGATGGAACTATATTGATAATTTCGAAAACACATGGTTGCTGCAGTGCACCTTTATATGATAGAATCACGTTTTTTACTTTATTACAGCATAGGCAATTTGAATTGCACCACTTTTTGATGACGGCTAAGTCGCTGGATATAGCCGATTGTAGATCTACTTTGTTAGGGCTGCTCCAAGTGATGCTAGTGTCGTCTGCGAAGAGACATATGAGCAGACCTTGGAACTTAGATTCGAAAGTCTTTAAATTAAAAAAAAAACCGCTTTTAAGGGCATTTTCTTTTCAATATTTATATTTAGTTACTTACTATTCACTTTTGTGAACAGTGTGAGTTGAGTTGAAGATAACAGCCAAACGCTAGCATCCAGTCATGAGAAATTTACTTCATGGTACTTTTACTTACGTCAATGAAGACATCGTATTAGAGACGAGGATTTATTTAATTTCCAGTTAAATATTAATTACCTTCGTGCAAGAATTTTAATTAGAAAATTCCCACACACTGGTTTATCAATCCCATAAGATATACGGTACACTTGCCATGCCAATTCGCAGAAATATTACCTCAAACTATACAAAAAAAGCATCGAATAGAACTATTATTACTAGAATTAACTGAAACTCTATTGTAATCATGTTCTGATGAGAAGATATACAGTTTGTTAGCGGCTCATATTGTCAAGCTTATGGACTTCGGAAATATTCATGCAAAAGTGAGGGATGCTCAAGTGGCTCATAGTTCCTTTATCGCAGTTTCATGTAATAAATTATAGCGATATGTTCGATGCGCTTGCTAATTGGAGTTCGGAGTTCTTGAAATTTAATTTATTTATTACTAAGATCTGTTTGTCTTTAATTCATAATTATTATTGGCAGTTAATATTTTTTATTTAGTTATTTTATTTTATTTCACAAATATTTTTCACATTAAAGAGTTTCTTATTTCTATAAAATGTATGTATATTAGTTTGGTGTCGTATAAAACAATAGAATCTATGTTTAGTTATTATTTTAAAGAAAATCTGCGTAGTCTCCTTTTTAAGAATTATCTTCATTTCTTATTTATTTAGTATGATTAGAATAGAAAAATCATAATACTTTTTCACGTGTGAAATGAAATTTTGTAAATGGTATTATTTCAATATTTTGAAGCACCAATCTGAAGTTACATTACTACATAACATCGCGGATAAGTACTTTATTAGCAATTAAAACACTTAGTTAGTTGCCGCAAGAATTCCACACAGTATACCGCTATTATCTATTCGGCTAAACGGCATAAATACGAACTTCGTGTAAGTTCGGTTGACATTCACAATATGTGCCGTTAACAATCTGTATACAGCATACACGATGTATGTATGTAGAACGATAACAAATAATGTTCCATGTTGTGAGTTGTCGGTATTTACATACACATATATTACACATGTATGTACATAAAGGATATCTCTACAAAAACTTAGAGTTCGCAACTTATATAATGGTCGATCTAGACATTTTCTACGCTCCGTTGATTCTGTGCTCAACGCTATGCCTGCATATATACGTACAATGTGCACGTGTATGGGTATACGTACAGATGTTGTCAAGCAAACTAGATGTCCAACTACGTCCGCGAGAAACTTCGAACTAGGGGAAATGGAGTTGAAATGCAAAAGTTTTATCAGCAAGGAAAATCGTTTCTTTTTTCTCGTTTTCTCTTCTGCTATGATATCCTTAATAACTTTTATTATACCAAGGCAATACATATGTTGTGAAAATGACTTTACTGTTTCCAAGAAGGTTTTTTTTTTTATTTATTCGCTAGCGAAATTGCAATAAAGTGGTTATTTTGTCGTAGTACATGGCGTTAGATGGTGATGATTTAGCTATAGCAATTTACTTATCCAATCTGTTTTCAATAGGAAAATCTATTTTATAAAATATTAGACTGACCCTTAAAACCTTTCTCTAATTTGATAAATTTCTCGAAAATGTCATTCTCCCGCATTTTCTATTGAACTCTTTAACGTGACAACTAGCGTAAAGAATCCAGGTTCATAAATATGGCGATACTACGGTAAAATGAATAAGCGATTTGGTCTACGCAAAAAGGGCTTAAGTCATTGTTTTTCTCAAATTGGCAGGTTATTCATTTACTGTACTGTAATCTAAATTGCTTAGCTGGTAAAGGATATTACACTAAATATTAAAATTGATTTCGTTCTATATTTTTATTTATCGTAATTATGTTTGAGAAAATTAAAAAGTGAGAAGCACAACACAAAATACAAATAATATTAAATTATGATAAGTAAAAGCGTATAAGGCTGGGTAAACTTTTGACGTTTCGCGTTTCGTTGGCGATAATTTTTATGCAATAAAATTCAACTAGCAAAATCTACCCGGCTTTATTTTTATTTTTTGGGATAATTGTGTATTAAGACTTACATGTCGCAAATTAGCACTTGGCAGCAGTAATAATAACACAGTACGTAATTTCCATCAGCCTATATATTAAATTTTCTTCAACACATTCATAATTTCTTCTTCCAGTTATGTTCATCATTTCCATTTTCTATAATTGGTTTTTTTAATATCTCATACATTTACCTGTCTCCGTATAAGTGATTTCATAATTGATGCGATAAAGACCTCAAATTGCAAGAACATACTTTGTATGCATTCTTTTTTGCCAGGGGATGTCGACGCTTCCAAAATGTGTTACGGCAATCGATCTTTATAACGATTGGTTGCATCAAGGGTGGTATTAGGTACCTCTCCCGATACCCTTCGGTGTTGAGGATGAATCAACACTGCTGCCCTCTTACGGCGCAAGAGTAACAAGGCATAACCTAAGGTAGACTGAACAATAGGCCTCAGGCAGTATTAAGGCTGGTATTTATAGTCGTAGATAGAAAACAGCGGCTGAAGGTGTTAAAAGAACTGGGAATCCAGTAAAATTAATAAGAATAATCAGAATGGCAACACGTAACACAGTAGCAGCAAACTTAACTGGGAAAAAAGTGAGGATTTGAATACCAGAAAAGGACTAGAACAGGGCGACCCATTATCATACGTGCTATTCAATTTAGTTCTTAAAATAATAATCAGAAATAGCGGAATAAATAGAAAAGGTATCTTATTCTCTAGGAGTCACCAATGCCTGACGTATTATGTGGTGATACTGGCGAGAGAAAAGAAAGAACTCCAGGAAATGGTAAAACAGTTAATAGAAGCTGCAGAGAAAATGGGACTAGTATTGAATATATACAAGACAAAATATATGGAAGTGAAGAACAAGAACAGTAACCCTAACAAACAAAATCTCGCGATAAAGAAACGAGACGGTAGCGAAGACGGGCTGCAATTCGAAGAAGTAGAGAGCTACATGTACCTGGGAGTTTTGGTAATAAATGTGAAGGAGACAGTGAAATTAATATAAGGATTGCAAAATGTAATAACTGTGCAGGGGAATTAAACAGGATGCTAAGAGCAAAAGATGTATCCAGAAATACAAAACTTAGGATTTATAGGGCTGTGCAAAGACCAACGGAAACTCCGTTCTGGGGGAACGCTGGCCCAGCGTGGTCCGGTAAGGGTGGCCCAAGTGCGCGTGGCTGTACCACCCTCCCCAAGTTTGCAATCCACATTCACATCCACCAACAGTAACCCACGGATGTGAAGCCTGAATTATGAATCAGAAAAACCAATTGAAGATAGAAAGATGGGAGTGGAAAATCTTGAGAAGAATACTACGAGGAAAAGAACTAGGATGGGAAAGAAGAATATGTGTAGAGTTGTACGAACTGTATGGGGGAAAGTCAGCGGCGGGGTTTGTTAAGAGTCGAAGACTGAAATGGCTGGGACATCTGGAAAGAATGGATGTCGGAAGAAATGTTAAAGGTGTGGCTTGGAAGATACCGGAAGGAAGGAGAAAGAATGGAAGACCGAAAAAAAGATGGATACAAGCAGTGGAGGAGGACTTGGCGGGGAAACAGATTAGAGGATGGAGGGGGTTAGCAAGAAACAGGAAGAAGTGGAAAGAAATCCCACAGCTCCAGGCCTAAATGGCCGTGCTCAAGACGGTGCTCATGCTCAAGCACGCGTTGGCGTCATTTTTGCTTACATTATCAAACGCAAAAATGGCGTCTACGCGTGTTTGAACATAAGCATCGCCTTGCGCATAGACTATAAATAACAGCCTAAGTTTCTGCATTAGGATACAAACAACAACACGGAAACGAACGGCATAGCATTCAGGTAGTAATGTAATTCGAAAATATTCTAGGATCCACATTCCACAGAATAATCGACTTGCCTGGAATGTATCCGGCATCGACGAGAGTGACCACATCTTGTCTGGAACTGACGGTAAATGTCCACAAAGCTTTAGCACTTATTTCCATTATTCGCTTGAATAAATTGAAACCAATTAAAATTTGTTTTGTATATCAAGGAAATCATACAAACATCAAACGTATTTATCTACTCTTCCAGCATATTTTTATTGTTTATTTCCTCAACTAGACGTTCAAAAAGGATTTCAAACAAACTGCGAATTCATTTCCAAAGACAACGTTCGCCAAATTGAAAGAAAAATTCGAGGTACCCGCAAATTGGATGCCCTAAAATTCACCTTTTGACTTTTCTGCTGGGGCTAGAGCGACATCTGCGCCTAGTTGCTTTTCTCCTTCTTGTTTTACCGAAGACGTCGAAGACGGGGGCGATTCAATAATTTCCCGGAAAGACTCTTAGAACTCGGTACATGACCGGATTCGCCTCGCTATAATATCCGCCTGTTTTATGGTCGCGACAACAACTTTGCGACCTAATCCTCGCATCTTTCTTTCTCGCTCCTAGAGGGAGGCGTCAGTGGTTGGCGTTACTACGGGCGTTAATCGCTCAAATCGCGTAAAATTTAATCTTTTATACCGGCATCGTAAATAAAGTAATGCAGGGCGTCGTCGTTACGATGGCTATAAATTTGTAAATTAGTATTCTGCTTGAATGTAGCTTTGTTCGGGTTTATGATCGCATATTTACTTTATTTATGCGCTGTATGGTATTGTTGCAAACGGCAAACCGATCGTTATATTACAATGATCTTTCTTCCTCTTTGAACACTAAAGAACAAAAAGTTAAATCTGAAAAAAGAACATAATCGCTGTTGAGGCGTTCAAGGGTGGATCTCGTATGGTCTTTAGTATTGTTAGGCAACAGAAGGTTTTTAGGAGAAAGCTTCAAAGCAAGCATTAGTTACCTTGTGAGAATAGAAATCAAAAACATCCATTCAAACAACAACATTTATTGTTGAGCCCTCGGTTAACAATGCTCTTACAAGATGGTAATTGGGTTAAGTTAAGCGGCCTTTCTTCCCAGCATGGTATAGGTGATTTGGGCGTGTGTGGTGCCTGTTGTGGAGTGCGCTGCTTGTTGTTGCGATATGAAAATATTGAGAATCAAAGGAAACCAGAAAGATTTTGCCAGATGTAATTAAAGGAAGCACCACGTGCTTACGTTCCGATAAAATGGCTTCCAGGACAATGTAATACATATCCTAAATGACAGAAAAAATCAATAAAGCTTCTTCAATTTACAATTGAATCAAGCAGCACAGATTTTGCATTAAGCACCTTCTAAAGATTAAACTCCATCAAATGTGCTTTTGGAGTAAACCTCCGCACGCCAGTATAAAGGCGGTTAAGAGAAGGGAGATTCTTCATATGCATGCGACCGAATAATAATATTGGAACTTTATTGTCCAACAGGATACAATCCAAATAACAGGACAAAAAACAAAAGCAAAATTCACACGTGAAATACACAGAAACAAAAGTGATACATACAAAATGTAAATTACGATAAAATACTTGAACAAATGCATAGCTAACAAATATCAAACTGTACTGTATTACATTTTATTCGCAATGGTACACATAATATATGTTGGTGTCCTTCTCAGACAGTTAGTCCTTGACATCGGCACCGATATGCGCATTGCATTCTGGATGGCAGACGCGGAATATGGACGGGATGTGCTTAAGAAGGGAAGGACAGTCCACGGTATTGTTCAATATACCTTCCAAAAACCTGAGACAGATCCCATCCCGCATCCCCATCTCGCACCCAGGGAAGACATGCCACGACAAGACAAAAGATCAATTGAGGGAAGACCTCTAGAGGGATAAGCACCATCTAGTTTATAAGATAGAAATTTTAGAAACTTAGGATGTATTCGATCGAGTTTTAGACAATCGCATGCATAGATTGGATACCATATTTGGGGAGCGTACTCAAATTTTGATAAGATAAATGCGTAATATAGGATTTTAGTTAGATTAATTTCCTTAAAATACTTAGAAATACGCATCACAAATCCCAAAGATTTCGAGGCTTCAGCAACGACATTATCGATGTGATCTTTAAAAGAGAAACCCGTGTCGAAGAGGACGCCCAAATCACTAATGACTGATCTTCGCTTAAGCCAGAAATAGTCAATGCTATATGTATAGTTGAAGAAGCTACATAGCATTTATTGATGTTGATTTGAAGCTTATCTCGATTACACCATGTTACCAATCTCTCAATGTCAGATTGAATCACCAAGGAATCACTGAGAGTGGATATTTGATTAAAAAATTATACCACTTGGGCTCTGAATTATTTAGTTTGACATTGAAGATCGACATTTTCGTAGTGGCGGTATGGGCACACACACATTTCAATAACAATGATATGTGTTAAGTAGATTAGGTTACAATAATATTAGTAAATAGTTAAAGTAGGTTCTGTGAATAGCTGCATCAGCTTTACGAAACATCCAAGGATTGAGGACAACGATTACGCACCACTGTTTTGAAAATCTCAGCGTTAAAAAAGTTATGTGGCGCCAGCGATCCGTTTGTGAAATACGGCGTGGCTGTGAAAGTGTTAAAAAAATTTACTTTGACATAATCTTTATTGATACTATCATTAAAACAATTGAAAACGCCTTTATGAATATAGTAAACACGAGGACCACGATAAACGCGCCCCCTATTGGCCAATTCGTACAATTACACGCGTTGCTAATAGATAACACGACTGTGCGAGCTAATCGCTAATCTATTAGCGAACAAATCCCCGTTATCTGCTAAATTGACCCAGGTAGCCCATTAAAAGAACGCCATAATTAGGATTAGGATCCGGACGAACGTGGCGACCTCTGTGGGTCCCCCCGAAACGCTCGATCCGTAAATCGTCCATTCCCACCAGCCCTCCGTGTGCGCCCAATGACATCACCATATTGCCTGTACGTTATGTGTGTTTATAGCTGTACTATATGCAAGTAACCTATGCAACGGTACGGATAGGTTTCCGTAGAGATAGGACAGGACACATATTCATGATGTTATGTCCTAAATGGGGCCAGTCAGAGACAGCCGGTCCCGTTAAATAATAATTACCTCACTCGCGCGCGCATATATTCATTAATTATTATGACCGCTTGCATATTATGTATGTATGCAAGCAGTGTTTGAGGGTTGGGATTTGCTCGAAGTTAAGGGTCCGCATGTATGTAGGTGTAGTAAGCGTGTACCTATTGATTTTTTGAAATTTGAAATTATCTCTAACTGAACTGACAGTTCGTGTCAACTTTGTGTTGGTAAGCGTATGCAATAAATTTTAAACTATAGTGCAGTTCAACTTTTGAAGGAAGTATTGCTCTTATGGAGATTGTATCCCACGTTGCCAAATCTATTTCAGTAATTTTCCATATGTTGTCGCTCTGAACACTAATAGTAACTTGGTGCCAACTCATAAATGTCAATCTGCGAATTTATCGTGGAAAGATTTGTATTTATGGGTTATGTTCAGTTATGTTCTTATATGAATGTTGATGGAATGAATACTGTTCATTATTATACCACAGGCATATCTAACCTTAAAGAAAACATGAGGAAACATCAAAATACACATAACACCAATATATTATTTTACTCCCCATTATTGCTGTTAATCATCATTTATTTACATAAAAACATATATGAATTTACACATTATAAATTTACAAATATTTACACAAGTATGCGTACAACAAATTAAAAATCATTTCTATAATAAATGTGTCTTACTTTTTATAACATGTTTAACGTCATTTTTACAATTCTGTACTGAAACATTTTCATATCCTTCCCTAATAAGCGCAGACATATCTTGGGCTTTAAATCTCGTATTATTGTGCCAGATATAATCCTTGACCTGTGCCCATACCAGTTCAATGGGATTTAAGGTGCAGTGGTATGGTGGTAATCTCAGAACGGTGTGTCCCTATTGAGCGGCTCCTTCATCGAGTACATATTTATTGTACTTGTTTTTGTGCTGTGAAACTACTTCCAGCAAATCACGTTGTAATAAACCTTCCACAATGGAAATATTTTTCGGTGTTAATCACTGTATAATGTGTTCTTTTTTCCAGTTCGTTGTTGGTATTTTTTCTAACTTACGACTGTGGTAAGATGCATTGTCAAGAACAATGACGGAATGAGAAGATAAATTGGGCAATAAATAATTGAAAAACCAATTTTCATATACTTCTGCACACACTTCATCGTGGACATCAAGAGTATTCTTTTTCAAAGGAAGTTGTATTCACCACCCGGAACAAAGCCTTTTTCGTTACCAGCATGAATTAAAGCATATCGCTGGCCACGACCTTTTGGTGCTGTTAGACCAATACTTAAATCCTGAATAAATGCTTGTCTAGACGTACTTACTGTGCTGTCAGTCCATATTTTTGTTACAAAATTTCCTGTATTCACCCACGATTCATCAGTAAATATAATGTTTCTCCCTTCACTACGATATTTTTTAATAGGACGTAAATAATCATGACGCCATCTTATAATATCGTCACGGTCCATCAATATTACTCTCTCCCAAATTTTTTCAAATGCAAAAACCAATGTCGGTTAAGAACCTGTACAGGCTATTTTTTGTAAAATTGGGTAAATTTACTTCGCTATTTACTGCAGCTAATACCAGAGGTATCGTGGGTGGAATATTTCGTAGACAAAAGCTGTGAACTTTACGTCTGACAAGAGAATTCTTGCGAATACCTTTGTCTTTTGCTGGTTTACAACCTTTGTCAGTTGCTGGTTTTGCTTTTCTTTATGAACAGAATACACTATTCTTTTGCCACAACCTAGCGCTTTACTAGTTTCCTCCACTATTCCGGAAATATTCATATTTTTAGCAAAATATGTAAAACAATTTAAAATCATTTGCTTTTCTTTCGGCGAATAGATTTCTGCCATTTCATCATTTTTGTGTTATATGTCATTATATAGTTGTTTTCATTACTTACTTACAATAAACAACGCTATTGACGGTGGTAGTGATTTCTATAAAAACTGATTTGTTCGAAGATAAATACGTCACAGAAGACAAGAAAAACGAAGAGAATACAAGTGACACAAAAGGACGAATCGAAATTGACAAATGACAGAAACAGTTAATAATAGGATCATACCAAAAAAATGAACTAGGCCATTACAATGACATAATTTATATTGCTGGTTTAGAGGTTATAGAGTTTTACGTAATTAAAACCAACCTTTTGACTCTTCCTCGTATATCAACATTTAAAATGTCAACTTAGGGTCTTCTATATAACCTCACTCTCGTTTCATTTACATCCTGGCGATCAGGGGAGTGACAGATTACGGTAGACCTGCCCCAGATTGAATGATGTACGACCCGGCTATCTTCCGCGAATTTGCCATGGCTAGTTTTTCTTCATTTAACCGGGTGGAAGCGACGCCTTCCGATCGACGAGAGTTATAGTACGAACGAAAATGAAACGGTGTCGAATTTGAACCCTCTGTCGTGACTGACGAACTACGAGAAATTGTCGGGAGAAGCCGACGAGAAGAGGAAAATTTACCGCCTTGCCTAATTCGCGAATTGGACTAGGGGGAACGGATGGTTTGACATTGAAACCGGCTGGGTGGCGGTCTTCCGTTGGCTGGCAAACATAGACATTGTTATTAAGGTCAATTAGGGTCGTAATGGTATACGGTGATGTCATTTTCTAACGCAAATGATGCGGGAATGTGAATGCCTTCTAACCTATGACGTAAATCCAGTTGTAGTAAAGACGATGAATATTTTACTTGTTTGATATAAAAGAAAATTAGATTGTGAAGAGGAAGGCGATCGAATCGGAATGTAAAATGTGGAATAACAATGATTAGGTTTGTTCAAAGATACTGATTGTGATTGTTACACATTTAATGCATAAATTTGTCAAAATAGCGGCTTCTGGTGTATAAGGGCTGACGCGTTGTAGCACTGACTAAATTTTACAAAAGCAGTAATCAAAAATAAAAAATAATTACCCAAACTAAGTACATAAACAAAATGAAATTTCGATGTATTAATTAATTAACACATAACATGATATTTTAAATACAGACATTAAATCGCTTCGGATATTCAATATAAATTCGGTTGAAGAATTTATAATAATTCTAGACAGTTATAATAAAGAAAAATTGAAATCACACCTCTGGGACTGTCTACGCCCACAACAACTTTAAATCAAAATGGACAAAACAAAAACAGTCCTTACAAGAGGCAATTTAATAACAGAATTTATGAAGATGTTGCCAGGCTATGTGGTTATGAAAAAATGAATAGATTACTTTGTCTTTCACGCTTGTTGTTTAAAGGTGAATCTTCATGGAGCTGCAAGGGCGTAACAAATTTGGAGCATTTACAGGAGTATATTAAAGGACATTTTCAAAATATGATGATGCAGGATCCAATCGTTCTTGACGTTTGGTCTCACACGCACGACTCTTTTTCCGGGTCTTTCGAGAACCTCTCGGTAAAAATGTTGATTAACTGTCCGACCTTTAGGCACGAACTCTTTGTGAACGATTCCCTGGCTATCAAAGAAACAAATCAGCATGCTCTTGATCTTTGATTTGCTCATTGTTGCTTTCTTGGGCTTTGGAGAGCCTGAAGTGTGCCATTCCATGCTCTGGCGTTTTGTTTCCGGCTTATACTAACACCCAACTCTCATCACAACGTTCCAAAAAATTTTCATTATTTTCAATCGATTCCAAAAAGTCAAGGCACCTTTCTCTCCTGATATCCTTTTGTTCCTGCGAAAGGTTTTTTGGAACCATCTTCGAGCAGATATTTCTCGTTCCCAGTTCATTAGTTAAATCTTGATGAACGGCAGCGTGAGACAAATTCAACTGTTCCCCGATCATTCCGACCGTCAACCGACGATATGAATGCACAAGACCGCGGATTCTGTCGACATTGCCATCGGTTCTTGCTGTTGAAGTCCTTCCGCTGCGTGGCTCATCTCTCATCGACTCTCTTCCCTCAGAAAATGCCTTAAACCAGCGAAAAATCTCGACGTTTGACAAAACACTGTCTCAAAACCTAATAGCACACCGTTGCTCGAAATTAATGTCTTTCGTTTCTAGAACGCACTACAAAAACCGGATTCACGAGAAATACGACAACGGACAACCAAATGACTTGATCGAGTTCAAACTTGCACTGAACGCGTATTACAATGTCCACTTGTGGCCGCTCCATGTCCCCTGCTTCCCGTGTTGCCATTTCAAACGTTGTCAGTCTTATTACTAAAGTTACACACCTCGTACATATATCGTCTCAATTAAAAATAAATTAAGAGTGCATGTGCTTATCTCATAAGAAAACCAAACGAGACAAAATAATAAGGCTATACACAGCATTGTCGGCCCGCGTGTTTCACGTCGTTAATATAAGAGACAATTGGAAATTTTCTCCCCCTTTTGAAAGGCGCAATAAACATTATACAATGCGACGTCGTAAACGTTGCAAAATTACTGCAAGTACTATTTACCATCTCAACAGCAACGCGACGATCAGGATGGTAGTATACGTGGTGTTATTATTTCAGCGCACGGGAAACTGCATAATGTACAACGCCCTCTTCGTTGTTCGTTACGACGTGCATGTACGTGTATAAATAACTTATGTCGTGACGGCAGCCTACGGTCGACATATTGTCGCGTAAGACACTTTCAGCCCGGTCACGTTATTTCAATCTGATCAGAAAAAATTTTGTATTATATTTTGTTTGTACTGGAGGGAATGGTTAGGGTTAGAGCGTGTAGACTTTGGGGAATTTTGCGTGAAGATTTCCCGAACTACACCTGCTGGTCAAACATTAATTAATACGTAAATAGCAATAACTATAAAAAAAGAAAGAACTAGATAAATTGTTAATATTAAGTAAAATCAGTAAGGAGCGGAAGATGGAACGGTGGGACACACTATAAAAAAAACTTTACGCAATCAGAATTTCTTCTGATCTTCTTTCTTTCCGCGAGACATGGAAAGATCCAACTCAACGACATGTCAAAAAAACTTCCCTTTTGCTAATCTTATGAAAAAAAAAATTGAGAATTTGGAAGTATAGACTTTAATCAAATTACTCTTACACTTCGACGAGTAAACGACTCTAAATACGTATTTCGGAAATTAAATTGCCACCCTCAGTGGAAACTACAAAAACAAAAGGTGTTAGGCATAGCCTTTCTAAATAACATATCTGCCTATGCTATTTAGCTTGCTCTTTACATGGGATTACTCTAATGGAGGTAAGATAGAAGCAATACTAGACTTTCAGGTAGGAGTCTATCAAGGATTCCGAAAGAGCAAAGGGACAACCGACCAAATCTTTATGTCGAAGGAAATTTCAACAATCTGCTACGAATACAAAATTCAAGCAATAGTACTGTTTGTAGACTTTGAGAAATCATATGATTCTGTTAAGGGAGCCTGTTGAAAATAAGGGAAGAATTAGCCATACCTACAACGTAGTTGATACAGTCCTGACATTAAGAAAAAAATACAAACATAAGGGGTGATGGGAAACCCACAAAAGGGTTTGAGACCAAATCAGGACTCATTGTTAGACAGAGGGACTCTCTGTCAACCCTATTATTTAATATTGCGCTAGCCAATATTATCAGAGAGTAAGCTGTTTTTCGATTTCAGGTTGAAAGGAATAAGAGGATGAAGTTAATTTTGAAAAGCGTTTTTGATGGTGGTTGAAAAAGTCAATTGCTTCGTATATGTATAAAATAAAAACAAGCATTTATAGAATCAAGCTTTGCAAATCGTGGTTAATCCATAAAGTAAACATGGAGTACAAACAAAAATACTCCTATTATATCACAGTCAAGAAAATCTGCTTTTCTAAACTCCGTCATTTCATTATTTTGGTTGACATATTTAATTTCCCTCGTTTGTTACTACAAAGCAACTTTTCCTCGCTTTTCAATTTCCTCTTTTTCTGTCTTTTTCCGTGTAGACACGAGGCAAGTATTCCACCAAGGCGAACAAACAGAATGGATTATTTATATAAAAAATATTGTAACTGAAATAAAGCGAATAGCGCTGTAGTAGATAGACAATAGAATCTTCTGTGCATGCAAGCGGAAAATGTAGTAGAGAATCTCGGGAAATTTACTTACTTGACGAACAAATGTTTGTGATACGGACACGAAAAGCATATTTTAAAATCTATAATACAATATAACTCGCTCGTTGAGTAAGCCGGTTTAAAATTTAAATTGGCATTTCCGAATGATTGATTTGAATTTCGCGCTGATTACCACAACAGAGGGCGCTCAACTCAATCGCCGTCTAAACCTACATTCATATCTCGTATTTAGTTGCGTTCTTTTTTGGTTACGAACGCGCGCGCGTAAATAGAGATATGAATAAACATCGGTCGACCCATTCATGCATATGAAATGGTGAATGCTGCACGGCCGGTTCGCCTACGTCCCGCTGGCCCGTTCGTAACGGAAATGCAACCGGCTGTGGCACCTACGCGGTCGCAGTTGGATACTTTCGCCAACACGCTTCGACGCTGAAGGTATATCAAATAAGGAAGTGACCTTTACAGGAATTTTGGGTGTAGACGAAAATAGTGAGAAATATTGGTCGGTTTCAGAAAGCACACGTGACGTTGGCAGAAACACTGCCAAATCGTAAACGTCAGAAAGTGCTTATGAAAAGCAGCTTTGGCACACATGGTCCGCAGTAGTAATTAATACTTTCCATTTTGATCATTTCTTGCTTTATTTTCTTTTTAATTATCCAAGAGTATCTCCTTCAATTTAAGTTTAACAGTTGTTTTTTTTGTTATCTCAGACAGCTATGGATTGTAAGTAGGCGATCATAACGGCGCTGCGACCATCGCCTGACAGGGTATCATGGTATAGTCTAGGCGGTGGCGTATGCGATTCAGGTTAGGGAACATGAATCACTACAAAAAATTAAATGTGTTTAATACTTAGACGGTAACATCGCAGCGCCACTGGAGTACTCGACCGTAGCCATGTGATTCATCCTCGCCCAGAGGAGTTAAGTTTGAAATTGCTCAGACGCAACCGTCATCTCGCAATGAATAAAGACAAAATGATAGGTTTGGTGTTTGTATCCATTTCCGTTTTCATATATTCAAAGAAACGACATCAATCTTTTCTCAGGTAACGACCTGATATAGAGCTTATGGAATTCGCCATAGCGCAATCTTTCTTTTTTGTTTATGATGTGCACTTCTCTGCTTTCTGACAGTTTCAACATACAGTTTCTCCGTCCCAAATTAGATGTTACATTTGTACATTTTTCTCGATTATTGACAGGTCTAATTGGAATGCTAATAATAGACTGAGAACGGTAGATTTTACTAATAATTGTATTCAATTAACGTGCTTAATGCTTTCTTTTTTCATACAGAAATATTTGGATCTTCACGGACTATAATTCCTGGCTCGTTCGACAACATTTTCATTTCTACGACCTGCTCTTATTCCTGGTCCGTGATTTGCGTAAGTGTTCATCAAACTTTAGCCAAAGGGTAACTATTATCAACAATGAAGAATCTCAAGAATCATTGGCAGAAAAATTAATAGCGGCTTTCGTTTTCCTTGCATTGACCACTGCAAAAGCAAAACTTAAGTATATATATGTACCTTTTGTTCCGGTGTAAACATTTTACTGTAAAATAATTCAATAATAAACATCTGTTTTAGCTTAAGTGTTTTATGGCATTTATAAATAGATAGTGCAGACCTAGTAAAGACATGCGTTTACAATCAATAGCTGTTGGGGATGCAAGTACTTTTACACTCTTAATAGTTGATGCGCAAGTATACTATTCGTCCTTAATATTGCAATGGAATTACCCCAAACCTATAGAATCAGATTACTTTACCCCTTTTAGGGGTAGAATAGAAATATTCGCACAGAAATTACTTAGTTCCCCTCCCTACTCCAAACGACCGGAAAATATGTAAATGGTATACAAAATTTTCGTAATTACGACCTTCCTGACTCTAGATTTTCGCTTCAGGTTATGTCTGGCTACGCGAAAGGCCTTGACTCCGAGATATTTCGGAACGGGCGTTTCCCAGGACGTGGTGTAGACTAGCGGCTGTCTAACTTGATACCGAAGGTGTACTTTAGGTATATATAGATATACATATAATTTATGAAACGTGCATGATGCATAAGTTATGCTAATTTATCCTTTAAAATAACAGGGTGGTTCAGTGTTATTATCGCAGTTATTACTGTAAATCACGTTCATCAGTCAGGCTACATTTGAAGTTGTTTGTAGTGCAGAAATACGTTTTTGTTGTATTTTAAAATTTGTTAAGGTAATATTTTAGGAAAGGAAGCATGGTTGTATGGTCTCATAAGTTTTGAAAATGGAACTAAATCAACTAATATCTGGGTGATGTCATTCAACCTTCAGAATTAAATCCTGCGTAAAAATTTTGGGCAGAAATCTTGCATAGAACCTAAATGAAGAGAAAATCACAGGAACTCTATCATTGTTCTGAAAAGGCCTCGGACGCTTTTAGGAAAAAGACATTGAAATTTTATGGCCATGAAGAACCAAAGGCTGACAAAAGAATTCTAAATCTCGCTGGCTCACTTAAAATCAAGAACTGGGTGATTTAATCACTAGAATCATCCAAGAAATTGCACACGGCAGAAGAAGGCAAGAAAAAATTCGGCGAGAAGAAATTTCAATTGCTTAAGTTCAGCAAAATGTTGGAAAAAAAGGATAAAATATGACAAATAGTCAACAAAGTATCAAAGAAATACCTATACAGATTAATGGACCAGAAAATTTACCAGTTAATATAACTCTCCTTCAATCAATATCTTCTATCTTAAACTTTTGGTGGTTACAATAGTTCAAATTTCTAGATTTGGGTAAACTATGGTTACATCATCTACGTTTCCAATAGCTTACTGGCCTTTGCGTCCAGGTAAGTATATGATGTGTAGCAATTTTTCTATTTGAAATTCATTCCTACGGCTTTCTTTAATCGAGGGATGTCCGGTTACTAAGGTACATTTGTGGCAAGGATTTGTAGCATGCGCATAACGCTTTTACAGCACACATTATACAGCAAGCTGTGGTATTGTGGACAGGAAAATGCACAGCAGAATAATTTGTAGGAGCCACGAGAAACAATAATTCAAGTATTGCGACGTATTGCTTGCGTGTACATTTTTCAACAGGTCTGGGTTGAAAAATGTACACGCAAGGTCTGTGATGTACATTTGATCCAACTGATTTGTAAATTATTCATATATTAGCAAAATGAGAAAAATAAGTAAAATTTAATCATCGCAGTGCTTCGATGACTCCCTCCTTATCGAAAATTTTAAATTTTCTCTTCTCTCGATCCTCTCTTCCCCGTCCAGTTCCGGACTAACTTCCTGGCGCAGTTTCATTAACTCCGGATCCACTACACTTCGATGGGGAAAACAAACTCGGACGTGCCAGACGATTTTTCTTTATTTACCAGATAGAGAAAGATTACGCTGCCCTTTCCGAGATTGAAGTCGTCGGCAAAAGACTAAACTGTGGATGGAGGAGAGAGGGGCGTAGTTACGGAGAAGCTATTTTCCAATTAGAGGCCGGAAGCGGGAGCCGATAGCCGGAGCCGGCTCACCGGAAATTGGGCGCGACGCGACGAAGAATTACAAGTTTCGCACCAAATGAGAAGCTGTAAATTCTAGGCCGGCGGCGGCGACCGTCGGGCAGACAGATACGATTGCGTCTGCTGCGGATGGATTGGATCCTATTCTGAATGCTTTTGTTTTAATATAGTAATGAAGATGTTTATCGTAGATGGACTAAATGAAGGAAAAATAAGATCTTCAAACGTTTAAAAAACAGAAATTTACAAAAATTTAATTTCTCTTGAGCTACAGACTCTTGATTTAATAAGTAATCGTTATACATGGCAATGACACCTATGATAGGTCAAATTTGTAGTTTCTATTGAAGTCCGAAACCATTCAGAAAAAGGTAAATAATCAGTTGGTGGATGATGGACACCAAATAGCCAACATTTTTAATAATTTCTTCACAACATAAACGAAGCTCAATCGTCTACATTTAATAATTTAAAATTTCAATCCAATGTTACATTTTTTTAAATTTGATTATCCATGGTTTTAATGGTAAAAAAATAAATAAAGAATACAAATGCAATTGATCTTGATGAACTCCCGACTAAAGTATTGGAACAAGTAATACGGAAATTAGCAGAATCAGTAACTTATTTAATGAATGATTGCTTTTGCAATGATTACTTTCCGAATCAATTAATTTTTTTAAATAATTCCACCCTACACAAACTGATGGCAAACCAAAAAAGCAGATGAAAAAGAACCACTGTCCTGAATCGCTTTCTTCATCAAACAATTTTTTGTCTGTTTTAAAAGAAAGACTTGTAAATTATTTTGAACTAAGTAAGCTCTTTGGCGGATCATAGCCCAGATTTAGAAACAAGAATTCAACAAACACAACTCTACAGTATACTTGCTTAGTAGTTTATCCGGATCCTCAGTTGTCGTTAGGTATCGAGGTTTGTTCTGCTCTTCTTTTTCCATGGCTTTTCTGCCTCTAGCTAAATTTCTTACTTCGTTTCATGTGCAGTTTCGTGTTTAAAGGGCATGTACTACCTCTTGATTCCACCTTCTTGTTGGTCTTCCTCCCATTCTTTATTTCCCCAACCTGCTTCCCACATTTCTTTAATGGAGTTGTCAACTTTCATCCTCACAAGATTCCCGAATCAGCTAAGTTGCCGTTCTTAGATTTGGGTTGTTCTGGGTATCACTTTTATACTTTCTCTGATCGTCTCGGTTCGTATTCTATCCCGCCTGGTAATACCCTATATTTTGTTCAATATCCTCATTTGCATCGCTGTTACTCTAGATTTTAATCGTTTAGCTATGACTTAATTCCGTAGAGCAGGATTGGTGTGAAAACTGTCTTATTGATTTTTATTTTTGTCTGCTTGGAGACTTCTCTTTTGTTTACAAAATACTGTTTTCATAACAGACTCCTGTTGCTGTAGAAAATCTGTTATTTATTTCTTCCTCTAGGTGACCTATGCTATCTATAATTGATTACAGATATTTCAATTCATTTGCAACCTTTATCTTATGTCCGTCAATGTTTAGTTCCAGTTCATCTTCTTCTTTTGAGATTATGGGAATTTCTTCTTAGTTTATCTCCATCCCAACTTCGTTTAATGTTTCTTCCTAAGTCTTTATGGATCTTTTCAATTCGTTTACATTGGGAGTCGTTAGAATTAAATCATTCCTTTATTGTTATTTAAGATGTTTGGTGCCCACATGTACGCCTCTGGTCAACTTGTTGAACTTTCTTAAAATGTCATCCATGACCATTATAAATAAAGTCGGGCTTAGGATTTCTTCCGGTCTGATTCCTTTGTGTATATAAAGCGTACCTGTATGCTTATTACCTGTTCTTATTATTTTACTGGTCTTGTTATACATACTTTCGAATGCCCATGCGAAGATCTCCCTGGATGTACCTATTCTCTAGATATGACCAAATTCGGTGTCTAAATAGCGTGTCAAAAGCCTTTTACATGTATTTAAGCACACAGGAAGATACTTCCGCTGCTACTCACAATTCCTTCGGAAATTTGTCTACTGGCAAATACTCTGAGTACCTCGGCCCGATATGAAGCCAGCCTAGTATTTCCAGAAATGAGACTTTCAAAGTTTTCTCTAGTCGATTATCCAGAATTCGTTCGTATATTTTCCGATAATAAATATATTCCTCTATAGTTCTAGTATGCTGTCGGTTGTCCTTTCTTTGGGAATAGGTACGATTAGTGCCAACTTCCAATCTTCCGGGATCTTTTTTGTTTTCCATGCTATATTGAGGATTTTATGGAATCAAAATGTTCCTTCTTATCCCACTAATTTAAGAAATTCAAGCATTATTCCATCGTAGTCAGGTGCCTTTCCTATTTTCAGTTTCTTAAGTACCCCTATGATATACTTTTGATCAGATAAATAATAATAACATTGTAGCTTTTATTAGCTGTGGCTTGTCAAAGGCATTTGATTTGGTTAATCCTTCATTACTATGGAAGAAATTGGTTCAGTACGGTTTTGGGCGTAGCTACTACAGTCGCATTTAAGCAATAAAGAGTAAAAAAGTTCACATAAAGGAATTTTTACCATCTAACGAAATCGAAAGTTTTCTGTCATATACAGAAACTGTGCAAATTGCGGTACCACAGGATTCCATTCTCGAGCCTTTATTTGTCAGCGATCTGTCATGGAGCATATGTTATTAATATTATCACAAAAATAAAGTTCAAAAATATGTTCAATGTGCGTCCTCCCTCATAATACTTTATTATTATTATTAAGATGTTATTTGCCTTGATCACTTCGATCCCAGTGCATTGCTAAAGTAGATGATAGATTTCTTCTTCAACATTATTCGTTAATAGTAGTTAAGTTTGAATAAAACGTATTTTTCTTGAGAGAAAATAAAATGCACAAAAATATCAAACTTTAACTTCTTGATTTATTGTGAGACGGTTACAAAACATGCTTTAAAACGGCGTCGATCTCTTTGTCAGCAGTTTCATTAA
>JARFOC010000199.1:321876-343516 GCA_031763485.1 Osmoderma eremita | reverse complement strand
TATATACAGCTATATATATATATATATATATATATATATATATATATATATATATATATATATATATATATATAGGGAAACCTAATATAGATTGATGCAGAATGTAATTCTGCATCACTTTAAGATATAATATATGGGGGATGTTTCTTTAACAAAATCGAGAAAAATCATTTTGAAGTTGGTAAAATCAATACTCTCCTAATGACCCGCCTGTACATCCGGTGGGAGAAAAAAATTACTGACATCATCGCTCAATCTGAACCAATCCAAACAACAAATTTTATTGCTAAATTTGAAAGCATTTAGACGTAGGACTACCTCCTTTGGGATATCTGATTTTACAATTTTTTACAGAAACAGTTGTACCTCGAAAACCACAAAAGAGGTTAATTTCATAATCTGGGGATGAATCTTTTGTAGTTACGGATCTTTAATAATGTAAAAATATATAGGATATTCCATTTAAAAATTGAATGTTTTCATGCCACCTCTTTTATATATTATTATATTAAAGTGAGGTCACTCAGTATATCATCTTTAATCTAATATACACTAAGCAAAACATGTATCCGTTGGGACCCAAATTCTACCTGCATATTATAAAAGAAAGACAATGAGTCACATACACAATTGGTTAACTGTAAAGAAGACAGTTGAATATAGAATTTAACCGAGAACAGACGTGTTTGATTTTAATTTTGATTTTACACTATTCCTAAAGTAAACATTAGTGCATAACTTCTCGATAACCCGGCAAGTAAATATTACATTATATATAACAATTTACACGTGTCGAACTACATAAGGGATAAAACCAACAGTTAAAATATAAGACTACAAAAATATATATAATTATAAATTGAAAGATTGTTTAAAAAAATTTAGTTACTATGTAAACGAATTCAGTGGTCCCAGTTTAAAATATTCTATTATTTTGAATATCTGTTCTTTGAATTTTCGTGTTTTTATGTATATCATCTTTAGCAAAAGTCTAACCTTGTAATTATTTTTTTGTGTGTAAAATTTCAACTTCATCGAAGTACATTGCGTGTACCTAATAAGTAGAGACCGGATTATATGCAAAGAAAAACTGAAATATATGTGCATATAAACGCATGGATATTTCAGGAAATATGCATAAATTTGGGCCATATATGCAAAAAAATTGCGAAAATATGCAAAAATTTTACCTAAAATAAATAAAAGCAGAAATTCAAACATGAATTTTTTTTGCCCAAAATTTTTTCGCAACATATTTATAAAACAATTTATAATTAAATGTTTTTAAAGATTGCGTAAAAGAAAGTTTTGTCTTCTATCAGAATAGATATGTTTAGAAATTGAAAAGCTTCTTTCAACATCTACAGACGTAATTGGTGCATTTTTAAACTTTCCAATGCATTCTAAAATTAACATTACTACCCTAGCTGACCTGAAAAATTCCTCATACAACAAGATTCTGAGCTACCTCAAGGGCCTGGACTTGTTGGATGAACTTTAGGATGCCACCCGCTCGACAATAGGACCAAGCGGCCGAAGTGGAAGGGGCGATTGACTACCCAGCGGATGACATCGTCTCTCCAAGAAAAGAAAAAAAGAAAACTAAAATTGATGTCGAAATCATTTACTGTTTCGCTTTTAAAAATTTTGTTAGTTCTGTTAAACTTCGAATACACCTCATTTTTGTTTATTACTTTTTTAAAATTTTTCGTATATAGAATTACTTATTGTACCATTAACCTTCTTATATACCGTATCAAATTCTTCTACTATTTGGACTGATTCCGAGAGCGACATCCCTTGCCTTTCTAGTTTACGAATGGAACTTGAAACAAAGCTACAATTTGACTAAATATACAAAGGGATTTGTGGCAATTCTGTTGATGTTATCTGTTTACAATTTTCTAGAGAAACGCAGCAACCAGCGATTTCAAGATTTACATTTTTTATTTCATCAAAATTATGGGCGTAAAGGATTGCTTCCTCTAACCATGTACCCCATCTCCTAAAAATCGGTTCAGGAGGCAGCTGAACACTAGCAAGTCGCTCCTTATATAATTGAATTCGCAAATGTGCTTTTAAAAATGCTTTTTTGACACTGTTAATTAAATCATTCACCAAAGGGAATTGATTTCTAATGTCTTAGGCTACACGATTGAACCCATGCGCTAAGCAAGTACAATAAAAAAATTGAAAATTTTGGGCTGCTTTTATCATGTATGGTGCAACGTCAGACAATATTACTAAAATTTTTTCATAAGGTACAGGTAAGAAAAAAATTTATAACCTTTCTTGAACGAGTTGGGCAATTATTACGTTGAAGTTGTTTACAAAAGATTTAATATGATTTGCCTAAAATATTTTCATGAAGAATTCCTATTAACAAATGAGCAATATAACGGCCACACTTATCCGTACTTTCATCTACGATTGAATAAATAAAATTATTCCCTACCAATTGTTGTATTTCTGACATTATTTGATGGTAACAAGAAGTGACATAATTTTTTCGTAAGGTAGGTACTTTCGTCAGGTATATTACGTTTGCAACATGTACCGTTTGGATCGCAAATTCTACCTGCATATTATAAAAGAAGGACAATGAGTCACATACACAATTGATTAACTCTAAGGGATATAGTTGAATATAGAATTTAACCGAGAACAGACGTGTTTGATTTTACTTTTGATTTTACACTATTCTTAAGGTAAACATTAATGTATAACTTCTCAATAATCCGGTAAGTAAATATTACTTTACTTTCGGACGATACTATCTTGTCATAACAGGCTTAAATTGACTCCGACGCAAAAATTACAACAAAAATAAATTCCAACCCAGTACGAAACGTAACGAATACAACGAACAGCAGCAAAAGGTCTGCGGGTCGGTCCCCTAACATCCGTAATTCCGTCCCGACAGCGCCCATTGTCCCTGACGGAATAAAATTAAAAATTCCCTAGTCGGTCCTTTCGCAAAAATAGCCTCTCCGGTTAATAGAGCGCGCTACACTCCTGCCATTCTTCCTAGAGGGGAATTAGATCCGTGAAGTGGAGTACGTCAAAATCGCACGCACGGATATCTACTACAGTTTTCCCGAATGAACGTATCGAAAGCCTTTGATGTCTCTGATACTTCGTAACAGATACGGGAGGCACCCAGGGAGGATGTCTGATAAAGGAAATTTCCGCTATTAACTCGAATATCTCTTTCGTCGTACGGTGGAATGCGGTTGCGCATAGGAAGCGGAAGGTGTATCGTTGGGTTGTACCTCTGTGGCGAATAGTTAACGAATTGTTGCGAAAATAGTAGTTTAGTAACATGCACGGTCGAAGAAATACCTCTTTTGAATTAGATCCTACGATAATGTTGGGAATTTGCGTCGTGTAACTAAGAAAAACTTTGGAAAGCATATTCTGAGTCAAAAATAAAACTATACTGTCACTAGGGGTATATACTAGTAGGAATAATAGTTGGAATTTCTTGGACAAAGCTTATATAAACCAATATTTAATCTTGTTTCAGTTGCTCCGCAAGATACACAGGGTGTTTACGGTCTTGTGATTTTATTTTCAAGGGGTGATTAAACATGCAGCAATGCAGTGACAACTAATGAAACAGCTTGACAGATGGGAAAAGTTACAGACATCAGCCTACTTAGCAAAAATTTCAGCAATAACCTATCGTTTACATTTACTTTGCACAAGTTGTTGATCAATCGATTTAGCGTTAAAAACCTTTTTTTTATGTTGGTAAACACCACTTAAAAAAAAAAATAATAAAAACTACAAATTCTTTTTTAACATTAACATCACATTTTTACATTAATGACCTTATTTTAAGATGTTTAATCACCCCTTGAAAATAAAATCACAAGGCCGTAAAGAGCCCGTATAATATTAAAAATAAATAGTGTAATTTCTGCAACTATAACCACCGAGAAATTTTAATTAACGATTGAATGTCTCGCGCAACTATTTCGTAATTATGTATGTATATGCGTAATTGTAGCCGTCCATTCAATTACGTTTATAGATAAACAGGTTTACGTTGCAGGAAGGTGTTCAATTCAAAAGGTCTTTAGACGGCATCTAGCTGGCGCAATTACACCGCCAACAATGTCGAATCCACAGCGTATGAGCCGACCATATATGCCATATAGAACGAAAATACAATTTCGCTACAACTCGCGCGCATAGAGGAGAAATTTCTTTGTAATCCGCGGAACAAGGTAGCTACATAGTAGATGCATGCATGCAATATAAATTTTGTTGTCGATAGAGTACATGAATATACACACACATAGCGTCTGCGGTTTCGGAAATGGTATTTCCAATTCTGCAGTATTTTTAGTGAAATTACGATGGGTAATTGGAGTACGTGTACCTCAACTACCAACTTTTGTACGAATCTGGGTGCACGACTCTTAAAAATAATTCGTGATTTTGCCAAGGGAAGATAATTGCAATGTAATTGAAGTGGAGAGAGTAAAAATAAAATCTGGAAATTTTACATGGTAAAAGTAGTAAAAGAAATTTATGACCATCAGTTTTCGGCACAGAGAGAAATCTTCTGGAAAATATTAGAACTAGAAATGTACGAAATCTAGCAAGGTATAATTTATCTTGCTGCACAGATATTTAACTCATTATGGAAAAAATCGACTAAAAATTCCGTACGGGGGCAGATACGGAAGCGAGCTAAGGAGAAACAGAAAGAATACTGGAACAATATAACCAGGCAAAGTCACGCAAAGACCTTCATTAATAAGCCATCAATAAAGAAGACTGAGGACCTAGTAAAACTTGAACCATCTTCGTATATTAGTAGCTGGAGAGCTATCAATATATTTGCTATAAAACTAAAAATATCAAAAATCTATGCATATAAAAAAATTGCAGATGTATCGTTTGCAGTATACAAGACCTTGAACTCATAGTGATTTTCATATAAAAAAACTTCTGAAAGACGCTGTATAATTAAATGAAACTCTACATAGGGAGCATGAGGCATGAGCTTAGTATAATTCAATTTAAGAAAATGTATGTTCGGTTCTCTCTGGTAATATGAAAATAATTTTAAAATCTTAAGTTTAAGCCAGTCTACAATTTTCGTAAACAACTTTTTTTAATATATTGTGATAATCCCATATATCTCGCATTGTCACACTAATGTGTCATCATGTATATATATTCATGTAATCCTATGCCGGCAAGTTATTGCAGAGTATTTATAAGTAACCCTTTGTACATATTTACCTATTTAACATCTTTTTGATATTTTCTCTGTTTGAGTTCCATTTAGAATATTAATATTTGAGTATCACTCACAAAAACATTTTTATTTACTGTATGCCTGGAAAACCTTTCAAAGTAAAATAAATACTTTTGTGGATAAATACATTTTTGTGTTTTCTTCTGGATTTATATAATATGTATATATGGGGTCTTCTTAATATCTTCGGTATATCCACTTCTGTATTGTAAAAATCCTTTTCGGTTGAGCTTCAATACTAATTACCAGCTATAACCAATAAATTATCTTTTCTAGCAACATTGGATATAATGTTGCTGGTATTACATAACAATAAAAAAGAAAGAAAATAATTCCAAACGATCTATCTTTTATCATAATACTTGCATTCGAACAAAAAATGAGAAACGCATATATGATATATGGAGTCAAAAATCTATCGTATCGGAATTTCTAACACTAACATAATTAAGAACTGTAGGCGGATTGTGCGTAGTGATAGATGCATCTAATTGGATCCGAATTTGTGCCACGTGGCGTCTCCTTACGGATACTTTATGCTAGACCGTTGCCGAGATGAAAAAGGTTAAAAGTAGTACTACCAGAACTATAACAACGTTGCAAGAACGCCCTTGTGCCTTTATTACTTATCCCGTCGTATAAATGCGATCAGATAGTTTAGTATGAAACGTCTGTGGACGCGATAACTTTAATAACTGTCACTGTGACAGTCGGCAACAGCTGCCGAGTATCGGAAGCAATAAAAAAGAGAAATAATTCACGTCCAGAGAGACCTGGATTAGGGTCAGGAATACGCTCTGTGTGGAAGTGGGAAGTCACAGTTAGAAACTAAAAGAAAAAATTAAATTGGCATACCTATGTGCAATAGGTACATTAAGCATTCGATCTGGGAGAATAGGATTTGTATCGCTCTATTATTTAATGAATGAATCCAATAAAAAACTCTTTCTTTGTAAAAATTGATCGCAAGTCAAAAGACTCATACTAACTGCCATACTTTCGTCTAGTTCGCTTTTTGTTTAGTACAACAATTTTTCGAAAAACTGTAACGTCCTCCATGTCAAAGCAAAAACAAAAAATAACATTTGTAGCTTTTCGGCAGTCTTGCTGCATCCTTGAGAAGACTTGGGGACTTTCTCCAAGGATCATGCTGTAGCTGTACAATTAGGCCTATGTTGACCTATGGCGCCGTGGTCTGGTGGCCACGAGTGGGAGGAGTTGTGGCCCGGAATCAGCGGCACATGTGCAGGGCGTCGCATGGAAGCTCTCCTACGTGTCACACCATTAGATCTCTTCATGGCGGCTATGGCGCTTGGAACAGCTATAAGACTACGAGCTGGAGATCTTCTGGACGCGGTGGAGGGAGCTCGTGGACATCATTCGAGAGGGCGTCACAAAGATGCCATTCTTTGATGCTGCAAAGGACTGCGTGCCCCAGAGTTTGCCTTCTGCAAACGGTACTGTGTCCACATTGAACCCAGTCGAGAGTGGCCCAAGTGCGTGTGGCTCTGACACCCTCCCCAAACCTTAATCCACATCCAAATCCTACATTATCAATGGCTTTAGAAGATATATCTTGTACTCCTTCATAGATTCTTGCCTTCAAATATTCAATTTTTCGGTAGTACGACTTTATACGTAATATGAATTTATCACAATTTTTGTATAATTCTAGTACATATTTGCTCGCGGTGAGTTCATCAGTCAAAATCGTTGACTCTTTATTAAACGGTTGGGGATAAGTAAAAAATTAATAAATCTATAACAGCCCAAACAAAAAAACATAAAACTCCGTATAAGATTCATAACAAAACCAGTTGATCTAACAGAAAGGTCTGCACCCTACGCTAATTATTAAAAGACGTTTTTGTTACTTTTCCGTGCCACAAATACTTCAAATAAATAAATTAAATTTACTATTGTGAATGTTGATGCTCTCGATATAAATTTTGCTAAATGATGATGGTTTTTATATTTAACATTACAGAAATATTGATATTAAATATTCTAACATTTTTTGTAATGTCATAAATATTAAATTGGTGCATATTTGTTTTCAGTGTTTCCAAGTTCTTCGTTAGCAATTTTTGTTTTTATGTTTTGAAAGATTTTTTTGCCTTTTTGACTCCATATATCATATATGCGTTTCCGATTTTTTGTTCGAATTCATGCGTTATGATGCATTATGATGCATCATTGTTTTGGCTTTCACGTACCGATCCCAGTTCAGCTGTTTGTCGAACAAAACTCCCAGTTAATGTAGGAAAAGATTACATAAATCTTCTGGTGGTACACTGTCACGGAGCACTATTTGGAAATTTAATTTAGTTATGTATTTTTGTAGAAATATATTTTTTTAATTTTTAGTAAATTCAATATTTTTAAGATTTAAATTCGTAAAACGTGGAGGACGTTACAGTTTTTCGAAAAATTGCTGTACCAAACAAAAAGCGAACTAGACGAAAGTATGGCAGTTGGTATGAGTCTTTTGACTTGCGATCAATTTTTACAAAGCAAGAGTTTTTTATTGGATTCATTCATTAAATAATGGAGCGATACAAATCCTATTTTCCCGGATCGAATTCTTAATGTACCTATTGCACATAGGTATGCCAATTAAATTTTTTCCTTTAGTTTCCAACTGTGACTTCCCACTTCCACACAGAGCGTATTCCTAACCCTAATCCAGGTCTCTCTGGACGTGAATTATTTCTCTGTTTTTATTGCTTCCGATACTCGGCAGCTGTTGCCGACTGTCACAGTGACAGTTATTAAAGTTATCGCGTCCACAGTCGTTTCATACTAAACTATCTGATCGCATTTATACGACGGGATAAGTAATAAAGGCACAAGGATGTTCTTGCAACGTTGTTATAGTTCTGGTAGTACTATTTTTAACCTATTTCACCTCGGCAACGGTCTAGCATAAAGTATCCGTAAGGAGACGCCACGTGGCACAAATTCGGATCCAATTAGATGCATCTATCGCTACGCACAATCCGCCTATAGTTCTTAATTATGTTAGTGTTAGGAATTCCGATACGATAGATGCTGTTCTGGAACCGCACGTTGAGTTTATAGCGACTGAAAAACGCTTAGGTATTTTAATGCCATCTTTTACTAGATTCTAGTAACCGCTGATGTTTCCAATGTGAGTAAATATCCGGCCTTTTTTGTTTGTTTGGATATAATGCTATTTGGAATTAAGGAATGAGACAATAACAAAATATACATATATATGGGCGTGATTCATGCACCAGATTCTATTTAGGATAGTTCAAAAGAAATGAATATATGAAAGAACGGAAAGTAAACTTATAACTATTAATTAGATTGGCGTATCGAGTATATATTTCCATCAGGCAAATAATATTTACCGTATATATGTACTTCCTAAGAAAAACTTGAAACAAAATCTACTTTAACGATGACTCCTACACATAAAGGTTTATACACTGTCCAAGAAATGTACACCGTTCCATTAAAACGAAGCCCGCGCCATTCGCTAGGTGGCGTTCACAGCGCCACCTTAATCTACGTTTTACGAGCCTGCAAGGTAAGGTATTAACGAAAAATGGCGCGCGAATTACGTGTCCTCAGACCTCATTATGGGTCTGGTGTCCTCGTAAACGACATCCCCGATAAACACCGCCTCGTTTTTTATCGGGTGTCTTATGGTCAAGGAACGAGTAAGGTTTCGCGAAGCCCCACCAGGTGGCCATAATATAGGGTGAAAGTATTAACTGTCGACGAAGAGTATCACGGATATCGTATGACAGAATAGATCAAGTTTTTAAAGGAGGATTGTTGATAAATAATTATATGTTCTTTGAGTAGTATGCTTGATATATTTCTGTAATTTGGTTTTAATAGGGCCAATGTCAACATTGTACAATTTGAGAAAATAGAGGTTAAGGTTACTATCAAACTATGGAGTAAAGTTATGGTGAGAAATTATTCTTTTGGATATTATTGCAGGTAAAGTAGGTAATTTTAGATTTTTACAAATATTAAATCAAGGGAATACAATGATATGATATAGCTTTGGAAAAAGCATCAAAATACCCAAATTGGCCATTAAATAGCTTGCAAAAACTATTTAGCTCAAACCTTTATATTTGCATATAAGAATAATATAAAAATAATTCTATAAAAACACAATAATTCTATAAAAAAAGCTTAATCATCATACTCTATATCAACAGAAATGTCTTCATCAACATCAATCAATGTATCGACAGCCGCAGGGTAGGCTGTTACTGAGCTAATAAACCGCCTATAATACATTCTGCTATCTTCATCAATATACGATTGCAGTTGTTTTAGGCACTTCAACAACCATTTTGGGATTTGCTCTACACAGCCGTTTATGATTGCGTTTTTTCGTCACACGCTGAGTTCGGCAGCTTCTGATGTTTATTTGTGAGATGAAGTTAAATTCTTCTACGAAAATTTGCTTGCATGTGGCTTCGCATCTGGGGGTAATTTTTTTGTCTAAACGACTTGGAAACATTTTAATATGTCTTCTTAAGGTCTCGTCTTCTCCATTATTACCCGAACCCTTTCAGTGCCAAATCTAGAGTGTTTAAAAAAAAATTTATTTGCATACTTCGATCCTAGAAGCATTTTTAAACACACGATATTTTCAACTATTTTTTTTTAGAAAGTACATGTACGACAAACCAATGCACTAAGCCCACATTGATCGTTTTAGCAGTTGAACAATGTAATGATTATTTAAAACACAAAATGGCCCTTCTGATTGATATTCTACATTTATTTTATGAACATTGACACTAGACTTTTTAGGTAAAGAATATCAGGAAAAAAAGTTGTTCGGTGGTATATTGCATTCAGATTTTGAAAATAGTGACGTTGGCCATTTTAGAACCAATTCACAGATTTACTTTTGCCATGAGCTCAAAGATATCGATCGTAGATGGCGATTCAAACAATCTAAAACTGGAAGTTTTCATAAGTCAATTTCACGAGTCAATACAACAAGATATCCCCATTTTATGACCTAATTATAACAAGGGTAACATCTAAAAATTTTAGCTACGGGTAAATAACCAGTCGTTAGATAGCTATCGAAGGTGCCAAGGAAAGCGTTCTTCATAGGTGCTACAACTTCTGACACATCGTCTTTAGGTAATAATGTTTCTTGGTCAATTATTATTTTCGAGGATACCAGCACGATAGCATTATTAATTTTTGTCAACCTACAACAGCTTTAGTCCAGAAATATTACCAGATGAAGGAAGCATTTGAACATCTAAAAAAAGTAAGCCACCATAAGACCACGGTTGATCTAAAGCTAATATCGGGGGAGTTATCTTGAAAGTAGATTCATCGACCACGAAACAATTGCATTCCTTGAACTACCAAGCAGTAAAGTTCCCAAATTGGACCATTGCAAGCACAATAGTTTTGTTGGCTTGCTTAGTAAACAGTGGCTGTAGTCATTGGTAAGGGGGACAGCCCAGCAGTGAGACAAGTTTTTCAAAAAATTAATTTATCCAAAATAATAATATTTATTCTTGTATAGAACAAACCAAAACACTAATGGCTACAACTAACTGAAGCTACTATGCACAACAACTAATTTAGCATTAAAAAAAACATAAATTTTTAAAACTAGATACGTATCTCAGTGTTGGAATGGGCTGACTAACAGTAAGACAACGCTCGTCCAACAGTAAGACCACCATACAAATAAATAATAAAATATCTAACCCACATCTAATTCCCCAAAATCAATTTCAAATGGTAAATACAAATTTTGTCGATTTGTTTGCCCAAAATATGTAGGCTTTGGTAATATAATTTTCACATCGTTTATTGAAACAAAAGATATGTCAGCAATAGTAAGAGTTAAAAAGTTTCCTTGGAGTTCGGAGGATTTGCGCAAAAAACTCACAATCTCATTGTTTTCATTTACATTATAAATAACTCTTCCCACATAGAAAAACATTAGTGCCTCTTGCTTTGAACTGAACAAGGACATAGTCTTCTTTTACAGGGTCTCCTTGCAATTCTTCAAAATTTCGAGATAAAGTGTTTTCTAAATCTTCCTCTGAATTTACTATATCTGAGGTAAGGTCAGGGCGAGATTCGCTATCTGAAGTCTCGTCCAACGTACATCTAAGAATGGGTAGAAACCACGGAAACAATAGTAAAATAATACACTTACTACAAAACTTTCAACCCAATAGAATAATTCAGTTTTCACCAAGCAAAATAGCATTAAAAATTTTGAAATCACAAGAAACACTTCTACTACTTTTAAATGAATAGGAATGAAGTTACGAATGAAGAACATCTACACGTCTTAATTCCGCCAAATTTAAAACGCCAGAAGTAGATAAAAGTTAAATCGTCTCGCTGTTGGCCATGTCTCACTGTGGGGCGGTCACCCCTACCACTGATTGAATGTGAAAGTGTTAAAACAGTCTTCGTGCTACGATTTTGTACTGTAATGCAGACTTTATCTACAAGTAGAGTTCATTATGGCTCCTAAAACTGAAATTTGTGATTGATTCAAGCAAGAGAAGTCGGAGGTATGTGGTGTTATAGATTCTACTGTTTCTGACATCAAGAATAATTAGAACTTCTTCTTGAACTCAATTTACACTCATACAAAAAATTAAAATATAAGGATTACACCTTATTTTATTTAATGACCCCGATTACAGATTCTCTACTGTACGTCCCAAGATCTATAATCTTATTTCGGTAAAATCTAACACATCCATTTCTATTGAATGATAAAATATATTCTCCACTCCTCTATTTCCAAACATTATCCACGTCCACAAACGATTTAGCCGTACGGAACTAACGCGAAACGGTCGAATAGCCACATCCACAGTCGAGTTGTTTACACAGCGAGTTCGGGAGTTGCTTGGAACGGCAAGCCTTAGACAAACACCCGCGCGACTTTGGTCGGGAATTATTCCTATATTCCTTGAATTTCACCGCTAGAGCGCACATAATCTCGTCAATATGTTAAAATAACAATGAAGACGGAAGATTGTATGTGCTGCTGCGACAAACAGAACAAATATGAGACGATTGGGGCGTAAATCAAACTCTATGCATCCAACGATTGATGAACAATTTATTAGCTTTTGTAATATATATGTATGTATGTTCATATGTGAAGGAAATGCCGATAGCCTGAAGTGGTTTGGAAAGATGGTGTAAGATGTTATTGTATACTTGATGGGCCAGGTTTTGAATGTTGCAATTTTGTCAGTCATTGTATATAGAGAGTATATTTGCTTGTGATTGTTAATAATATATCGTTTACCTTGCTTTTCATTCCATACTTCGATTTCAATTATTAAACCATTCAATAGATATTTAGGATACGACGCACAATGGACCGAATTCCAGTTTTAGTTTAGCCAAAAATCTAGAGTTGCAATAAATAGCGCAAGGAAGAGTTGTAAATCGCAGATAGCTTGACTAAATTGTCTATGGAGGAAGGCGTTATAAACAATTTATGAAAAATATAACAATAAAAAAGTGGATATTTGAGAGCCATAAATATCTCCATCAATTCTTTTCCCATTTTCAAATTTTGCATTAATTGAATCATTTTCAGTACCGCATTTTTTTACATATACACTTAAATAATATATCATATGCTTCGTTGGTACAAGTATTTAAACTTAGAGCTTTCGTTTTTAATTGTTCAAATAAATCCGTATTTTTAACCAAAAAAATAAATAAAGTTATTAGACAGACATTGGCAAAGAAATACGCCGGGATATATAGAATAATAATAATAATAAATTTATTGCCCAAGAGAACTAAGGACAATTCCAATTACAGGGCAATATGTAAAAACAAAATTAAACAATCATGCAATAAAATAATTAAACATAAATAATCCATACCATAACATAAATAAACAAAGTAATTAATGAATATGGTAATCATAGTCTTAGTTATAAGAGATATAAATGATGCATAATAAGCAAATAACAAACAGAAACAAAAAAGAGTATGCTTGATATTATAATATGTAGATCTGCTGCACAGACTAAACAAAAGCTAATTTTGACGCATATTTACTATAGCGTTCAGACATAGGATATGTGTAAATTAAGTAATGAGACTGATATTTTTATTTGAATATAATTACAATTGAACGTTGTCTCCCTCAAAATAACTCCCTTGGGAAGCCACACAGCGTTGGAGACGGTTCTTCCATTCCCCATAGCAGTGCTGGAATTCGGATATTGGAATCGCCTTTAGCTGGTCGGTTAGAGCCGTTTGATTGTTTTCGAGCGTCCCAAAATGATGTCCCTTCAGATGAATTTTCAATCTTGGGAAGAGGAAAAAGTCACAGGGACTCAAATCAGGTGAATAAAGAGGCTGAGGAACCACAGAAATATTTTTACTGGCCAAAAAACCGTTTATGGAAATTTGCTGTGTGACGGCGCAATGTCATGATGCAGGATCCAATCGTTCTTGATGTTTGGTCTTACACGCATGACCCTTTTCGGAGTCTTTCGAGAACCTCTTGATTGACATGTTGATTAACCTTGTCTGACCTTGAGGAATGAACTCTTTGTGAACGATTTCCTGGCTATCTAAGAAACAAATCAGCATGCTCTTGATCTTTGTTTTGCTGATTCTTGCTTTCTTGGTCTTTGGAGAGCCTGAAGTGTGTCATTCCATGCTCTGGCGTTTTATTTCCGGGTCATACTCGAACACCCAACTCTCATCACCAGTAATAACACGTTCCAAAAAATTTTCATTATTTTCAATCGATTCCAAAAAGTCGAGGCACCTTTCTCTACTGATGTCCTTTTGTTCCTGCAAAAGGTTTTTTGGAACCATTTTCGAACAGATCTTTCCGGCAGTTCTGGACAGCCGAATCGCCTGACATTTTGCAGGTATAGTTAACCATATATGCTCAGCACACGCTGAAAATTTCAACTGTGCATACCCTCTGGTTCGGTCTCTACGCCTCTCCAAATTTCCTCGATTGTACTTCAAATTTCTTAGATTGTCGCTCAATTTTAATTTTTGTTTTCGACAGTTCTGCACACACCTCGTACGTAGATACTTCTAATTTACCTGGATTGTTAGCAATAAAAACAAGCAAGTATATCAAAATAAACATAAACATAAAGTAGTGTATAGTTATTCATATTATATATATTAAGTTAACAAATCACTAGCTATTGTGAGTATCCCAGAAAGCGGGGTAAAATTGATGGCACATTGTGGTGATATTAAATTAAAAGTGCGTGACATAGATATGATCGAAGAAGTTAAAGACGCATTAAGACGGACGGTAGCATCACTTAGAAATGACCAATTCGTTGCTGTTAGAATTCTATACAGATTTGGAAAGTCAGATCTCTTGAAATTGTAACATTTGTATTCTAATTTTTGCGTCAAATTTTCTATTTTCGCTTTTAGTCTAAGATAAACTTAAACATTCAGTGTAAAAACTGCGTTTTACAAGTATTAACCTTGCATATTAACAGATATTTCACAAAAGCTATTTTGTCGCCTTTTTAAGAATAATATAATAAAACAAAATGCACTACACACAACGTCTTGCGTGGATGTACGATTAGTGTATAAGAACCAGTCTCTGCAAATCATAGAAGATCGGTACCTTGGTTTCCCTTGTATTTCTTAGTATATGTTTATGCTAAACACATGTCTAAGGGCGATGACAGATTTTGATACCATGACCATCATGTACTTGCAGCTAGATTCATATTTCGCCCTACTGTGGGCCATGTCGTACAATGATTTTATCATCGTCTTCATTACAGTTTCTCGTCTAAATCGCCGAATTCCCGTATCTAATACATCGGCGAATGTATTAACTAGAATTTCACGTACCGCATCCTTTATTAATATCTACATTATTGTGCGGTATTAACTCTACTTTCATACGCATATTATCTTATTCCACCCGTTACGTGACGTACTCAATTCAATTAGGGATCGTGTTACTGTTGTGTGGCCGGACCACAAACGGTAGAATGAAAATCGTCACGTTTTCGAGATTTGTAAACGGAGGAAGATTAAAGAAAATAAAGTTATTTCCAGAAACTCCAATGTCGGATTAGTGGATCACTCATATTCGAATATATTTGAATATTATATACCGCTGGTGAAATATTTCTTTACTACCTCATCAAAACCCTCTAGAATTTTTAAAATTCTATACTTAGTGAACTGGAATAGAACAGTTTCATTACGTAGGTTTAGTCGTAAAAGAACGGCTCCGAAATGTTCGTTGTTGTTGCTGGTTGGAACAAACCTTTCTCTTTATTGCCGACTATCTTTAACTCTCTGAACAAATTTAAACACCGCTATTTTAAACCAGGTCATCGTACCGTACTGACGAGATCATATGTAACAAATCTTTGGCAACAGTAAGCTCAGACTGTGTTTATAGGATCATTACAAACGTCACAGAAAGCGTTCCCAGTACCATTTCCGTATCTAACTTGGTCAGGCGGGCGAAAGTTCGCCCACTTGAACTTGACATTCGGGAAAACCGCCAAATTCGCTAGAAAAATCCTTTGGAACAACTCCAGGGGGCACTGCACGCCGCAATACCCACCTAGTATGCTAGAGTAATGTTCCGGAAATTCCCCTCTGATCAACTTGAAGTTTGTTCGAAATTGTGGAGTTCTCCCATCGGTAGCGTCAGATGTCGCGGCTGCCCTAGACTAGAATATATTCTCGATGAACGATGTTACTGTCGATGTCCACGTCCATACCGTTCACTCTGGGTGTTTCTAACTATATAACTTGTTTGTCGGCGCTGCCCTATTTGCATACTTAAGCGGCTGTGCCTTCGAGTCGATCCATTACGGCCGTTATGCATTATTTATCCGCTCTACTGGTACTGCGTTGGCGTCGCGTATATAAGCGTTTTCGGAAAGAGAGAGGCCGGTATCTGTTTGCGATTAATTACCTAACTGGCGTATACATTACGTCATTTCTTATTCTGCGAAATTTAATTTTATGTACTGTTAACTTTCCCCAATCCAATTGTACAAAGGTTATGTAAACTAGACGAGAATCTACAGGACAGCAAAGCAAATTCATCTTTGTGAACTGAATAAATTCCACTTTATTGTTTACTGTGAGGGACTGTATACTAACTTCTAGCTAATTTTAACTCTATTCTATTCTATTCTATTTGAGCGACACTTCGAGAAGGCATCTTTTTTGTTTCTACCTATATAGAATCAGCGTCCTCCTCAACCAGCTCTTAGAAATACCTAATTTCCCAGATGCAAAGAAAATCTTGTCATTTCCGCGCAGTTAGTACTCATTTTACTCAGTCACTTCAAGTTGATTCACTTAATATAAAATTAGCATCTAAGTTTAGCAATGTTAATGCCTTTGATATCAACTATTTCACAGAACTTGAATTTTTAGATAGTATTAGACACTTAAAATTAAAAATGACTTCAGACCATGACGATATTCCTAAATATCTCATACGAAAATGCGCTTCACCCTTTGCACAACCGCTTACATATCCTTTTAATTTATCACTATAGACTTCCACATCAACTTGGACTCGCCTATCTAGACTTTCGGATATATTGTTATGGACTTTCTCACCACCTCGTTGCGTTACTGTTGATCTTATATTATCGTTGGAGAGTTTGTCTGCTGTACGTGGACGCGACCAATACATGTTGTGTTTAGGAATGTATTATCGGTTGCAAATTAAACGATTCAATATTACGAGTCAATATTAATATTATTATTCAATAAGGTCAGTCAACTAGAATCCTATACGGTGGGTAGTATGAATAAACTAAGTCCAGCCAGAGGCAGATATTGGGACTAAATAATGTTACTTATTTTCCAAATACATTGTAAAATCACAATAGATTTGCACACATAACACAACATAAAACAGAGGGGCTTTTGGAAGATTTCTGCAAATTAACTACACAAGAAACCAGCCCAGAAAATTACCACGAATATAGTTTCCATCAGTCGATGTTGGCACTGAAGGCAATAGGCGGTGACGAGTAGCACAGCGGAATTTATCTGGACGCCGGCAAAACAAAACATCGGACGAGTACGGCACGGCGGTGCGTTACTACACGACGGAAAAAGATAAACAAAAGGACGTCAAGTGATAATTTTGATACATGTCAGTCGACAAATACAAGCAATCAATTTAAATCATAGTAAATGGTGAATTAAAAGAATCTACCGAAATATAAGAAGGTTGGAGTAAGAAGTATTGGTGGTTGCAGTAAAAGGAAAGGAGTAAAGGAAGTCTGAAGAAAGAAAAGGGTTGGAACACTATACACATACACACAACAAAGTATTTAAGGTATTTATAAAGTTAATTTTGAGATATTGTCAAAATTCTTGTAGTTCTATTACATAGTAACCGTTTTAAAAATTCTAAACTCACAACCACTGTCAAGGTTTAAACAATTATAAATTAAACTTAACAATTTCAATATCTATAGTATTGTTTAATTTCGAAAAGTTGCCTGATTGCATCCATCAGATGTAACAAAAGAACCCAACTGTCAAAACAATATTTAAATCATTTATGCGTTAATGTCAACTTCTGACGTAAACGTATTTTGAGGTTAGTGCTACATAGAAGTCAATTTTGTAGCATTGCAATATATTGAGATATAGTACATAGGTTTGTTACTGTTGGCCGCCCACGAATGAAGCCGTGTTGCCTGGGTGAAAGAAACGATTGAAGATTAGTAAAAATATAACCGTGAACGAAAACTTTAGCGAAATTGGGCGATAATTTGTTAAAAGGGACTTGTCGCCTTTTTTTATGCACAGGGCAAACTACAGTACATACCTACAGTCACGCGCGAAAGAACTGGGTATCATGTCATCATCAGCAGTGTGTTTGTTCGACATCTGAGACATAATCAGAATAACTTCATTATCACTTACCGTAGAGAAACAGAGGTAACTGACTGTTGTTTGAATACGGGTGGGAGAAAATCCTAGCAAATGTATTAACAATCTCAAGAGGATCAGTGATCTCAGTACAGTTATCGAACACTTTCCCAAGTATTCTAGTCGATTTACACTTACTTCCCAAGAATTTCCAGATAGCCGTTGGAACGATCCTGATATCATTCTCCATTACATGCAAGTATTCTTTGTATGCGCGAGAATTCAAAGCTTTAGCCGCTTGAATTCGTTATAATATGCAACATTTTTCAACGTTAACCACTTTCGATGGTGGTTGTCCTTGGTTTTATGTTATTTATAATTGCCCGCGTATACCAGACCGGGTAAAATGTCTTTGGTGGTATTTTAATAGGTACATATTTATCGGGAGTATAACCTATAATCTATAAAAAAAAAGTACCGCTTCCGCCGCTTCGTATTCTATCTAAACATAAAAATAAAGAGTCGTACATATCGTGCTACATTCAGCCAGTGAATATTATTAATGCGAACAGGACGAAGAATGCTGAAGCGTATCCATTCTTGAGAGAATATTAGATCGAGCGCAATCGGCTACCAGTTATTTTGGTAGCTGCTAATATCAAAATCGAGAACCGGTTAAAACAGTTATCGACCGGAAACGGTTATTAATAATAGTTATCGATATATCGCCCATCCCTAATAATTGCGCGATATGACCCTGAATTTCAGACCTTCAGTGTCAAACCATGGATGCCTACACGAAAAAAGAAAAAAAACTAAAGAGAGGCACGAAAGGCGCTGCCACATTAAAAACTTATACATAATTACCAAATAGTAAACGTTGTGTCTTTGGTTTATAATTAGAAATCCCTTGCAAACTTCTAGCTAAACATTCTAAATATCGAAAAGTCAGATCAGTTACTTCCAATACTACCACCTAGATATAACAGCCACCCCACCTCTTGTACACCACTCTAGGAAGATAGTGAATGGTTCTGTGAAAACAAAAACTATTTTAAAACACTGTTATAACAAAACTGTTTTGGGCAATATCGATCTTGAAGGACATCTTTCCCAATTTCCCCCAAGAACAGCGTTCTAACAAGAGTTACTCTAACTAAATTACCGTAAGTAACAACGCATTAGGTATGGAAAAATTATTCATGTTTATGCGAGTAGATTTTTCTAGAGACCTCCACGTATTTCCATTCTTACGTATTACAAATCTCTTTAGAAAAAAACGCGACAAATTCTAATAGCATTCTACTTTTCCATTGTCAAGTATTTACAAAAACCGTACACACGACAGATATGGGGTTCAAGGTCATTCGATCAATCAAAAAGGCGACCCGAAAAACCGAAATCAATTTAAGCTGATCCATCCTGGAATAAGGTTGATTCGCTTGTGTTTATTTGAGTTAGAGTTCCATCCGTCAAAGGTTTCAACAGTAAAGGAAATTAATGCATATAAATGAGTTTAATTAATTTTGTAACTTTTGTTGGTTTTAAAGAAGAAAGAGGTACGCAAGTTGAAAGAGATATTCGTATCTCCTCCAACTTGCGAATCTCCTTCACTTCACCCTACGGTGTTTTGGTTATTTCTTTAAGTTTTAGCTATCTTCATTATTATTCGAGTAGAAACTCTCATTTCCATAAAGCGAGTACTACAAAAATGGCGCAGTGCAATATTTCTCTCAACTCCATAATAACAATTACAGAGAACTAGAACCGCATAATGAAACAATTGATATAAGTATGGCAGTATTCCGGCTAGAACTTCTGCAGTGGATGAAAGAAAAACTGCCCAGCGCCCAAATAAAATATAGGCAAGTATGCCATCACGCACGGTTACTGCTCGCTACGATATGAAAGATTACAGACTGGCGAAATGGAGGTTTCGTGATTTGAATGTATACATGCAACCCATACCTAATTTCCTGCCTACTGCTGCTGTGGAATAAAGCGGAAAAGCATGTGGAAAACGCGAAAATTGTAAGTTAATTTCGGGCCGAATCCGTTCGAATCATGCAAAGTTGTTTCTCGGAACTAAATTCGCTTAGTACTAGATCGATTTAGTGCGAACATAAGACCGTTTAAAAGGAAGAAAATGGTATATGTAGATGTGAAGTTGAATGCATGTTTTCCAGTTTACATTTAATTTTTAGCCGGACACATACAACATTAGAAACATCGGAGGAGGTGTTGTTTTGTATTAATTAAACTAAATACGTTTTTACTTAAAATTTGGGAATATAACACCAAATATAATATATATATATATATATATATAATGACATATATTCGAATTTAAAGATTCTTCAGGATTGTACGTATGATTAAGTAAACATTTTTTGCCTTAATTAACATCTTATTTGTGTCAGATGTATGAAGATGACTAAGTTTAATATAAATTTTTGGACCCCAATAGTCGACATAGCGCTGAGACACCTGGACCCTATGATACGGATTTCTCATGTGATTCCTATTCCGGGTTTCGTAGTCGTGGCAGGCAGCGTTGGCATGGAACTTCCGTGGGTTATCCATCACAAAGGGCGGCAAGTATATAAAGTGATGGTAGCCTGAGTATTTTTTCTTGCTGAAAATACGGTGTGCAGCTTTGTTTTATTTTCAGTTGACAGAGGGCTCCAACAGCTTTTTTCTGAAGAACAAAAATTCTTTAGCTTGCGGCGATGTTCCCCAAAGCAGGATCCCGTAGAGCAGCCTGCTATGAAAATTAGCATAGTATGCCGTTTTAGCTGCATCATGGGTTGCTATAGTTTTCATTCTCTGGATCATATATATAGAGGATGCTAGTCTCATCGCTAGTTCGTTGATATCTGCCCTCTACGTCAACTTGCCATTCAAGGTTAATCCTAAGTATTTGACGGTCATTTATCGCCGAGAATGTAAGGTGCTGCGTCTTTTTCTCATTCAATTTTAAGTTATTATTTTCAAACCAGTTTTTAGCACCATCCAACACTCTTTTAGTTTTAGTCTTAAGGTTGTCACCAACCGTAGCAGTCACCACAGAAGAAGTATCGTTGGCATAGAGGGAAGTTTTTCTTGGAAGGTAAATCGTTTATAAATAATAAAGGGCCCAAAATTGATCCTTGCGGTACTCCTCTTGCTATGGGTGTCGTGTTTGATCTAACAGTTAGACCACACATAGACCACATAACTCTTAAAAGCATAAACTAAAGTCAATAACAAATTTGAATTTGCAGTGTACCATAAAGAATCCCATACTGATATTAATTACCATACATAATTCTTCAGCACACCAATTCCAACATAAATTAGCCGCTTACCATAGTAAGATTCATAGATTAATTAATTATCCTTTATCTCCCGAGAATTTTCATAAAGAACTAAATCTTATCAAACAAATTGCTATTAACAATAATTATAGAGTAGATATGATTGATAGTATTT
>JARFOC010000199.1:293869-304216 GCA_031763485.1 Osmoderma eremita | reverse complement strand
GCCTCTGATTGGTTGAACCTTTAGCCAGTCGAGGTAATTTTACAAGTCTTCTTCGGGAGAAAATTCCCAAAGCAAGGGCAGTTCCCTTCCGGCCTTCATTCCAAACACTCGCGACAACAAGTGACTTCGTCTGATCGGAGTGCGACAGCGGTTTTTCTCAGCCGATCAGGGCATCAACTGAGCTTCCCTCCGTTCGCCCTTAACACCCAATGTTGGTCTCTGTCCCCCACGCGACAAGACATCATCTCGTCTTCACCTGTCCAGATAAGACTCCGGAACTCACCTCGCCGTCCCTTCGAGGCGGGGAAAAACCGTTCGTCTAGGCCCGATCACGACAAGGAAGTGTTGTTTTTTTGTTATAAGTGCCATGTGGTACGTGTTGCGTGTTACCTTCTCAACTTCGAAGCCCATTCTTCAAGTTAGGAACCTCTATGCACCCACACATGGTCAAACAGCTAAGTATTTCAAACCGTATTGTTCTAAATTCTTTTATTCTAACTTTTCCACAACATCAACATCAGAGGTCACCCAATTCGTACTGTCGCAACCGCGATTAACGCGCGTGTACATTATTCTGTTATATTTATTGTCATTCATTATCTACTTCAACTTTTAAACTCATAAGGTTTTTTTTTTTTTTTGAACAAATATAACTTTTTTAGGGACACTTGTTTTACTGTATTTAGTTACCAGATTACTCCACCTTTGTTTATGAATTACATTATAAATGATGTTAGGCATGTTTTATCGCGTTTGTATTTTATTATTTCACACATAAGTAATACTACTTCAAACCGAAATTATTAATAATCATTTGTTTTATTATTGATTGGAAGCGAAGTCATATCCATCCTTATCATTTGTAATAGAACAAATTACAAATGGCCTTTGAAGTAAAGTTATTTTCACATACAAACTTATCGGGAACAACGTAATAAAAATAACTTCGCTGACGTACCAAATTGAAACAGAATTATACCGCCCAAGCTTTTCCACTTCAAAACCCCCTTTTTGCGCCGTATATTTTTGGAAACGTATAACGCCGTTCCCGGTTGAACTCGTTATTAATGCTCCACTCAAAGGGAAATGCGTTGTTGGGAGAACGCACCCTTTGCAATAAAGATCGTCAGTACCTTCACAGGTTACCCCTCAACCCAGTCGTGTTGTAACTCGTTGGGGATAACAAGCTTCGTCGAGTATGGGTATAGTACGAAGCACGGTAAAATGAAATAGAGAGCCAAATATGTTTCATACCTTTACCCAAAATTTAACAGAAGATTTCATTATGAAAGTGATGTCGTCAATACTTAAAATGCTATTTGTATGGAAATTTGGACGAAGGAACTAATATTTTCTTATGAAAATTGTGATGAGGAATGTCTGAACGCTCCCGTTCGCAGACTGTCGAAAGTTGCCTTTAAATATTCATCAACATTGATCGCAAGGATTCGAATATTTAAAAAGAAAAAAAGTGGTCTTTTTGTTTATCTTTTCGTCTTCTTCTGCATCTTTTTAGGGCTTAGCCCTGCTTTATTCAGCATTATCCTCTCGTCGGTTTATTCTTAGAATGCTGATTACTTTCTCTCTCACCATTCCTTTGTTGATCTGAACGTATGTATTTGTTATTTCAGTCCTGGTTATTTTTGACAACTTGTCATGCGTCATTCTATCTACGCGGTCTCTACATTTCCTTCTACTCTTACAAATCTCATATCTATTTCACATTCTTCTATTCGGTTATTTCTTCTTCTGTCGTGTAGGATTTGATTAATTATTACCATTTATCGTAGGGTTGTCATTTCAGTTCATCTTTGCAGTAGTTTGGACGCTGTCGTTTCAGCTCGTATCTCTCCTGCATACGTCACTGTTGGTTTGACACACATTGTTTGTGTAATAAATAAACTGAAATATGCTGCTTTAACTTATGATACATCAAGGGGATATTTTTCAAAAAATTATCCATTAGTGAATCATATAAATACAAAAAACAAGACAGTGACTCCAAAAATAATAAGTTAAGTCATTACTATAACAGTAAAATTATGTAAAACCTGTAGATAGATTTTGATAAGTATTTTATCATCTTCTATGATATACGACCATAAATGTTGACTTCATTCTTAACAAAATTCTACTAGGCAGAAGGTTGCTTCGTAGCCACGCCACGCGAGCTCGACTGCAGAAATCTAGTAGAACTTTTTTTATAAGCAGTCCGGTGAATTTTCGTTATAGTTTTGCTGATATCTTCACTTGTCAAAGATGCAGAACTGGGTTTTCTTTTCTCTGGAAGCGTTTGTAGCTCTCTTCTTTTGGCCGCACGTGCATTTCTGACAGCCTCAAAAGCTATGTCTTTGAATGGGTCTATTTTCCGATTATAATTTTCAAAGTACTTTTTTGGAAGAAGTTTTGCGGAAATATTCCAAATCGTCTTTACAACTCTCTCCTTATAATCGGTGCCATCAGCTCGCATCATGTCGAAAGCCCAGTCTTTGGGATACCTGCCAAGTATTCGTTCGAAATCTGCTCAAGAAATTCATTCTTTTCATCAATTTTTTTTAAGTGCAAATAAACTAACCATCCACAGAGCACTTTGGTGGAACATGATTTTATGTCGCGACTAAATATATACTCTACATCCACACCGTAGATCTATGCGTTTGCCAATAATATTGCTGATTTTTTTCTTTAGAATTCGTACAAATACAACCGAAGAAGAAACATACGGAAGAATAATATTACAATTCTAGTATTTTTCCTAACCGCGGGCCAAAAGATTTGATTTTTCAAAAATATTACGGAAGCTTTAACTTAGATTCCTTTAAGGAGATCTATGTTCGTCTTTTGCAAATGACACCTATGTTCTAACATTGATAAAGTCTCCTCGATAACCCTTCACAACGATCCACCCCTAAATAAAAGTTTTTAATGTCAGATCTTACAAGGAATGCTTCACATTTCTGAACAATGAAAACGACACAGCGATATCCACAAACGGAAAAAAGGGTTTGTTTTAAGCTTGGAATGCTTGCAAGCGCTTACAATACAACAAATTAGCGCCCCAGAAAGCAATCGTACTCTTAGAGTATTATTGGTGTAAGTGTAAATTTGCATTGATACCTATTAAAAGGCATTATGATCTTCTAACCCAGTATACAAGAAATGGTAAAACATCTTGGAGAATCCAACATTTCACAAATACAATCCTTCTCTTCATGTAGCAAGGTGTATTTTGGACATCTTTACAGCTGAGAATTTGTATCAATTCTTTGACAGGTAGTGCAATATCCTATATTTGATTGTTTTAATAATAGCATACATTCAAGATTTTCAACAATTCTTCAAATCAATATGTAGGTTCTTGGATGTATGCTATTATTAAAACAATCAAATATAGGATATTGCAGTACCTTTGTCAGTTTATATAATAGCTAGTAAAATAATAAATCATAGTGGTTACTGTTTACATACTTTAAAACTAATGCGAAGATGAGAAATCAAATCTAGTGGATGTGACTACAGATTCATCGCTATTGCAGGAATGGTTTCAATCATTACAACACGCATTTGTCTGCTTAGCATGCCTACAGAACTATTTGCATGCGTGAACACATCAGAATACGAATCACAAAACATAATACACGCACACAGGAAGTAATTTTACCTAATACAGAGATATACCGAGGCTCTACGATGCGCTCCAATTGACCTTCGTATATAGCAGCGTACATTATGCGACAGGCGCATACATACATATTTACATACATACATCGGAATGCGTCTCGGTTCGTCGGCTAGGAATGTTGATGACTGTAACGATGCTGCAAGTTGGTAATTGGCAACCGGCCGATGATGTCTCCCCGTCCAGCAGTAGGTCGTTAGTAGATCGGCCGCGAAAAATCGTTAAATATGGTCGCCTTTCAATTGCTAATATCGCTTAATGAAGATCGATGACGGACAGTGCCTGAACTGCATGTTTAATGAGAGTCAAGAATATTTACAGCGAGATTGCTAAGGATAAGTGGTGAAGGTTGAAGTAATAACGATTAAGTGTATGTTAGAAATGATGATCCAAATATAGGCTTGCAAAAAGCTATTGTAAATTGTGTACTAATTTATGTTCCATGAGCCAAACAATACAATTCTCAATCATGCAAGTGTCTTCTTGTAATTTGGCCTTGAAACATCTGAAAATTCCGGCCACGTTTAGATCTTATGTATCAGCAATCAGTGAAGTTCAGAATCTTTTATAACGATGCATCTTCATATCTATGTACATGATCCAGGGAATATTATGTTCCTTAATTGCATCTCAATTTAAATTCACCTTGGAGATTGGCAGGCAACTGCTGTGCCTTTGATAGTCTCCATGTTAATGCTTTGTAAATTACTTTCCATCATTTATAATTATCGGTCCTTGATCCACTTCTCTTCAGCCTGTACATTGCAGACACGCCAAAAACAAAATCGAGGATGTCTGGCTATGACTGGGCACTTGCTACTAGATTCTCATCAATCGAACAGACAAAGGAAATACTGACAGAAGACCTCGATATAATGGGAAAGTACTTCCGCAAATAGAGACTCCTCTCCTCCTCCTAATGAAACCCCTTTACGCAATTGACGACTTCTTCGGAGGAGGGTAAAAATTTTTAATACAAATCTTTGTATTTTTTTTACATTTACCTGACAACTTAGTGTGTCAACACTATATATTACTTGTTTGTTTGATGTACCTATTGTTTAGTTGTAATTTTACTTAGCTTTGTCCATAAAATTTTGTAATTTTTCATGATAATAAAGCACGTTATTACTATTATTATTATCAAATAAACGATGCCAAAACGGAGGTTCCTGCTTCCATCTAAATAATAAACTCGCCAGAAGAGAACTCAAGATACAGTTTCAAAACATTACACGTGCTCACAATAAAACGCCAAAGTATCTGAGGATGACCCTAGACAGGACTCTATCTTTCAGAGAGCATCTAACAAAAACAGCGAAAAAATTGAAGGCAAGAAATAACATCATTCAAAAGCTATGTGGTGCTTCCTGGAGAGCGTCGGCATCCACCCAGCGTACTTCTGTTATGGCCCTGGTGTCTTCGACCGCTGAATACTGTGCCCCGACTAAACAGCCCATATACACAGATGATAGACATCCAACTGAATAACGCCATGAAAATGATTGCTGGAGTCATCAAATCAACACCTACACAATCGCTGCCCGTACTAAGCCACTTCCCAATTATGTGATTGAGAAGAACCAGACCACAGAGGAATGCCACAAAAGATCATACGATGGCCGGCTAGAGAACTTCTTGCTGGCGACCCCAGAGACGATAGATTACATAAATAATCTGGATGTTCGTTTATAAGATTCTATATTAAGCCATGCGCTATGTAATTTTTGATGTGTCAAAGCTATGCGATAAATAAATAAACAAAATCGGTTTCGAGTCTTGCCTGCTATGCACTGAACTATAATATATATATATTTCATGCTTTTTCATCATCAACCCCAAAAGAATGTGTGTATAAATAGGTGAGTTAAGAAAAAACCGGTTTGTGAATCTAGATTTCTGAATGTGTAGTAAGTCAAATGTCTAAATTCTTAACATAATTCCAAGAAGGAATATTTTTGCGAATTGAACCAATTCGCGAGCTTTACGTGACCCAAGAGCGATTGATTGACTCTTGCTTGACCATTTACTTCGAAGTGCTTCGTGTGCGAACAACTTTTGTTGGATTTGGCTCATCTTGAAAGACCCATACAGTCGACTGCTGTTTAGTTTCGGGCTCATAGGCATAGATCCATGATTCGTCATCTGTTACGATGTCATAGACATCGCGATCGTATTTTTGGAGCATTTCGTTCGACCAATCCACAAGAGCCCCTTTTTGACCGAGTGTCAAATTATGTGGAATCCAACTGATAGAGATATTTCCGAAAAATGCAAATTCATTGCCTTTTTATTTAAATATGTATTCTGCCATTAAATTAAAATCAAAAATACCCAATGAATATTACGATTTAACAAAACTAAAATCTCCAATTAACCGTAAAATCGCACGCCAAATTAGCAAAATGTGCCCGAAAAACAAATTCCCGCCTGCTCGCGTCAGGCGAGAGATGGCGCTAATGTAGCAACAGCCTCGAAACCGGGCGTAATTTGAATTGATCGAAACACGTTACTGCGCGAAATATTGTTCCTTCCCGAGTCTGCCCTAGCAGGGATCCTCGGCCTATTAAGCCAAATTGCCGGGCAATAATTACAATAAAAAATAACGATGGGAGTAAATATCTTTCGCCTTCTTTTGAACGTCGATCGTGTACCTTTTACCGGTTAGGGGGCGATGATAAAAGGTTATGTGGCAGTTCCGCGCTGGGAATATCTTCGAATTGGACTATTTAGGAGATGTACGGACGTCGTAATTGCGTAAGGAAAAATCGGCCAGGTCGTAGAGAAACGATAACCACTTAACGGATACATACAGATGCGAGAGATGAGTAAATGACGGTTCGTGAGTGAGTGCTACTTGATGAATGCTGGAACGTAAAATGTGGCGTTTGTTTACCGATTAGTACGTCTGACCTTAGCGATAACACTGGATGCGATAATTGTTCGTAAAAAGTAACGATATTATTGCCTCCATTGTCAACACAAATAGAGGATCTCGCATGCATTCAATGAGTATTTACATTTAATAATTTAATTGCAAGATTGTAATATTTCATTCTATAATTTCATTTAAGAAAATATTTAATGTACATATTATATCAATTTTTTCTAAAGAATTTATTTATGAAAACCAGCAATATGTTCGATGAAAAGATGTCAATGTCAATTGAAAAAACGTTGTATGAATTTGCAAACATTATCCCGGAACCGCTTTGGCTGTATTAAATACAACAGGACACACTCCATCATCAAGGGACCAGTTAACTAAACTTGCAAGTGAATACTTTATTCATAATAATAATAAAAATAAATGGGTTATTTATATATTACCACAGCGAAAAACACGTCTTATTTTAACATAAATGATTGTATAAAACTAAAACAAACATATAATTAAATAGGACATATACTAACAAAACAAACCAACAAAAAAAATATTGCACCTATCCTTGCTAGGTTTGAGTCATAAAACAACATGTATTTAAACAAACACATAGATAAAAATATAGTACATAATAATCAATAATTAAAAACTTCAACGTCAAATATGTTCACAACCTCTAAAGATAAAATAAAGATAAAAACTGTTTCTAGTAGAGTTTTTTTATGTAGAATCTAATAATGTGACTTAAAAATCCATGTCACTCTTTATTTTGGAGATATAATGCAAACTTGTATTTTTTTTAATGGAAGTCGTAGTTGACCATGGTCTCATTAGAATGATTATTTTTTTCTGATTTCATTGATGAACATTTGGTATAGCTATCTCTTTTAGACCTTGATTTGTAGTGAAATAAACAATTATTATTTCTATTAATTCATAGGTAGGCTTTGACTAACTGACACTGCAAATAAATACATGTAATTGTCAAAAATTAAAGGCTGAGTAAGTCCTTTTCATAGTTTTATTTAACAAATTCAGAAAATGTATAGCTACCAAGAAAAGAATGATATGTTTTTTTTTGTTATTATGCTAGCAATCGAAATTGAAGCTAGTGAAATGTATCACCAACGCTACATGGAAAGGAGGCAGCCTGATAAGAGGTTATTTTTTAAGCGGAAAACTATTTAATTAATGACGGAGCCTTTAGTAAACCATTTACTGCAGCAAAGAAATTTAAACCGGAAGACGAGGAACGAGTTTTAGCGGATGTAAGTTACAAACCAAAAACATCCACACGCGAGATTTTAAGCGAATGCCCAGATTCCACAGAAAAAGCTTGCCTAATTCTTAAACAAAATAAATTTAAATGCAGCATTAGTCAGACGTTCTATGCTCAAGACCACGAAAGAAGATTATTATTCGCTAGATGGATCTTGCGAGAAACACATAATAATCCCCAGTTCTCTAGTACATTTCTTATGGATGAAACGAAATTTACGAGTAATGGAATATTTAATCCAAACAACAATATTTATTGGTCTCACAATAATCCTCACCTTACTACCGAATCGAGAGATCACCATGTGTTCTCCGTAAATGTGTGGTGCGGCATTTTTGGTATAAAAATATTATTGGGGCCATATTTTTATGAAAACAATTTAAATGGTCAACGATATTTACACTTTTTACGTAATACATACGAGACATGTTAGATTAAATATCGCTAAATTTGATGCAAAATTTAAAATACTTCCAGCACGATGGTGCACTTGCTCATAATTGCCGAGCTATGTGCAATTATCTTTCAGAGCATTTTCCTAATTGGATTGGCAATGCAGGTACAATTCTCTGGCCAACAAAATCTCCAGGCATTACACCTATAGACTTTTTCTTATGGGGTGCCGTAAAAAAAAAGGATACATGAATAAACCTAACAACATCGAAAATTTAAAGATTAGTATTATGGCGGCAATAAGAAGTATCATACCTCACAGTTTACAGAGGGTTTAAACTGAAATTGTGAGGAGTAATTGATAACTTTCTAAATTGGGAAGATACAATCCCCAAAAGCTTTCGCAAACTCCAGCTTACCAGTTCCCATTTCTCAAGTTTTGACATCGCCCCACATATAATAGCACGTAATCCCCACTTCGCGAGTGTCTATTCTCCACAACGCTATCGACGTGCATCCGAAGATCTCCTCGCTTTCGCTTACGTTGCTCCCCCTCTCAATTCAATTGGCGCGGGTCAGGCGGCCAAAATTAGAAACGAAGCTTTAGTTAGGCCTCCCCCACGTCATCCTCGGTAGCGGCCCTGTTCAAGTCGACCGATAAAACCGACAGAGGGGACTTACGTCGTCTCCATTGTCTGCCATTCACTCCCCTTTCCCCGCACAATTGTTTCGCCCGCTTTTTGTTTTAGGAGAGAATTAAACAGGCACGATTCGTTTTCATTGTGTTGTTTATTCTTTCGAGGGGCAGCCACCAGGTTGCGTCTGTGGAGATTGATTAAAACCCGGCAGGCACGAGGTCGTCCCCACCCGAACTCCGGGTGGCGTTCCGAAGTTTGTTGCTGGAGAAGTCGGCGAAGAAAAGTTGTTGCCGCTAACTTTTTCGTTGCCGTCTTTCATTCTACGGCGTGGATATAATTACTATTAATTTCATCGAGGATTGTCTAATTTTTCTCCCGTCAATTCGGGGGGAACGGCTATCCTTCAAAAATTAACTGGATTATACAAATACTTCATCCCTTATTGTGCAAAGTTTTTCTTTTATAAGTCTTCCTCAAGTCTTTTCTTATTTGATTACTTTTCTTTATACGCCCTTAATTTTACTTCAGCAAATACTGCTCTTTAGGTTTCTCTTTAATCCAAGTTATATTCCTCGTCGTAAAAATATCAAACTTCGAAAACTTCCAATTTTCGTAAATTTTATCCATCTTTCATTACTAAAAAAATTGCCCCAATATACTGCCAGCTTTCGCAAACAATCGACCCCCCATTTCCTTTCCAATTATTATTGTAACATGTCAGATATAATTTCAACTATCCAATTACATTCACGTCTTATAAAATATCAAAATCTTTCCTCCTCAAAGTCGCCCTTCTATGTTGCGTACCACCAATGCCCCAAGAAAACCTTGACATCTCTCCCAACGATATTTTATTCACTACTTTTTTGGAAACGGATATCGATTTCGACGTACTTATTTCTGCCTCCCTCGCTATGCGTAGACCGCGATAAAAGCAGACCAACCCACACCCTTGTCCCACTCCCCGTACCCTTAGTGACCCCCAATCGATATATAAATAGATTTATATCGAGCTCTTGTTTAACTAGGGCCGAGTGTTCCTCATATTAATAAATTTATCTTTTACAAGCATAATTTTTTCTTTTTGGTTATTGGGGTATAATCGATGACGCCGTTGAGGGAGAAATTTGAGGGGAAAATCGACGGGAAGAGTTTAAGGAACGGTGGATGAATGTAACTTTGAGTGAATGGCTTGGAGTGGGGTGAGCTCCTTTTCGCCCTTGCTTAAGGATAATATAGAATGAATATTTTGAAAGGAAGTTAAGCAAAAAACAATTGTTGTTTCTATTATATTTTACACCTTTTTTATGAGCTATATAAAACGCACTAAAAAGTATAAAACAAATTTCTTTCTTAACGCTTTCTTTACCACACACTAAGAAGAAAAAATTTAACGTAGTGACTCAACCTGAAACTCGGACGGTATGGAGAGTATATATTTTATAAAGAAAATGCAACAATATTATCTAAACAC
>JARFOC010000199.1:252012-264365 GCA_031763485.1 Osmoderma eremita | reverse complement strand
GCTGAGGATGGCAACTTAGTTGCCGAAATACGTATTCAGGAGTTCTTCACTCATCGAGGTGGTAAGGGAATTTTTTTTTTTACTATTTTAAGCCACCGTATCTTATTTTGTGTTTTATAACTGATATGATGTACCTAAATTTTGGTTCTGTAAAGGCTTCAGTAATGCAAGTTTTTGTAGGGCTAGGCTAGAATAATTACAATTGCGGTAAATTTGCGGTAAGTTCTTTTCAGAGCTATTGTCACCTCAAATAATTGAGCTTATTATTAGAGCATTTCAATACAATTCTGTTCACGTCCGAACAAAACGTTTTTATTTTAAGAGAACATTTCCGCAGTGCCATCAAATGAAAAATTGATGAGTAGTCATACTCACTGCAATCGTACATGGAGCAATTTATTGAACAGTATTCAGATGACATTTTGTTTCGTAATTAAATTTATTATTTTCTTTCGGTGTTTATTTCAATTGTCTGCGTATTTTCCTGTTTAGGTTTTATGTTTTTATTATATGGAATACATTTAGTAAGAGTATTATTTATTTGGTTCACTTATCTATCATTATAGTGAATGAAGTAAACAGTGGCGCGAAAATTAAAAAAATAATTTATATTTATTATTCTGCTTGAGATGGCACTAGAGCAATATGCGCGAGATATGGCCACAAGTCTAAACGATCTTCATTTAAAATCACACTGTACATTATGTAGTTTTAGCGACATCTACTCGTTACTTTTAACATCAACTTATAACAGGTAAAATATTAATGGCATTTTGTAACTTCATTATTTCCTCAACAGATAGAGTTAGTTACAATAAAATATTACTGTGCAGTGGATTCTACAATGTTGCAATCCTCGAATAATAACATATCGCTTGCTTAGAGTTATAGAGTTCTATGTTATATAGAACATGCATGTAACATATAACTCTATATATAGAAATGTGGAATACATTTCGCTGGCTTAGGGGGCTTAGGAGGAGGAGGAGCGAAATGTATTCCACATTTCTATATTTAATATATGTTGCTAAACCGCAGAAGATAATTCAGCTTAGTATCGCTTATAATATTATTATGTCAATGGCCTCTTAAATAGAAAATAACCGATCGATTTACATTCCCTAACGAACTCTAATAATATATTATTAGACTAATGCTGGCTATTAAATGCATATTTCCGTCTATTTTTGCTGATTAAGTATTACGCGTTACTTAATGATCATCTCTTGATATTTAGAAGATACAGTGGTGTACTTAATGTGGAGATTTTTCGTGGTGGTAGCGATCTCAGTACTACGACTAAAACGAAATAAAAATGCTGTTTGACATTTCGTTCATCAAAATTAAAACACAATTGTATCATATCAAGTATTTTTTAAATGTGTTTTTGTCAAGATAATAATATAATAATATTTCAGAAGAAAAAGTATTCTTGTCAGATCTTTCTCTCAGGTAATGCATGTATTATGTATGCATTCATTTCGCCTACGGTGTACGACGAACCGAGCTAGCTCGAGAATCCCGTGCCAACTCGCGTCGCTATACACGTATCGTATTGTATCGGGAAACACTCGAACCGACTAACTCGCTCACTAAACCCTAGTCGCTACTACCACGAAAAATTTCTATATAACCGATCAACAAAAATTCAAAATAGTCATGAGAAATGCGCCTGGACCCATAATTAGTTATGCATCCTTGGTATGGTGGACAAAGGTGCAGCAACAAACTGTTATAACCGAGCTCAGCAAGACACAGAGGCATATGCTTTTGGGTGTAACAGGAGCAATGCGAACAACTCCGACAGCAGCAATGGAATCCCTTCTAACCCCCCACCACTTCATGTGATGATAATGGGGGAGGCAAGAATGGAGTATTCCCGACTGGTAAAATCCCCGAACAACAGATATGCAGAATTGGGTTAGAATAAAATTGACAATAATATAGGAGGACACCTATTGGAAATGAAAACAGACCACGTGATTCCCATGTATATCTAAATTTAACAGAAATTTCTAGGTGGAAATCACTAATCGGAAAAGCTGGGAAAAAGCAGCATACAAACTCGGTAAGCTGGCGTCAAAGACCGAGGATGGATCTGGAGCTGAAGTGTATAGTAGGGCGCCGTATCCCCGCCATTCCACTAGGAAAATACAGCACTGCGGCACAGGAAGAGGTGTACGCTATATTGCATTGCGCAATAGAAAACAATAAGAGCACTTATAGTAAAAAGCGGATCTACATTGCAACGGATAGTCAGGCGACACTTAGGGCACTATGGAACCCTAAAGTGACATCAACAAGACTGCCTTAGGTATGCATACGGAAACTGAATGTGCTCACGGAACGCAACAAAGTTACTTGCTTGTGGGTGCCTAAGCTTCGGGAATGGTGGTCAATAAAAAAAGCCGATTAGCTTGCGAAGATAGGATCATCGTCTTCATAGGTGGGCCCAGAACCTGCCCTGGGAGTGTCTAAGAACACAGTACGTTGGTAAATACCAAAATGGGTCCAAGATCAAGATAAATAATACTGAAAAAATACAACCAGGTAAAGCCATGGCAAAACCTTTATTAAGGAACCATTGGTAAAGAAGGCTGACGAAATACTAAATCTTAGTAAGAATCACCTTCGTACAGTAATAAGTGTCCTGACAGAACATTGCGCACTGAAAGGACACCTACAGAAAATTGGCGTTGACATTGAGGACACCAACTGTAGACTCTGTGAAGGGGCAATGAAGACTGCATACAACATATTACGTGGATGCAAGGTCTTGGACCCTAGAAGACAGGCAATTCGTGGGAAACCAAAAATGAAAACAGAAGACTATATAGACCAACCGGCCAAGGACCTGTACAGATGGTGGTATGGAGTATGGGTAGAAAAATGGGAGATAAAAAGCCAATGGGCTGAAGTGTTTCTGGAGACTTATGTCAGACGGCTCCCATAAGGGAGAAAGATGTAATATACAGGGTTACTTCGGAATAACTCTTTAGCAATACTAGACAGAGAAATATTGGTATTATGATGTATTAATTAACATACATAAATGCTATATAGTTTCTTATACACATACATCCCCAGCTTTCAATTCAACTTTTATGTCGAAAGATGATTATTGGAGATTTAGGTTTTCTATTTGCCGGCTTTTCTTTTAAATATCATCTGAGGTTTCAAAATCTTTGGAATTTGTAATTTTGAAGAATTTCTAAGAAATCTATGTCCGTGATCGTTTTTGATATAATCGCATACTCCCGCGGCTTTTAATATCCTTGTCATATACATTAGACGGTGTATATTCTCCTAGGGGATTTACTCAACAGATCTTTTATTCGTTGTGGCATCTCTTCATTGGCTTCAAGACCGGGTGGTATCTATCTTAAAGTTAATACCACAAACTACCCTTTCCTGTTTCATCCTCCTTTCAACCGCTCCATGATACATCCTTGGCAATAATTTTTTTTTACAATTTAATTGAATTTGAACAAACGACCGAACTTTTATGTATAATGTACGTTGCACATACCTACCTATAGCTCTGTTAATGTTTAGGATTAATTAAAGAGTAATATAGCAAATCGGTAAACTTCGTTAAAATTGTTTCTGAACACTAAAACAAACAAATATGCTTTAAAATTAAACGTAAAAGCTGAAAAATTGAAACGAACCGAAACATCATCAATTCAAACGAAACAATATTGCATGTTTTTTCCTTTCATTTTTGATGGATTAAACAAGTCAAAAGCACACGATTCCACTTCGCCGTTTAATTCCATTAAATCTTCGCTGAAAATACTTACCTAGAAAATACAGCGCAGAAGGAAAACGTAGCACATTATTTATGGGAATGTAGCCTTCACTCGGGCACGAAGTTCGTTTGATCCCAATCGATCATAGTGTACGAACAGCTTACACCGGCAAGCAGTAGCGTCTTGTTCGCAAGTTCTCCGCTACTCATGGACCCATCCCCTTCTAGTTCTCGATACTTAGATACTGGGGACCATTAAGTATTCGTTTATCTAGCAAATTACTCCCCGTAGACCGTAACTAGTACTACGGCGCGTCGTCCTCGCATACCTCATTACTCTTAATAACTCCTAACGTCCTAATTACGGTCAGCCCCTCCCACTTATTCAAAGACCGACTACGGGCTTAATCGTCGTTATCATTTAAAGCGGTCGGGAATCTATCTACGTGTATCGGTATGTCATTAAATCTCTCCAGTGCTTCCGGATTAGTTTGGATATCATTAGGATGAATAAATAGAATAGGATAATGTTTTGGAAGGTAATAGGTGATGCATATTAAACGAAAACAAACATCTCCAAATACTGCTACAAAATACATTTTGAAAATGCTAGATTTACAAGTAATTCTAAACACAAACAAACATCAATGGAAGCTGGAAAAGCTGTCTTCATTTGCAAGGGGAATTTTCTCATCATTATCAACATCATATCATCTCCTCTTCTACCCCTGGTGTAGAGGTAATCATTCTTCTACACTGCATTCTATCTGTTGTCATTGTCTTTGCTTGAGTCCATGAAATGCCTCTGTCTGCTAAGTTTTTCTTTATACCTTCATTCCACGTAACTCTGGGTCTACCCCTGACCTGTTTGTCTTGTACTATAATTTCCGAAATAATTTTTGAATGTTCCTCTTCCGATACGTGGCCGAATCATCTCAATTGTTGTGTCTCAATTTTGATGATTATACTTTTTATCGTTAAACGCCTTCTGATTTCCTCATTTTTTATTTTATCTAGCTTTGTTACACCATCTATTTTTCTCAATGTTGTCATTTCGCAGGCTTGTACTTTACTTTTTTTTTTCTGTTAGAGTCCATGATTCTGAGGAGTAGGTGCTATTATTGACTCATATACCTTAATCTTTGTTCTTGCTTATTTCTTTTTTGTTGAAGCAAATGCTCTATAGATTTTATTGGTGTTTGTTATTCTATTATTAATTTCTCTTTCTAGACTACCTTCCTCTTCAAACATGGATCCAAGGTATTTAATAAATTGAGCTTCTTCTAGAACTCAGTGTCTACTTCTATGGCTATATTCGTAATATTGCGTCATTCCGTCTCTTTTATATTTATTTTCTATTTATATTTATTATCATTGCAACGAAGACAGCCTTTGGCAATTTATAATAGATTGGGAATCTTGGGTTATGAATAATCTTCCTTTTCTCCTCCTGAGTTAACAAAGGGGCGGCAAGGAGATTCACTTATCGTTAGTCCGTTCTTTTATTTAACCTAATAATGGACTGAAAGATACACTCAACACTGGGGAAACAATAATATGATATGCATGTGATTCTGTGCTCTTTTTTAACAATGGAAACAACCTACCGCGAGTGCTACACCAATTTCATATAATATAAACCTAACACAAAAATCTCACCAGATATAAAACAAAAACAATGGTAATAAGTCTTTCTTCTTATTCCGTTTGCCCTGTGGGGGATCGCACTTGGAGTTTCCTGGGTCTTCCTACGTTCTTTCCTTCATGTCTTCACATTCCAATCAGGAATTTCATCTTCCGTATCGTCTTTCTCCTGCCTATCTGTTGCATTCATTTTCACCTGTACTGCCTTCCTTCCCCTTCGTTGTATCTTCTTTCACTGTCTTTGTTATTCGAGGATACAATAATAGGAAACTTGAAATAGTAACACTAAAACAGAAAAGAGCGTTACCACTTTAATGAGTGAAAAACTCTAGATACATATTTTGGCAACTAAGTGGGAGAAACACGTATCTAGAGTTTTGCACTCATTGAGGTGGTAAGGGCATGTTTCGTTTTAGTTTTGTTATTCGACTTGTTTCCATCCTCATTAGATGTTCATACTAGTTTACTTGTCTTTTTGTTATTTTATTGCTTATTGGTTCTAGTGTTAGAGTTTCTCTTATTGTTTCATCCCTTACTATGTCTCTCATTGTTTTCCTGTCTATTATTCTCATATATCTCAACTCGAATGCCTTTTACCATTGTAATGTTCAACTCTCACTGGCATGTATTATAAGTATAAATAACCATATAGTATTGTACACACCCATTTTTGTTGCTTGTCTCAATTCTCTCCTTCCTAGTATCTCGCGTAGTGCGTATATAACCTGTTTGACTTTTTCGATCTATTTACCAATTTCAGTTCTATTTTACCATCATCCGTCAATATGCTTCCTATGTATTCATAGGTTGTTACTACCTCTACTTCAATTTCCTTGCATTTCGCTCTTGTTCTGTTTTCTTTTACGCTTATTACCATACCAGGACTTGCATTTCCAAATAACGTTTCTTTCTATTGAATCAAAGAATGCTCTTAGGTCAATAAGATCGAGAAATTCCTTTCTCCAATTATATTTCTCAATACTATATGTTGTCCTTCCCAAAATTTTCCAACAATTCTTCCTGCTCAAAATGTTTCAACCGCTCCTTTATTATGCTTGTATATGACAATATAGAAAACAATATGAGCAGTAGAGATAAAGATCTTAAGGAAAGTATAGGGAATGCAATTGAAAGATCGACAAAGGAACACGTCAATAAAGGAAAGATGTGGCATCCAAGATACGACAGATTTGGGGTCTGGAGAGGGATGAAGATGGTGTTGGGAAGAAAGAAGAAGGGAGGAGTGATGGGTAGAATAGAAACCAACAAGCAACACAGAAAATAAATGAAGAAGTTGTAAAAGAGAAGTTAATAATCTTTTAAGCTAGCTATTTCAATTCGTGAGTTTCCTCTGACGTCTCGTCTTGTTGAATTTGACATGGTTTTAAAATTGGCATATTTTATTTTGAAACTTTTGTAAAAACTGTGGACTTATTAGGATTTTTTTATCAATTATCTTACTTGAAATATGTATTAACAACACATTCTTGCGAATTCATTGAAACCGGGACATTATGTATAGTATAAAGGAATCAATGCTCTATTTATTTATGTATAACGCAGTCCACATAATGCACACATGTTACTTATTTATAACCACAACAATAGTCGGAAATAGTCTAATATAAGTATCTGTAATAAACATGCATTCTATTACAGCATTCATTTTCCAAAGGTTATCTCGTATTAAGGTCGTCTAAAACGAACGTATTAAGAGAAAAAAGCGATAAAAAAAACGTATATTACTTTCTTAATAGTTCTATTGTAAATAATTTGATGTGTATTTTTTACAATGTATCTACCCATCTGTATCTGTACAATACAATTTTATTGCGTTTTAAAGCGAGAAAGACTTTCTTGACATTCATATCCACCATGTGTGTACATATATTATTATCTATCTGTGCCCTCTCGTGCTCCAATATATTATTTATTTAGAGTAATAAACAAGTTTATGGATTTCCTTTTTTATCTAAAGTATTGGCGTTACGATTATTCTACAACGATAATGGAAATAATTGTTATATCTCTTCAAATGTCGTGGTTGCGTTGTTAGCAATATCCAAGCTAATATAAATATAAAATAAAACATAAAGTAAATGTATATTTCCAATTTTTATTTTAAACAGATTACGGTAAGTATAGGTAATATGATTATACATCGATATCTCCACAGTCTTTCACAGAATTACTCAAAGATTTTCTCTAAATTTAAAATTAAATATCTTCTTCCCCAAGCTACTCCTCTAGTCTTTCAATTAAAAAAAAGGACATTTTTATGATTTCACTACCCATACTTATCTATTGAATAGGGCGTTCCGCGAGGATACAGCTTAGGGCCTCTTATTATTTCTATTATTTTCTTAACGAGGATGAGTTAAAAGATATAAATCTTCAATAGAATTCGCAAGTTATTTCTAATTGACACATTTGCAACAGTTGAACATCCTCATTAAGAATTATTTAATACCTTCTCTTTAGAATTCTGGATAAGCGTAGAAACAATATTGATTTTCGACTTTTCTTGAACAAACTTTCTTTCTCCATTCGTGGATCAGTCAATTATTTTCCCACTTGTTACGTACATTTTGCAAGAACTAATGTTATGAGAAAATCACCGATCTTTCTGATCTGCAGTCGCATTAATTCCATCGCTCAAATTTTAATCCATAAGGTCCTAATGTATCCAGTGTTTTATAATTTAAATGCAGAATGATTTCCATCAGATAAATTATTGTTTGTTTTTGTTTGTGCCGAGATGATAACTGCTTGGTTGTTATAAATAACTTAATAATGTTGATGATATTTACAAATTAATATTAATTTAAATTCCTCTAATTGCTCCAACTTTTTCGGGGCGTTTTTAATGAATTTGTTTTATATCAAACATTACTACTATTTAATTATAGTACAAAGTACTAGAGGGCGCTATTAAAACCTCCACATGGCTCCCCTTTCTCGAACGGCAACCCTAACCCTGACAGAGTCCGAATGGCCCCTTCTGGAATTCGTAGGATCGACAGCCCGATTTCCGGTAGCAACCAGCTCCCTCCTGCATCGAACACCGGCCTAAGCGAATTCCAAAAAAAGGATAAACGTGGCGGAAAATGACTTACGTATGTAGGAAGAGAAGAAACGATTTCGAGATTCCCTTTTTACACTTTTCGAGAGAAAATATCCGCTAGACCTCAGGCTATTTCGCATCGGGAGTATTACACCGACCGTGCGTGGATGTGATCGGTGTATTTTCCTCCAGAGGTTCCCAAAGATGGAAATACATAGAAATAAAGCGGTAAATTCGATATCGGAATGTGCATCCTTTTATAGAATATTCCGCCGATGATAAATCAGCAAATTCCTTGAAACTATATTTCCTGGTTCTTACATATAACTACTGTTCAGCACTCTTAGGTTTTTAACGCAACTTACATCTGCTCAAGCTGACTATAATACTGTTAGGGTAAATAATGGTGACTTAATTCGATCAGCCAATATATTGCAATAACACTAAACATTTAACACAAAATGATGTCCATGGATGCTGTTAGAAAAATTGCAAAGTGTAATAAATTTCTGTTATTTACTGCAAACTACAAACATCTCTGGCAATTTATTGCTCAATAAATGTCGCAATTTTATTGCTAACGTACAGACATCCTAATAACCTATTTTGTAGCATCTCCATAAAATTACTGAAATTGTTTTTCAATGAACTATCACTTATTTTAGTATTAAAAATGACATTGTAGGTTCATTTAATACTTGTGCGTGAGGAGTAATCCGAACAGTGTGTTTATCGTGCTGCCCCACAGTCCCGGTTCATTAGAATGTGAGAATTAAAAATATACACCAATTAAAATGTATTGGTAACATTGCGCTAACGGGATGTACAATGTGATAAATTAGTAAATCAAGTTGTTTGGAAAAATAAATGTCTGACGATCGGTTAAGTTGATTTTTTAATTTTGAAAACAGAGAAAGTAAAACCATATATTCCACGCAAAATGCATGCAATAGAGGCTGGTGATCCTGAACGCCAAACGATATTCTGTCGTTTCCTTTTAGACAAAATTCAAGAAGATCCATCCCTCTACCAAAAAAGTTTATGGTCAGATGAGTGTGGTTTTTCCAATAACCGTACATTCACCCGAAACAATTATCGTTCAGGAAAATACGCATGTGACGGTGGAAGGTCATTTTCAGCACAGATTTTCTGTAAATGTTTGGTGCGGCATTTTACACAATAATCTCATTGGCCCTATTTTTATTTATGGTAAACTAGACCAGTATAAATACCACGGAATTCTGCGCCAAGATCTGGAAATTTTTCTTGAAGAGCTCAATGAATTTCGGAATGTGATATTTCAGCAGGATGGTGCTACCCCCATAATGCCCTTCTGAATAGGGAGTATTTCACCAGGAGATTTGGAGATTCTTGGATTGGGACATATGGACCCAGTCCTTGGCCGGCATGTTCGCCAGACATTACTCCAATGGACACCTTTCTTTGGAAATATCTTCAAGATCAAGTTTATGTAGCGCCTCCAGAAGATGAGATTCGGTTAAGAAATAAAATTACTGTAGTTTGCCAGAGAGTTCCTACAGGAATGTTATCCAATGCAACATACGGGGTTACGCAAAGATGCCTTCAATGTTTAGCACAAAATGGAGCACAATTTGAGCATAGGAGATAATAATACATATTTTTTTCGTTCCATTTAGTTTTCTTTAGCTTCAAAATAAATTTCGAATAAAGCTTGGTGGTCATTTGTTTCCAATGCTGGAGGTATTTTTACTAACGCCTAAATAATTATTTTGTTACTTTTCTTGAAATTCCTCTTATGTAAAAAAGGTACACTTGTTATACATTGTTTTTTCAGAAAAATATTCTACATCCAGAATCATAAAAGAAAGTGTAGTCTAATTTTTAAAAAAAGACTCAGCTCATTTTATAGCCTACATCCAGCCATTTAATTTTCCGTTTCAATTATTAAAGTTGGCCATAAATAAAGGCGGTACGGATCGCCCGTATAAGGCAATAGATTTTGTAACCTAGTTAGTTAGCCGTTAAGTATTCATTTACTCCTTCCGAATAATATTTTCATTCGATTAGCGCATCACTAATTCGTATGTTACATCCAACTGCTATCAATTTTCTCCCACCCCAAATAGCGCGTATCTCCATTAAGCCCTGGATTTATGACAAACGCCGTCGCAGTTTGTCAGATGTCACGAGCTTGTCGAAGATTAAAACCCGCTTGAACGCAGCAGCTTGAATTAAAAGCCACCGGAAGCGCGCAATGGTATCGACACGGATTTGGTTTCGGACCACCCATCATATGTACGTATGTGTGCGTGTCGGCTTATCGGCTGGCGGGCGCGGCTGTCGATACTCGGCGTTTATTCGGTGCGAGGAGAATTCGATAAAAACAAATGAGTTACGATATAAACAGTAAGGCCGGCAACGGATCTGATTACCGTCAACTGCACGGCAGACACAATGACGTTCCACTCAATGTATTTAGATAAACACAAAGGCATCTAGAAAATCGTTTTTAGCGATAATAACATTAGTTTTATCTCCTTTTTCGTTCTGTTTTTATTGCCCCCTCGCCTAGACAGGCGAAGATAACTAGATCAAAATTAGGAAAGTTTTAGATACCCATATCGCAAATCACAATAAGTAGAAATTCGTGAAATGTTCTAGACTACGGTATGTCTTTGTGGTATGGAAATCTACTGCAGAAAAAAGTACAGGACTGTGTTAGCGTCTGATTCAAACCTGAGGGGACCTGAGATGGGTGAGCCGTGGACAGAATCAACAGAAAAGAGGCAACATATAAAATTGTCTTAGATTAATGCAACACTTTCTTTAAATATTCTGTATACATTGCTACCTAGGGTGTAGCCACCTAGGGGCAAGGGTGGGCACTTACCCCCCCTCTCTACTCCCAGAAGCCTCAAAAAACTAAAATGAAATTTAAAAAAATAAACAAAAAAGAATATATATGAATACCATTAATTTTTCCCAGGAGTTAATTATACATCTGGTGAACTGATGCACGTGCGAACCAACATACTTTTTTTAATTCGAACGTTCTATAGATCGTTTCAACCTCCGAATTCAGTACAGAGCTTATGAGAATTCGATACACGGTTGCCAAATCGTCTTATCAGCTGTACATTATTACTTCCGGTTCCATTATTTGGGATTCTGACAGTTAAAATGCATATTTTGAGGAAAACAGTAAAATATAAAAAAGCATATTTTTTTATTTAAGAATCAGTGAAAAAGCCCATAATTTTACTAATTATTACTCAACATTAACGTAATTTAGATTTGGAACATTTATTTAGGAATTGGGGTATTTATTATACAATTTATTAAATTTAAAGTAAAATATATAATCCTTTAGTAAATAAAAGTTTCCACTTTTGTAACAAAAAAGGCTGGAATCATACAAATCCCCATATAATACAATAATATTTAAGAAAGGAATAGCAATTACACACACATACGTCTTGATTCAACTTTTAGTCAGTCGATGAACCAGTTTGATTTTCAGATAATGACGAATTTGTTACATGAATAATAAATTCTTCAAGGTCATCTTGCAAATTATCCACTATCTCCTTTTCAATATTTTTTACACGTTAGATGTAATTTTGCCAATTATCAACTGTTACAGGGCTATATACTCTTAGAATTAATTCCTCCATATATCTTACCTTAAATGTGGTATTATTCATTTTTATACAGTTTTTAGCTTGTGCCCATACCATTTCAATAGGATTTAACTAGCAGTGGTAAGGTGGTAATCGAAGAACTTCATGACATTTTTCTTTTGGAAATTCGTCAATCCTGCTTTTATCATACCGCAGTTTAATTTGTGACACGCAAAACAGCAAGTCCCTTTTTAGCATATCGTCAGTGGTTGGTATTTGTTTCTCACGGAGC
>JARFOC010000199.1:205694-248717 GCA_031763485.1 Osmoderma eremita | reverse complement strand
ACCAGGAACAAATCCGTTATCATCACCAGCATGAACTAATGCAAAACGAGGTCCAAGCCCGGTTGGGGATTTTAAACGAGTACTTAATCCTTGGGTAAAAGCTTGTCGACTATTTTGAATTGTAGTGTCTGTCTAAGTTTTATTTACTGTATGCCCTGTATTCACCCATGATTCATCAGTATATATTACAGGTCGACCTGAAATAATTAAAGTTACAGAAATGTCAAAAGCAAGAACTAAATTGTACCTTCTTCTCTATATTTCTTGATCTGTCATAAGTATATGTGCCTCCACCGAATAATGTCGTCTTGTTCGATGAGTATACTTTTACGTCCTACATTTTTAAATTCGAAACCCATATCGTGTAATAATCTATGTAAAGTTGTTCGACTGAAGTTAGGGATATCATCATCAGCATTCACAGTATATTCAGCATATTCAGTATAAGAAAAAACTATGCACTTTATGTCGAATTAGTGCTTGGGTGTTCTCATAATATGTGTGTAATCTGTCTTATAGTTGTATGTCTCTCCTTTTCTTGGGGGTTTTTGGACTTGATAATGAACCAGCTTGTTGCTCCTGTTTTATATTATATATTGTATGCTTTGAGCAACCGAAAGCTTTACCTGCTTCTTGAACAGCAGCACTCACATTCATAGTTTCATTAAAATAATTTAAAACATTTGCAATCATACACTTCTCCTTCACGCTAAATTTTTCTCCCTTACGCCATGTTCTCCCTACAGGCTCCATTAATGCAGTGAAAACTGCAATTAAATGTATAGGTTATAAAATTTCTAAAAATCAAGAAAAATATCCATATTAGTAGAATAGCTATAAGAGTTCTAGCACAAAATCCCATAAGGTTTACACAGGGAGTCTAAAAGTACTTTTTACTACCTGCTTGAGATTTAATGAGGAGGGCCCAACAGATAACCGTACCATTACAACGGGTGACTGTTGCAATATATCGGCAAGTCGTTACCGCCACAACGGCTAGCCGTTGCAATTGAACTGCTACCCGTTCTATTAAACGACTAGCCGTTGTGGCGGTAACGGCTTGCCGATATATTGCAACAGCCACCCGTTGTAATGGTACGGTTATCTGTTGGGGCCCTCCTCATTAAATCTCAAGCAGGTAGTAAAAAGTACTTTTAGACCCCCTGTGTAAACCTTATGGGATTTTGTGCTAGAACTCTTATAGCTGTTCTACTCATATTACCCTGTGCACGCTCGAAAAAGATGAAAACGTTTTGAAAAGAACGATTTGTACAACTATATATAAACACATTAACGTGGAATTTAACAAAAAATATTTTAAAACTACGACGATAACGATTGACAGCAATTGACACTAATAGACAAATATATAGGTACTTTGTCGAAGCCGACATATGTAAATAAGTTGCGACATAGCAATCGGAAGTGAAGATAGCGCTAATGACAGCAACTAAGGATAGTAAGAGATCCAAGTTGCTATTATAACCCATACTGCATACGGAGGTTGAGACGATATGTAGTTGAAAATAAAGTATGTGCCGCAAAAATCGAGAAATCGAAGCTGATGATAAAGCTCTAACAACACACACACACGTATGGGTCAGAATAAAATAATCAGCATTCGTGGAAATGTAATAAAAACAGCAATTGCTGCAGATCTTCGAAAGGCCCAAGCGTTTAGCATTTTAACTGATTAGAGTATGGATATATCAAGAAATGAGTAACTTTCAATAGAAGTCGAAAATGAATCAGCCTGTATTTTGTACGTATTCTTTCTTACCGGTCAAGATAAATAATTCGTATATTTGAGTACCATTTGGCAAAGAAATCATTTAAATTTCAAATTTCCCATCTTTTACAGTTATAAACCGGCCATATTTTACGATAGTTTATAAAATCACTTTACAAATCATCTCTAAATTCAAATTTAAACCTTCCGCCATTTTCTATCGAGTAGACCACTAGATGTCGCACCATAAATATTCGCCAAACAAACCAGGGGCGTTTTAAATTCAAATTTAAACCGCCCGCGCCTCGTAAACAGGCCGTGTTTATCGACACGTGACCGGAATCTGATAACGTCGTTTCTGGCCCCCCGAACGGAGTCAGCCACAAGAGCACTTTTCACTTCTTTACGCTGTTCGCGTAGCGCCGTGGTAATGGCGACGTTAATAATGGATTATTATTGAACCTCTTCGATGCGGTAATCCATTATTTAACGCCTGGGGAGGATGCCGTGATCGGCTTCGTTTATTGATAAATATCGCGAACGCGAAACCTTATATCGGATGTGAAGTGACTGGAAGTGAAGTTACTTACTGAAGGCTTCGAAAGTTCTCTGTTCTATGTGAGCACTAGTAGAAATTATAAATAAACTAGTCCAACTTGCAGATCCATTAGATATCATATAAGTTTGTTGTAAGATGCACTTAAAACTGGCTATCTGTAATCATAAAATAATTAAATAAAGTATATAAATATCTAACACTTTGCAAGTAATTCGACCCAGTCACACATAAGTTTTTCTAGAGAAAAAATGCAATTCCGTAAGAGAAATCACTTAATATTCTTTTTAAAAATTCCGCTGTGGAAGAGATTTTACATTTCTGTGGCAGGGCGTTGGAGAGTTTTAATCCCTTAATGCGCGGGCTGTTTCTACTTATCTTTATTGAATAGGGCGGCATAGTACTCTCCTTTACCTCTTGTATTATAGAAATTAAAAGTCGATATTTTACAAGGAATTGAACCACATGTAGAAGAAAATTGTGTAGTTGCCCATAGGAATAACAGAGGGCGCTACTTCCAATTTATGCAAATATTTGTTTTTTCCGTTTATGCCATCAGCTCCACCATGTGCAGACGCGTTTCGCCGTATACGGTTCATCAGTGCACCTTTGTGGAAGTAATGCCAATGTCTATCTATATATGTTATTAAATACTGATGGGAGATGATCAACCCCTTCTCTAGGAATTAACGTTAACTACGTTACTACTATTGCAAGAATAAACAAAACTCTGTTGTCCCATAGTTCATTTTTTGTAGCAAAGTATTAGTGTGATTTTCGGTATCAGAAATGTTCGAGCGTGATGATACTACACTAATCAGCAGCGTGCATAATTATATCAAAATTATTAAGGTAGTTGCTGATATCGTTAGTGAAAGCTAAAAAGAGTAAGGGACCTAAAATATTGGCCTGGGCTACACCTCTTTCCACGGGTAAATTAAGCTATCGCCTAACATGATCGCTGTTATGGCGTTTATAATGAAGTTTAACCAGCTGCATCCTTCTACGCAAGAACGTCATACACCATAGGACAACCACTTCATGAATTCCGTATCATCCCAGCTTTAAAAATGAAATGTCGTGGTGGATCCAATCAAAGCAAAATATTCCAAATCGAAGCCTACTGGAATCTAAATTTACTACTATATTATCAAATAATAGGATACGATAAACACACTGTTCGGATTACTCCTCCCGCACAAGTATTAATTATTCGGGACGACACGTGTTTCGGGAACACCGAATGTGTCGGACTTGATAATGGGAATCCACGTATTCCCGAAACACGTGTCGTCCCGAATTAATTAATACTTGTGCGGGAGGAGTAATCCGAACAGTGTGTTTATCGTGCTGCCCCACAGTCCTTGCTATCTTTACTAATAGGATACGATGGCTTGAAATAGTAAAACTAAAACAAAAAACACCCTTAATGAGTGAAGAACTCTAGATACGTGTTTCGGCAACCAAGTTGTCATCCTCCATAGAATCTAGAAAGGAAAAATATTGTTAGATATGCATTGCACCAGAACACCATTTGAACATGGAACAACAATATTTTACTGATTGTACAGAATATTTATTCAGAGTATTGGCAATTTGTTTAGAATCCTTTACTACTTCGCCATTAACATTCAACACGATGTCTTCCTAATTCTTAACGCTACCCAAAAACTCACCAATCACATTCCAAGCAGCTCGTATTTGATTAGATGAATTGGATATTTTGTTCGTATAAGAATCACACTCTGTATTCGGTAATAAATGAATGTGTTTGGTTTTCTCGTGTAAATAAAAGGTTTCTAACATTCTCGTTTGAACTCTTCACCTCAGATGTAATTCAATTGCCACCGTTAACTCTATTAGTTTTTTTTTTTATGAAAAGAAATTGAACAATCGAAAAGTTTCATAAAAATTTCCTAAAGGAATTCAAAGGCACTATTAAAATCTTTGTATTGCTATAAATTATTTAATTTAACAGCAAAATTTAAAATATTATTTCCGGTTGAATTTCTACCAAAATTTTCGATTTTTTCTGAGGGCATACAAAAAAATTAATTGCTTTAACTAATGGGAATGAGATAGTAATTGTGCGTCATAAATAATAACATAAAAATAACGGATGCAGAAAAGTCATTTTATTGCCAATGCAAGTTAAGAAAACAAGAAAAGAGTTTCAAATTCGCACATGCACATGTAACGAAATTCATTGAAAATTGTAAGTTGTTTTAGGGTTACATACGTATATTGGCAATTAATTATATGTCTTTAATAGCAATGCCTCCCATAAAGTGTTGTGTACCTAATTCTAAAGACGGATTACGGAAAAAATAAGGACTTCGATATAAACATGTGTTCATTTTTGTGTTAATAATTATATAGAATATAGTAGTAAGAAATAATCAGGAAATATAGTAATTTAAAAATGCCGCGTAGCGGATTTTAGTTTACTTCCTTAAGGTAGAGGGCATAAAACACAATTGCGATTTCACGTCATTAAGTTGCCGTTCTCTACTATCCCTTATGTCTGATCCTGATTTTCCATTATTTTATTTCTATTTATGTAAAATAAAAGTCGAATGAAATAAATGCAACTAAAATAAACAGAAACGGACGAGATACAGACGACCTTTCAAAAATCATTGTGAATATACCAATTGATATAACTTAGCATTAATTTAGGTTATACTCACATATTCACCCAAAAGTAAATCTCTTAATTATTTTCCAAACACTCTAATGTTTATTGTAACTTTAATTTATTTTGTTAATAGATCTATAGATTAATAGATGTACCTAATATGAATATGGATGCGTTTGAATGTACAATTTTTATTGTTGCAATACTTATTGTTAGCAAAAAAATATAGTATTTTTGCAAGTTTTTATTTCTTATTTTTCAATTTAATAATAAATTACATAAATTATAACTTCATTGCTAAATTATGTTCAACGTTTTTAAAGAAATACTTCCGAATGAATTCCTTTTGCCCCAAACTATTTACGAATATACTGGCAAACATGTGTATGGCCAAATATATAACCAAAACCGCATAAGATATCGCTAATACTGCAACCCCAACCAGAGGCCAAGCGCCCAGTTCCAATTCCTCCACGGTGTTTACCACAAAAAATATGTTAATGGTGATTACTGCAGCCGCCAAAAGACATGACACCACCTTTAATATTCTAAAACAACAAATAGATGTTAAGCAAGCTATTCCCGTATACCCTTACCAGAAATCCTTACATCCCATTGGCGAAATCTCCCATGATTCTTGGGTTACTAGTGAAAGCTATAGTGGGGATTACCGCAAAAGGTAATTGAACGCTCATTACAGCGTTGAGGATGTCGTTCATGTTGGTGAGGTCTTCAATAGTGCTGAAAAACGCCGTGAAAAACGTTGGGATAATGGCGATGGTTCTAGTGAAGAGAACTCGCTTCCACCGGGCCCAACGTAGATTGAGGAAACCTTCCATAGCGAATTGACCAGCGTATGTTCCCGTCATGGTCGAACTTTGACCTGCTGCTAATATGCCGACAGCCCAAATGTATAGGGCAGCAGCTCCGAAGGTACAACCCAGGAAAATGCCACCTTTGTAGATGTCTGCATTAACATAATCAGTGTTGTTCTAATAAATAAAGAAAAAATTATGTTAAAATAGATCAGTATGTAATAAAAGTGTATCAAAATATATTGCTATCAAATAACACGTTCGCTACCGGTGTTCAGTTTACTGGACGGAGAGAATTTTCGTTGTGAACCACTTTCAGTTTACTGGACGCGTTTATTAATGCATTTAAATGGTGGTATTTAAATCGTGGGCTCTTCAGAAAGTCTAGTGGTGTATCTATGGGTTGTGAGGAATATAGTTTGTCAAAATTAGTCCGAAAATGTCCGCGGTTTAGGGTTAGTGGCCAATATGCCGCGCCATATGTGAAATATAGGTAGAAACATTTTTAAAAGAGTAACAGTTATCTAATTGCATTTTGTAGATGTAGATGTCGATAAATCCGAATATATAGAAGAAATCCCCCCTTCCATATGCATTTATTAGTATACCAAGTTCTTGGTATTACCTGCTGAGTGTTTCGTTTTAGCTAATTCTAGTCGTATATCTTCTGTTAGTAACAACAATGAGTACATCTGAAGATTTAACAATTCCGGGGTAAGTCTACACTGATTTATTTATTTGAAATTGTACGAATAAAGGTTCCTGCCTTACGGTTGGTCCTAGTACGCGAAAGACAAGAGCAAAAGACCTTCTCCAATGAGAAAGAAATCTAACTGAAGCTGAGTTATATATTGGCGATCATTTATCGGAAATTTCCAGCGAAAACATGAGTTTTCTAGTGACGAGGATCTTATAGATAGAGAGCTTCTGAGGGCGAACCTGTACATTCCGCGAATTTGGTTGACCTATCGGACCGTTCTGCTGATGATGAAGTAAACCCTAATGATTCTACATCTACTGCTGTCCAGTCTGATAATGAATCGGGTTGGACTGACACGGAAACCGATCCTTCAGATATTCCGTTAAAACGGGTACCATCCTTTACAACGAACTTAGGCAATAATTCCAAACCTATTGATTACTTCAGATTATTTTTTGACAATGATATAATAAATGGAGTTGTAGCTGTAAGAAATAATCGTGCAAAGACGTCAATGCCAGTAGCGAAAAATATAACGACGTGACGTCACCTGAAATGACAAAATTCATTGGACTCTGCGTTTTATCTGGAACAGACACACATTCCTCGTTTCTCAAAGCAATGAAGTATAAATTCCCTTTACTTTCACCCGGTTTTCGGAAAATGCCTGTCCAGGAATAGGTTTTGGGATATTTTGCGATTTTTACGAATGTAAATCATAGCGATGTGGATACGAACGATCGCTTGTATAAAATACGTTCCATTTTAGGAAAAATTCGGCAAAACATCCAGCAGTTGGTGTCTCCAATGAAACAACTTTCTATAAACGAATCTATGATTCCTGGAGAGGACGCTTAAGGTTTAGGCAGTATATAAGGAATAAAAGGCATAAATACGGCATTTGTTTTGAATATCCTTGTGTACACTGGAAAAGGCTCTACAATACGCAATGGTCAAGAGCGTTCCCGCACGTTTTCAGTTGTAACGAAGCTACTAAAGGACTATTTGGACAAACGGCAGGAAATATATCTTGATAATTATTACACTAGTGTTCGTCTAGCAAAGTGTATGTTCAAAAGAAAGACGAAACTTGTGGAAACTTTGGGAAAACTCAGAAAGGGAAATCCGAAACTATTATTTCAAGAAAATATTAAGAAAGGAGAGCTATATGGAAAAGAAGAGGTCTATGAAGAAAAGGTGGCTATGATATCAACAATGCATAAACATCAAATGACAGAAGCAACAACTAAAAATTGCAAACAAATAACAAAACCAGAGTGTGTTCTCCCTTACAATAAGTACATGTCTGGGATAGATAGATCATACCAAATGATGGGATACTATTCATCGCCAAGGAAAACCACAAGCAGGTATGGAAAAGTGTTCTTTTGAAGATGATCTGGACCAAGCAAAAACTAATAATCAAAATTCTACTATCTGGAGCCAGTTCCCCCTACACCAAAAGATAAATCTGCGATAAAGAAGTGTCGTCAGTGTAGTAAAGGTGGGGTTTACAAGAAATCCAGATACAACTGCCCGATATGTCCAGAAAACCCTGGCTTGTACGTATATCCATGCTTTAGAATGTGGCACAGTGCACAATAATTATGTTTTATAATATTTTGGTAATATTTTAGTGTAGCCACAGTATGCATTTTGGTTTTTATAGCACATTTCGTTGCATTTAGAACAAGAAAATAGAAAGTTTGTAAAATTCAGGTGTGTCCAGTTACCTGGACGTTGATACAGAACATCTAGTACCTAAGTTCACTAAACTGGACTAGCATTTTTCTTTTACAAAAATTACAAAAAAGCCATATACTATTGTATTGGATTATTATACAACATATAAATAACACAAACCTGAATCCAAACATCCAAAAAAAAACGAAAGGTACACGGGGAATCATTACTTCTTAAGGCACGGCAGCGAACGTTTTAAATTTATAAATATAACAGTAAGAATGAATAATCACAAAATCCAAAAATGAACTAAGGAAAATTGCAAGGAGACTGGAACAAGAGGCGAGATAATTTGATCTGGAAATAAATCTAAATAAAAGGAAATATATGGTGATGAGAAAAATCCTTGCGAGGAGAAGATAACTTGGTGGTAAGAGCAAATAACGGCAAAAAATATCTTTTCGAGAGGGTAAGTAAATTTGTCTACTTAGGAGTTAATGTTGAAGAAAATGAACGTGAAGATCAAGAAATCCAGGCAAGAATTGCAAAAGGAAACCGGAAATTCGGAAGCCTGAAGGGTCTCATAAAGTCGAAATATGTATCAATAAAAAACAAAAGAGCGAATCTATAAACAAGTGATAAGCCCTGCCGCCACATATGCCTGTGAGGCGTGGGTCCTGAATAAGATGGAAGAGCACCAGATAAAAAGATGCGAGAGAAAAATGCTGGGTGTTATATATGAAGGAGTAAGAACCGAGGAAGGATGGAGAAGACGCACAAATCTAGAAGTAGAAGATGCATATGAAAGCCCCAATATCGTAGCGTTTGCCAAAGCCTAAAGAATAAGATGGCTGAGGCATGTAGAAAGGCTAAACAGAGATACCTTGCCCAAATTAGCCCTTACCAGAAAGCCAATAGGGAAAAGGAGAAAGGGGAGACCTTGATCACCCTGTCTCTTGAGAGAGATGAATAAAGTGGATGAAGATCCAAAATAAAATGAAAATAGGAAATTGGAAGGAGATGGTAGGGAACAGGCGGGAATAGAAAAATGTAGTCCGTAGATCACTTCTAGAGTGTTCCTAATATTAGCATCTTATTAACCCTAGGGCTAAGGCCTAGGCCTTCACGGCCTATATAACAAAGAATTTAAAGAAAAAGAATTGTACATCAAACATCGTTTATACTATCCACTTTGAGAGGAATGAAAAATGTAAATGGAACATTGTTGCTTATTAAATATGTAGCAGCTGATTGTAATAACAATACTTTTTATAGAACAATTATACTGGTAAGTGTGTAACAACTACTTGCAATGAAAAGAATTACCCACGTCCAACGTTTAACACTTTTTGATCTATTCACAGAGTGGAATTCCAAAAATCTTCTTTTTTTTTTAAATAGCGTACCAAAAATAAAAAGTAATTAATTTTGACCGACTAGCACTTTTAAATTTGAAAATAATACAACTTAAACTCCAACAAAACAATCGTAATTAATCAAAACTTCCTTTTAGTTTATCAACCGGATTCTGGGCGCACCTGATTGAGATTAATTTTTCATTACTCACCTTCTTCTTCGAGAATTTTAATTGAAGAACAAAAAGATTATAGAAACAGTGGCGTACCCGCTGCCTACCACCACCTACTTTATAATTACGAAAGTTACGCGAAGTTAAATTGATTTTTTTCTCGGCCGAGTTTATTCAATATAACACTTTCGCGAAAATGTGAAATCCAACGTTTCCGGTTCGTTTAACTACCGGTCGCGATTAAAAAGGCCGCAACTTCGCCAATTAAGCCGCCTAGAAATTTTCCAAATTGGACGGCGAACTTACCGGAAAGACATCAAGGGCGTCTATGTTGTTCGCCTCGCACTGTTCCAGCTGGAACACAGATCAAAGTGTTCGGATATGAGTTTACGCACAAGTGTTTTAGGTACTAACCAATTCGGCGTTTGTCTTCTCGTGCAGACCGTAACCGAAAACGGCCACTACAAACACATTGATTATAAAACTGATCAACAGTGCTATGCTGCTTTCTATGAAATAGTAAAAGTTGGCTTCTTTAACCTTAACCGGGTCTTTTCGGTCGATTTCTCTAGATTTAACGAGAGCCGAATGCAAATAGAGATTGTGGGGCATAATTACTGCTCCGACTATTCCCACGGCTTGCAAGAGAGCTTTGGAATCGCATCCTTGACACCAAGGGAAGAACATTCCTTTCAAAACCTCGCCCTGCTCCGGGGACGCGACGATGTACTCGTAACCAAAGGTCACACCCATTACAGTGATTAGAAATGCAAATAGAAACTCCAATTTCCTCAAACCGTACTTATCCAGGAAAAGGAATGTGAAAGTATCCACTATGGTGATGACGCAACCGGCCCATAACGGAATCCTAACAGTTAAAAAAATCAAAAATTAATTGAACTACCAATTGTTGAGGATGAATTAAACAGAAACTCACACTTTATTCGATAATAAATATATAGCGATTCCAGTGCCTATAACTTCTTGCATATCCGATCCAATAACAGCAATCTCCACCATAATCCAGACTACAATCCTGGGGAAATTCTTATATTGTCTATAGCACATTTCGGCCAAGTGCAACCCGGTAGTAACTCCTATAACAGTCAAAATTATTTATTATTACGGTCTTGTGATTTTATTTTCAAAAGGTGATTAAACATCTTAAAATAAGGTCATTAAAGTAAAAATATCTTAACAAAGTTGCGTAATAAGAGAGATATTAATGTTAAAACAAATTATTTTTAAGTTAATATTACTTTAAACACTTTTTTGTTTTTCTTGGAATCCACTTCACACTAGTTGTTCAAAGTTATCGCCGTGTTGTTCAACGCAGTCTCGCTTGACATAATGAATTGGCATAATTTACTAGTATGTACTACTAGAAGGATCTTCTTCGACAAGATTTAAGACTTCTTCTTCGGCATCCAAAATTCGTTGGTGTCGGTCAGGACCACCATCCCGATTTTGGACGTGTTTGCAGTATAGCAGTTATTCGTGCACGGATTACTAGAGCGGTGAATTTTTGTGGAATAGGTGTTGGCCTGTTAGGAAACCGCTCAGCGTACAATCGACTTGCAGCAGCAGAATTCTGGTGTACTTCACTTACTTATTCACTGTTGGTGCGATGCACTATTTTTACTTTCCTTATTGGGATTTTTCGGAAAAAATTTACGTCAAACCAGCAATGCAGTGACAACTAATGAAACAGCTTGACAGATGGGAAAAATTACGGACATCAGCCTACTTAGTAAAAAATTCACTAAAAACCTATCGTTTATATTTACTTTACACAAGTTGTTGATCAATCGTTTTAGCGTTAAAAATCTTTTTTTATGCTGGTTAATCACCACTTAAAAATAAAAAAATAAAAGCTATTTTTTTTTGAAATTAATATCTCTCTTATTATGCAACTTTGTTAAGATATTTTTACGTTAATGACCTTATTTTAAGATGTTTAATGACCCCTTGAAAATAAAATCACAAGACCGTAAACATCCTGTATATATAAATATCAGGGGGACTTACCAAGTCTTGTCGCCAAGCTTTGGGCGACCAAACCTAACACAGTTGCACTCAAAAGCACCCATAGTAATCGGTATTTCGCGACAGTACCTGATTGAAGGTCACTTTCAATGTTTCCAGGATCCAAATAAGCTATGGACATAAGAAATCCTGGTCCCGTAAACGCCCATAGTTTACGAAAGCTGAATGCGGTCTAGATAGCAAGTGTTAAAAATTGCAATTTAAGAGGTTAATAAAACATACCGATTCATCGTCAGGTATTATAATCCTTCCTGTATTGAAATAAGTTTCTAGCTCTTCGTTTGTTTTCTTTTCCTTCGATTTGACATCGCTGTTAGTCATGGCACCCCCACAATAACTTTAAAACGCCTTAAATAGCACCGCGAGATGTAAAGTACACAAAATCAACTTGCTATAATGTTATTCACCTTGTTTAATTGTTTAACTAACGTATCATCTCGCTTCAATTATCGCGTATTGTAAGAATTTTCAAACAATCGCTTACTATTTATTATCCCCACCACCTACCTGTTTTACATTTGATTCTTATCTTATTTACATCTATATTGCTCGCTCGTCCATTCCGCGAAGTAACCATAGATGAACAAAACAATCTACGAGTGTCCCCTTTGTAGATCCTTCACGATCGAAGATTACGTAAAATAGTTCACCTCATGACGTCCCTAGCTTCCCAAGTTTGTGACGAAATCACCTAACTTTTGAAGCGAGTTACAATACATGGATGATAGTAATGAAGAGCACGTAGCAGCGATAAGGTGTTTTTTTTAAATGGACGTAACCATCACGTATGATTGCACTCAAGATAAAACGGTGTATAACCTGATAGTTTTTTTTTATTCTATTTGTGTTTATCTAACCTACTTAATTACATTGTTAACGCGAATAGGAAGCGATTGAGACGTTTTACTCAGGTACATACAATCTTATTCTTTCGGAAAATCTTTCATTTACGTAACAAAAACTTTTGGGCGATAGTGTAATTGGAAATTGTTACGCTTTTTTATGATCGTGTTTTGTTGAAATGTCATAAGTAAATATGCAAATATTTTATGAATAAACTTATGCCTACTTATTCTCATAATATTTATCATTCTTAAATTAGTAACGCATGTTACAGTAATCGTTACTGGGCAATGCATTTCCTAATCGCTGATCTAATCGAGGGTTTTTAATTTGTATTATTGCAACCACCTTTGTTTCGCTGCCCAATGATTTTCAAAAAAAATATGTCCCTCGTTTATAACTTCGTAAGACAATTAGCATTTTTATTGCTCGACCGATAATGCGACTGGCGGAAACGTTATGCGTGACTTGAACACGCACAAAGAGGATTTGGGCGGGCGATTTTGAGTCCAAATTAAGGCAGAACTAATTAACGTACTCCCCAAATCGTTAGCCGGTTATTGTTCTGCTAATTGGAAACGGCAGTTGTCAGATTTTGGTACGTAATTTCTTTGAAAGATAAGGGTGGGTACACAAATTTTAGGCAAAGACAATGAAATTCGATAATTGTGTTTTGTATAACACATTACCTTCAGAAACACCAAAAAGTCCAAAAACAATTAACCCTAAAAATGCCATTATCGGCACATGGTTTATTGCTGGTATCACCATACTAGCAAAAGCAATGAAAGGGGTACAAGCATTAAAGGCGGACTCGAGTTTCGGCCTACCAGGCGTCATCAGCGTCTCCCTTCTACTATCCATTATCATCCATTATGAATAAATGCGATTCTATCCAGTTAAAAGAATATTACTTATACCATTCGTTTTCTTTTCGAAATAATTTCGTGAAATATTAAGGATAGAGCGGTAGCTCTTTAACCATCATAATCGGTACCTCGCAATGCAAAGATTTCAGTGCGATTAGAAACGAATCAGTTGACGATCGATTCTAACCAACGATTTTCAATTGTTTCCAAAAGTTAATTTCACGTTTCTCGTTCCCAAAATAGAGCAAATTTGTTTTCTCTTCGTACCTTCTTCCCCCATTGGAGCTCTCTTGGGCCATCTGTACCTCGCCAATCTTGATATATGTCCCAACCATCTGGCTCTTTGTGCTTTAACTATCTGGATGATCCATTGTCTGTTATATATTTCCGTGTTTGTCCGCCTTCTCCGTTCCTGCTCTACCCTTATTCCACCAAAAATTTTCCTTAAATCTTCCTTTCCCATACTCCTCTCATTTATTCAAGATCCACCTTTCACACGCATACGTCGCTGTTGGTCGTATTACAGTTTGATAAATTTTGCACTTGGCGGCTCTAGGTATCGTTTCAGATCGAAGGATTCCTGCTAGCATCCCTACGGCTTTGCTTCCATTGGCTATTCTCTGCTCTATTTCTAGCACCTCACCTCCCCTACTTGTCAATATATCCCCTAGGAACAACCTTTCAACCTTTCAACCTTTTCACTTGGTATATGTTTCACTATTTCTGGTTATAATGTTCAACAATGTCTCTTCTCCCACTTCATTATCTCCATCCATTATCCATTTCAATGGGATTTAACTCGCAGTGGTAAGGTGGTAATCGAAGAACTTCATGACCTGCAGAGAAATGTATATTCAGCACCAGGAACAAATCCGTTATCATCACCAGCATGAACTAATGCAAAACGAGGTCCCCAGGTGCTTGGATAGAAGGTGCTTGCGTGTCCTCATCATATGTTTGTAATCGGTCATTTAATTGTACGCCTTTCCTTTTCTTAGGTTTTTTTGGACTTTACAATGAACCAGTTTGTTGCTGCTGTTTTATACGACTTGGAGGTACAACAGCATTTGTTGGAGCTAGTGAAGGCAGTATTGAAAGCGACTGTCATAACTGATGGGTCATCCAATATAACACCCTCCACGTCAATTGAAGTGAGGATCTGTATATGATTAGAATGGAGAATGTTATTTATTATATTCCACGCTAATTTAGATTTATTCCCAACAATATTTAATTTATTGCTTAGGTCATTACGTTTAAGTAGGCGAACCGTAGCTCTATATTGTCGCTTAGAACATTTTTATGATTACCAATCTGTAAGATTATTAGATCTAACAGCAGAACAAAACATTTTTTGAAGGTTAAACAGCCAGCATGAATGTGATTAGTTACCCAGTCATTACAATCTCTTATTTTTGTTTTGTTTTTGAACATTAAATTACTGTGAATTTATAAACTTACCAGTCTAGTCATCGTAAATAATGTATTTAGAAGAGAAGATGCATTTAGTTTTTTAAATATCTTTTTAAATCTATCAACCAGTACCATGATGGCGTTGAAGTTATTCAGATATCGTCTGCATAAACCACCATACCTGTCACTTCTAAACAATTAAGCGAAACATAAAAAATGTTTAGTCTAAAGCAATTTCAGTATGTTCCAAATGCTTCTTTTTATATCTCACAATATATTAACGATAAAACACAATTTATTTAATTACAAATACTTATTTGATAAAAACACATTACATTATACAAAAACATAACAAATGAAGAAAATTAACAAAAAGGAACTCTAACAACACTAAGTTAACAATTTAATATCTCCAATTTAGTACATCTAACGACGTTAGTAACTATGATCCAGCTCCTAGATTATGTGATTCCTTATCCCCTGAAACGGAGCCTACGGCGACTGCCTCCTTAACGGAACCTCCAACCTCAGACCCTGCAATCCGATAAAAGAAAAACACATTTTCTTTAGTATCATACCACGGTCAAGAATAACAAAGCTAGCTAAACAAAAACGGGGGTGGAAGTGCAGGGATGATGTGTAAGCGCGAGAAGGAAACAACTATAGTCCCGATCCCTAATAAAAAACAAGAAAGGATAACGCGACCTTTGAACGCGGACGGCACAAAAGGAGTTAGTCTCTTTGAAGGCACAATCCGATGGGCTCTTCCAAATTACTGTATGTACAAAAGGTTTAGATGCGATTTGTGCCTCCAACGTGACGCGATTGTTACTACGTCGTTAGCAACGCCTTGGGGGAATTACATGGTTAGATACAGATGCTTAGACACAACACAGATACGTCGAATTTTTTTTATTGTTTGAAATACCTGACTTTTCACCGACATCATTAAATCCTTGTAGCGCAGCGTTGGTCTTGACCGTCGATTTAGGAGAGCCAAGAAGCATTTTATTTATCTCATAAGGTGGTAAGTAATAATTTTGTTTTATTGGATTGAAGCCCATGAAAGAAGAACCCGCCATTGTTTTTATAGAAGGGCCAGTAGCACTCTTCCCTTTATCATGATCAAAACTACTACGAATAGTACCTCCTGCTGTTGTACTTGTGTTCCTATAAGGGTTAAAAGGTCCACCAAAATATAGGCCATCATCACTTCCTACTCCTTTACCCATATTTTCATTGCTCAGTGTATTTTTTTCGACTTCTCCATGTATTTTCCCATCGTTAAAATCGTCCGAGCTCTTTTCTGAATCACCATGACTCTGACTAGTCTCATCCTGCTCAAATTTTCCACCAAAATACTCTTCAGGAATGTAGTGTTCTCCATAGAAAATACCATCATTACCACCAATATTACCTGAATTTGCTCCAGCCGCAGAAGTACTATTTTGAACACTAGGTAAAGGTGGAAGGTATTTCTTTAAATCGATGGGTATATAACGATTTCCATACGAATCCCTTAAGGTACCTTTATCATTGCTTTGAGTGTCTTTACTTAGTGGTCCATCAGCGAAATTGTTATTTACATCTTTCTGTTCAGTCGCGTTGCTTCCAGTTACAATTTCTGATGTCCTGCTTGTAGAAGATGTGTTACTCAATATATCCTGTAATGTCTTGTTCCAGTGATCCACGTCGTAATAGGGCTTTGGGTAATCATAACTGGTCAAACCACCAAAAAAGATTCGGTAATTATTATTTGCGCCCACAGGAGGAGGTAAATAACCCTGATTAGATGGAATATTATCATCGCTAGTAGTACTTTTAAATTGACTGTTCTCAAACTCGTTTGCATTTCCAGGTTCCGTAATATTTGTATTCGGTGGTGATACTTGAGAGCTTACGTTACTGGGAGATGATAAACCCTCAACTTTACTATCAGGTAGAATATCTGGTGTTAGTTGTTTAAATTCTGTGACATTTTGATTGTTTGAAAAGGGTTGGGTAAGTGTAAATTCTGGGTTATTTACCTCATTTTGTGCTACAGGATGAGATTCTTTATCGACAGATAATTGGTGGAATGCTGGAAGTTCTGTTAGGTTCATTGATACTAAATTATTCTTTCCATTCTCGGCCATATTGGGAAGGTTCGTAGTACTCAATATGGGTGGTTGACTTTGCTTCTTATCATCCATCCCAAAAGCTTTCGGTTGGAGATTAAATTTTCGATCATCTGCTTGATGAATTGACGCTGGGACGTTATTCTGACTGTCGGCTTCAAATCCGTGACCCGGATGGTCTAGCTCCTTTGCAGCATCATGTCCTGGAGGTGGTTTTTCATGATACTTATCATCATCTTGGTAACCAGGTGGTAGCTGGTCTATTTCCTTAGCATCAGCATGGTCTGGAGGCGAGTCTACGTGATGTTTATCTGCATGTTCGTAACCAGGAGGTGGATGGTCTAATTCCTTAGCATCAGCATGGTCTGGAGGCGAATCTACGTGATGTTTATCTGCATGTTCGTAACCAGGAGGTGGATGGTCTAATTCTTTGGCGTCATCATGATCTGGATGTGGTTTTTCATTATGCTTAAATTCATGTTCATAACCAGGTGGTGGGTGATCTAATTCCTTAGCGTCGTCATGATCTGGAGGTGGTTTCTCGTGGTAGCTATCTTCATGTTCATAACCAGGTGGTGGGTGATCTAATTCCTCAGCGTCGTTATGATCTGGAGGTGGTTTCTCGTGGTGGTTATCTTCATGTCCATAACCAGGTGGTGGGTGATCTAATTCCTTAGTGTCGTCATGATCTGGAGATGGTTTCTCGTGGTGGCTATCTTCATGTTCATAACCAGGTGGTGGGTGATCTAATTCCTTAGCGTCGTCATGGTCTGGAGGTGGTTTCTCGTGGCGCCTATCGTCATGCCCATAATCAGGTGGTAGATGGTCTAATTCTTCGGGAATGTCATGGTGTGATGTTGTTTCATGCAAAAATGAATGATGATCTACTGGTGGATGGCCATATTCTTTATCGTGTTTATGACCACCGGGCAATGGTGGATGGTCATATTCTGCATCCTCTATATGATGTGGATGATGATCGTGATAAAATTCATGATGATGATGGAAGTCGTGATCCGTCGTATCATAAATTCTATGTTTATGATACCTGCGGCGGTCAAATTTTCTCGCCAAGTCTTCAATATCGAAACCTGTTATGTGTGGTAAGGACGTACCGCTAATTTAAAGACGTGCGTCAAAATTAAGTGCTTTAAGTATTCTGCAAAGTGCCATGATATTCAATTATATCAATGTTAAGGCTTACCTGCTCCAAGGACTTAAGATATGGAATACCCGTCTGCTAGCTGAGGCTTCATGGGGTTCTTTATCTGCGCGAAATATTGAAAAATACTCTATTTGGTTGTGGTTTCTGGGATCTCAACTTACCATCGTATTTTGCATTAGAAGCGCTGCCACGGTTTTTGCTTTTTTTGGATTTACCGAAAGCCGAATGGCTTTCATAACCGTATTTGTCGCTATTCTTTTTGTGGAAGCTGTCGAAATGTTTATAACCGTCGTCTCCTTGATCTTCTGATGTTCTGTGATAACCTTTATCGTTTGTTTTGGCATCCCGATCCCCGTATTCCCTTAGAAAAGTGGTGTGCTTAGCTGACGAAAGAGCGTGAATCAAAAATCAAAATGTACGTTTTGGTGTAATAATAAAAGTGAATCTTACCAAGAGGTTCTCCAGCATCTTCCTGCTTTTTTGGTTTATCCACGGATTTTTCCTTTTCTTCATCAGCAGAAACGGATGATACTACAGCAATAATTAATACGAGAAATAAAGCTTTCGATAGAAACATGTTTAGTTTCACAGATTTTTTTAGATGGCTATCAAACTAACAAAAGCTTTTTCAATCACATACACCTTATACAGACTTCAACGGAAGTTTAACACAGCCTCGCATCTGTTTAAGTTTCATTTACAGACTAATCTTTTTCTCGCAATATTTTGTTTGCGTACCGCGGAACAGAAAGAACGGGAAAGCAAATTGTTAGCACCAACTGCGTCTTGTAGGGGGGACAGCCGTAAACCTGAAGTGTCGTAAGGCGCTAGAGAAATTTTTGGTTCATTAGCTGAGTCTGCAACGCTAATTTAAGAACCGGAGAAATCTGCGTTTCAGTTAGATTAGGTATAAAGAGAGAAATAAGTGCTAAGCGATTCGGTCGTGGTGTAATTTAGCAATTATACCGTCGGAAATACGGAGGTTAAATTATATCCTGTTTATTTTTTTTCTTAAGGTTTGAAATTTTGAAATTGTTTCTGCATAATCTATATAACGACTTAACCGCATCAAGCGTTAAATGTTCTCACAGCAGTAAATATATCACTAAATCATATTCCCAAACAATGACTTAGTTTTAAGAGTACATTTTAAATTTGCCTTAAATACTCAGGAATCAATACGTTATCTTTCTCACGTTAAGCGATTTACATTATCAAAACAATGATTTCACCTAAATAACAATATTAGGAATGTTATTGCTAAATATACGTTTGTCGTATAATATATTTTCACATAAATGTGATATATCTCAAAAGAATTTCTCTTATTTATAAATCAACTGTTTTGGAATTACGGTTTTCAATTATAAAATATTGGAAGCTGTAATTTGCGAAACAGTTATTTTATTATCATTGTCCATTAATATCGGCTGCACGTGCAACATAATTGAGTGAAAGTATACGCCTTGTTGCAGTGTATATTTAGTTCGCACATAAACATGAAACAGCTATAATAACTGTCGTCAAATTATGGGGCTGACAATGACTAAAGGTTAGGAACAAACAAAGGGATATTTTGATAAAATATACTACAGATATTAAACTACTGTTAACACCGCAAAAGTAAATTAATATTTCTAAATGAATTGACGTTGAAATTAATTAACAAACAGTTTCATTTGACATTGTTATGTACTAGCTGTATCTAAAACATGTAGCCATACTATACAGGCGTCTTGTATTAGGCACCAAAATAAGACTTTTCCTTAAAATAAACATGTGTTGGAAAATGCATGGTATCACTTTAAAATTAGAAGTTAACTATTAGCAATCAATGTAATATGACAGAATTAAACACAGATCATCATCATGTTCTCCGATCACTATCAATTTAAAATTGCATAATACCTCGTTGTCAGAGAGTCTTGAATGATGAATTTCGTTAGAAAAGAGTGCATACATACCAATAAGCAAACAATTATTGCCATCATCCAGGAAGTGGTGCTTTCCATTTTAACAGCAACGATGGTGGCAAGCAGAGATCTATTAGAAAACCTGATTTGGAAGAAGATATCCTTAATTGTGTAGAAGTAGACCCTCCAATCAGTATCAGACTCACTGGAAATGATTTAAATATGTCGCATATGACAGTAGCGTATTTTACAAGGGCAGTTACTTTCCCCTTATAGCTTGCTAAGGGTTCAAGGAGTTTCGCCAGCAGACTTTAAACAAATGTACTGAAAATCCGAGATTTCTGGCGCTCATATTTTTTACGGACAAGACAAGATTCGCAGGTGATGCTATTACTAATTTTCACAACAACCATATCTGAGCAGATGAAAATCCCCATGCAATTGTTGATTCTAGATATCACGAAACTTTTTCGTGAAATGTGTGGATAGGAAGGGGTGCACCAGCACAATTTCCGGACTGTAACCTTTCGATTTGTATTTGTGGGGTCACGTCAAAAAATTTAGTTTGCTCTGCAACCATCTCGAATATCTATATTTTACGTCAACGAATTGAGAACGCTTTTGCAACCATTCGTAATATGCTGGGCATTTTTTGAAAGAGTGCGACAGTAAGTAAGGCGAAGAATGACAGCATACAGTGGTACCAATTTGAAACACGGCAATACAGATAATTATAATTGCTTACCTAATTACCGTGAAGAGTTGTATTTCTTCAAACTTAACCTAACTGTTTATTTTTATTTATACTTACTAAAAATGTCCAGATATTTATCTGGTCTTAAAATGATTTACAGAAGTATTACCATAGTTTAATATGGGTTGTATATCTAAAAGTAGACACACGCACTTGGATTTTATTATTAACTCTTTTTAGTTTTATTTATTATATCCTTGTACATGAAATTAGCAATCACGGATATTTTAGGATATATGCGTTAGAGCGAAAATATTCCAAGTTGGCGTCAAATGTTAGAAATAGAAGTTGTTAATTGTCATCGTTGTAAGTTCCGTTTTAGCCAAGGAGGGTGCACTAGTATACCTTTGGTGTAAACCAGGGGTTACCCCACCAATAGAGGGCTCTGAGTGCAAAATTTAATCTAATAGCGGGCTCTGTGTTTCTTCTAGAAATCTGCATAGAGTATTTTAAATTTAAATTACAATTCCTTTAGTTGTTAGTAGTTGTTTGGTTTTTACTTATTGTTTAATTATTATCGTTAATATTATTACCATTGTGTATTTCGTCTGTAAATATTGACGTGTCTCGAATTAATTATTATTTTGTTAACGCACGTCGAGTTAAAAATGATTCATCACCAGGTACCTGGACCCGGCTGCAGTTTAGTATAATTATGTTCCTAATGGCTATGTTTTTATTGAGTAGGGTAGATTAATGTTAGAGCGAGTTGTTTGCCTTCAGAGTCTTCAGTCTTTAAGTTGCTATTGTAGAAGTCAGTACGTGAATAAAATTATTGTTAAAGTTGGTTGGTACGTTATTGTGTTGTGAAAAATAAGTAGATTTTACAATTTTGCGCGGCAGAACTAATCCGAACAGTGTGTTTATGGTATTCCGTCTGGTAAGCAAAAAGGTTAATTCCAATTGTAAATATTAATGATTGTAAACTTTCAGGAATGCGTTAAACTTTCAGGAATGCGTGTTTTTTGCGCAACTTGTGCGTTCACCTTCTGAACAGAATTATAGTTGGAAATATAACACGTGCTACTTAAAAATCTGCACGACAGAATGCATTCACTTTTTGGCACATTTTGTGAATGACATTATGCGCGAAAATGCCTGTATAGAAGAATGAATAGAATTTTGGTTCGCATTATGCATCCTGTCACGTTTGAAATATATGTGATTTGGCGCGGTAATCTGTTTAGTTGGGTTCACAGACCACCAGAGGGAAAGGCACACAATTTTAACGTTAAGTGCCCCCATCTCTCCTTACTATATTATCTCTGGTTTTATCATTTCAATATACGAAACGATACAATTAACGTTAAAAACTTTCTCGTTCCCATTAAATTATTTTGTAGAAAAAAGTGACTTACATTTACTTGTACAGCAGCATTTATTTCCACCAAAAATTACGCGAATTACACAGAGTTATTGTTAAATCACAAATTACGTGAAGAAATCGATACCGTTTCAGTTTCTCTTTATCTTTGTCTTATTTCTTTGGCATCAGTGGCAAAGATACATAAACATTAACCGCAGTATCTGGAGGCGCAGGAGTAATAACTGGCTTGTTATTGGGGCCGACATAAGTACAGTAGGGTAAATGGTAGATCAATTTCATTTTGAGTTTCTCACAGATCGCTTGCCTGAAATGTGAAATCAAAATTAGCCAATTGTCAATGTTCTTGAATAAGGAATATACAGATGAAATCGCGGAAGATGAGCCTTGGGTCATTATTTATTATAACCTATACTGTATATGGCATTTGTTTTAATCCATACGCGCAAATATTTGTTATGTATAAGGCTCATCTTTCGTAATTTTAATTTTAGTTACGTTCTGATACTTGTCCCATCTACTCTGATACAACTATATCCACAATCAGCTCCTGTTTCTATAGATTGTCTAACTAGGGCAGTGCCTAAACCCTTTCCGCGATCGGCAGGTTTAACGCAAAGATGGGCGATCTACAATGAACCGTATTTGTAAGTCAGACTTCCGAAAGTCTTTAAAACTTACTTCAAATATTTTTGATGTACAGGCTAGGTCCCAAAGGTTAGGCGCCCTCTGTAAATAAGCGTAGAATTGATACAATTGCCTCAACCTCATATTACACAAGGAACAAGCAAATTTATCCCAAGTATCCGGGTCCCAAGGGCAAGTGCCTTCATTTATGCTCGCCCCAGCTATGCAACCATCGTATTTGCACCTAGCTATTAAGCTTAATCCTTGCGAGAGAGACTTTACCATATGTTCATCCAATACGTTATTAGGGGAATTCCCCAAACCTAGCGCTTTGATAACCGGTTCGTCCCTGAAGTAAGCACACCACATCAGGTCCAAAATTTCGTCGTAATCATCCTTCTCTGGTCGTAAAATGACAAAGGGCCAAGCCTTTTTTGAAAAAAGAAAACAAACCATCAGATAAACGTAATGATGAACTATTACACACCCTACCTTTGCTTCTCTTTTAGTGGCAGCCTTATTACGTCGAGGTTGCTCGAGAAGAACTGGTTTTAAAGTATGACGGAGAATTTTTGAAATAGAAAACGTTCTGGAAATGAATGCCATATTAACACTTGGAAATTTTGTGATGACTGACAATAGATGCGAAAAATATGTCATAAGATTTTTGACGGGAGCAAACTCTGTGTCTGACGTTTCTAGATCATGTTTCTATAGGAAGCTAAAAAAAACTTATTTCCTGAACGAATGTTAAATGGGCACATTTTCAAACGACCCATCATGTGCATTAATCGAGTTGCTTTTAAACAAACCTTAATCCATTCAATGGAATATCGATGAAATCCATGGAACCGCTTTAATGTTCGCGTACTTCCATCTAATGGATCATCAGAACCATCCGAATTAAGTACCGATGGAATGGATGAAATTCAAGTTTGAGGTTATGTTTTACGTTTTCTATTATTAGTAAAGATAGCTGGTGTATGCATTTAAAGACCTCATTTTTCTCAAGTTAATTTCTTTGTATATAATAATTGCAAATACATCTCAAAAATCGTTGACGCCAAACGAATATATTGATTATACATTATATAAATCCATGGGTAGAGTTTGCAAAATAACTAAATATGATCTTCAAAACTGAACACCAGAAATTTCCGACAGGTCATTTAATGAAAAATAATTCAATAAATTCAATTCTCAAATTCAAATCTCTTAATAAAACAATATTTTTGAAATCTGTTAACTGCTATTTCTCAACATCGTAATAGACTTCTTACTAACACCTTAAAAAACAAACTTTGATCATCGTTTAATTTTCAAATTTGGACTGATCATGGTGGTTAAGACCTTTAATAATGTCTGGCATTAAAAATTACCCTATAAGTTAAATCAAATGTTCAACATGTTCAACTCCTTCAACAACAACTTCAACCTCACAGGACGATTCTTTAAACGCTTTGAGCAAGAAGCTGAGTTACAGAAAGCTAGGGATAACGTCCAACAATGGGTACAAAAACGGAAGATTACGCTCAACAAGTTGAAATCAGTCCATGTAACTTTCACATATCCCAAAATTTATGAAAAGCATTCAGTGGGTGTAAATGGAGTGGTACTGATATATGCCAACACCGCAAAATACCTGGGCATGACTTTGGACAAGGCTTAAGTAGAAAGAGCATTTGAAGGAAAAGCGTGAAAAACTCGGGTTAGAAGTGAGATAACTATATTGGCTTCTAAGGCGACATTCCAGGATGACAAAAGAAAATTAATTAATTATATAAAACCAGGTCCTTAAACCCATCTGGTTGTATGGAATTCGACTTTGGACCATATCCATGTTAGCAATAGCAAAGTCAAGATCATTCAGACGTTGAAGAACAAGGTGGTGTGGTTCACCTTAGATGCCCCGTGGTATGTGCGTAATCTAGGTTTCCACAAAGGTTAAAATATCCCCTCCACCAAATAGGAAATTAGACGATGTGTTGAAAACACTATCGACACCACCAACGCAGAGGTTCAACAACTACTTGACAACGCGAAACTTGCAAACTTGCACCGCCGACTTACGAGGACAAAGCCTTTCGAACTGGTCCACTGGGGCGTCGCCTGCTACCAAACCAACTAATTGAGCCAACTGCTTGATGAGTGAGAAAGCAGAGCAGGGTGCCTGGAGTGACTTCCCATGAGAGTGTAGATACTTTTGGACATCTGTGGACGAACAATACTAGTAAAGTAATGACTCCTAAGAATCTACCTTGATGGTTGGTCACTTGAGTAATTTCAATGCAGATGGGATGCTACATTGAAACTAGTCAGGTGGCCAACCATCAATTTACATCTTATATGTAGGTAGATTCTTAGGAGTCATTACTTTATTAGTATTGATGTTCGTCCACAGATGTCCAAAAGTTGGTGTTTAATAAAAAAAAACTATTGCGTCTATAGCCAGATAATATTTTTCTCATTAAAAAACCTGGCATTTTTAAAAACTATTACGACTGGATTTTGTTTGGTGGTCTCTGTATTCACTGTGTGATATAATAGCAAAAACATGTCGACAATGTAAAAAGAGTTTAAGCGACCATTTTTCAATAAACGCTTATGAATTCCAGCTAAGCAAAAAGTAACAAAAATCTCTTACGCAACCTTTGATATGTGGAACACCAGACGTAATAGGTATATTTCTATACAAGAGTTTGCCAAAAAGATAAGAAAAAAATAATCGAGAGTAATTTACTTTAAAAATCTAAACCATATACCGACAAGCGAAGCGTAACCAATCACATTAGCCATGCTCGAGTGAAATTCTTCGTAATTTTCCAATTCTTATTTCCTCGTTACGTAATTACTACTTCCGATTTAAACCTCTATAGAAAGCAGGAGTGAAAGATATAAAGCACTAAACATCACATATAACACCCGATATTTCTATATAAGCATTCAAACAAGATGCAGTGTTTCAATATCTTAAGCGTCTTAATCACTTTAGAAACCATCTTGTGCGGGGCGATAACAAATGCGGATGATATAAAGGATCTAGCGACTGCTGAATCGCATTCTTATCACCAACATCACGTATCAGAAGACGGTAGTGCGCACCATGCCAAGCATCACCTAAACGAAGGTGAACACGACAAGCAGGGCCACAATTCCGCCAAGAAGTTTTTCAAAGGCGATTGGGCTAAGCACGGCAAATCCTCTCAAAATACCGGCTACGATCAGAACCACTCTAAGAAAGAGAACCGTCACGAATCCTCCGACCATTACGATAAACACAACGCCCAAGGTAAGACCTTGAAATCGGTCACGTTCGGAGAGAAAGAAGGTCACAAACGCGGGCACAAAACCACCGGGTACCACAACAAATTCTTCAAGGACGAGTACGTTAGAGAACACAAATTCTACGATAATTACCGAAAGAAAGGGCACTTCAAGAAGCACGGCGAATACTCCGGTAAACACGGAAATAAGCAGCGTGGTCATAACAGAGGGGGATCCGAGAAGTCTTCGTATGACGCAGATGAATACGGTTTGAAAGGTCATCATGATCGGGGACACTACGAAGATGAAAATAAAGGATATAATCGCGGGCGAGGTAATCAGAAGTTTCATAAATCCAAAGAAGATTATGGAACAAGTTCTGGCGGTAACGGGGGGCATCAATATCATTACCGGCAGAGGCATTAATTTTAGTTAGTAGTTACGTAATATAATAGTATATCAAGTGCCTTATAGCTTAGAATCGGATGAATGTCAATTGAATGATATGAAATTGTAATTATTTTTTTAAATAAATATGTTTGATATATCGGTGTCTCCATCTACCGACAAAAAGGCTAATTTATGTAAAATCTTATTTCTAACCTCTCAATATTTATTAATGATACTTTGGTGATTATAGATGGCACAACTGTTTGTGGTGGGCTTGCTTTTTATCCAAACTCTCTCTAATCTTTGATGAATTGCATATATATTTATATATTTTTAAATATATTTTTATATACTTAATTTTTTGAACGTACGTGCCATCTATTGGCAGAAATCTTCTTTTCTTGATGCATAAACTAGGTTTATCCGTTTTGGCCAAAGGATTTTGCAGCCAAACGCATGCACAAGCCCAGTAATTATTTCCTTGTCGATAGGATCTATTTTTAAACATAAAATAACTACTGCGGTTGCGCTGGCGATTGGCTGCATAACGCATGGCAGAGGGATATATATTATTAACCAATGCGGCAACGCCATCTAAGTTAAAGTAGTAGAAGCTGTAGAAAATGGTTGGTTCTTACAGTTATCTATATTACCCACGTACAAGTCATTATTAGCTATTCTCTTGAAGATGGCGAATCTAAACTTATATTTCAATTTAGTTAGTATATAATTACCATATTTATTCTAATTGGAGACGCACCTTCAATAATCCTCAAGATCGACCACGCCCCTTGGCAACAATGAGACGCCCAGCTGATCTCATCGAATTGGTTCGGTAGGGCTCCCTCTAGCCGTGCGACGACCGCATTCGTAAGTTGGTTTAGATAGGTTCATAAGAATTAATAAAAATTATGTCTTAAATAAGAGAGATAGAAAGATAATAAATTAGCGAATGTCTTTATTTTTTTTACTGTTTCTTCCCTCAAATTTTCCCCATGCGTTGTGAAGTAGACGCATTTAACTGAGATGATAGGGTGAAGGACATAAGGTTCCTACCCTGATTGTGATGTGAGTTCAAGTCACCTTCAATAACCGCCGCAAAGATAGATGCCCTAAATGATTTATCTGAGAAACATACGGAATTTAACATTACACTTCATCCTTAACACTCACCCTATATGCATGACGTTTGTATACTCTAAGTATATATAATCTGTTTGTGCTATACTATTTTTGTGATTAAAATTTATTGCCTCGTTTTGTTTATAGGTTGATATGCGACGCATCCTAATCTTAATAAAATCTTTTTCTGTTTGCACAGATGGCTCATTACACAAAACATGTGATGCAAATTTACAATTTTAGTTCGACTTCAACATACTAAACTGTAAGATGAGGCAAAGTGGTTAGTGCCAATTAAGAATAAGTGTATTTAATTACAACAAAATGTTCTGTGTCGATTTTTTGATTATTCTTTTTGTAATAAGATCTTCTTCTGGTAAGCTAGCAATCATTACATGTATTTAATGATTTTATCCAAAGCTTTTCTTGAAAAAATAGCGTTTGAAGACGGTAAAATTATCGGTGGAAGTGTAGCTGATATATCCAAATATCCTTTTGTAGTATCCCTCAACTATGGTGGCACGCATATTTGTGGGGGATCTATAATTGACGATACTAGCGTTTTGACTGCTGCTCATTGTTTGGAAGAGTAATATTTTGGTAGGAAAATTACCGAGAAAACATGTATAATCGTTTTTGTTTTGTTACAGTGTGAAAACTGAAAAATTATTCATATACGCCGGAAGCAAATATGTAACTGTGCCCAGACAAAAGGTAGCTGTTAATTGGACTAAGATACATGAAAAATACAATAATGAAACCTTGCTAAACGATATCGCCGTTATTAAGGTAAGGTGCAGTTTTACATAAGTCCTCACTTTAAAAATGACGCATTTCAGTTGAAGACGAAACTAGTGTTCGGTAGGAGAGTTGTACCAATAGCTTTGCCAAATATTAACGAAGAGACACCACCTAATTCCACCGCTTTAATTTTGGGTTGGGGCTCAACCAAGGTAAGCAAAGCCGTATAATAACTGAATGAAGTTCCCACAAATAAAACATCCACCAGGAATTTGGTCCAAGTGCTTATAAGATGAGAAAAATTAATGTACCAGTTATAGATAGAAATGAATGCAGAAAGAAATATTTCCCATCAGTCATTAGTTCTACCATGATCTGCGCAGGTCTGGATAAAGGTGGTAAAGACTCTTGTCAGGTAATGTTCAAGCTAAGAGAAAATTATGATTAATAACTATCTTCAATCAGGGTGATTCTGGCGGACCTATGGTAGTTGGTGGCAAGTTGATGGGGATAATATCTTGGGGTAATGGTTGTGCTCATCCCGGATATCCAGGTGTCTACACGGAGGTATCGAAATTTCGACAGTGGATCAAAATAAACGCTAATCTTTAGACTGGAAACAAGGCATCACACATTGAAAAATAATATATAATTTAGAATTGATTTTTAGTTTTTCAGAAATGATTTTCTAATAGTGCACAAATGTGGCCTAATTGTAATTACTTGAATTGTATCATACAACAAAATTTAACATAGTTTAATTTAGTTTTATTTACTCTACAATCGCTACCACCCAGAAACAATAAAATAAAAGTCTAAAATATATAAAGGGGAACACAGAGCAAAGTGGAAAGGCTTAGCTATTTTCATTCTAACCACATTAAGTTGGTCTTTCAGAAATGTAAAAAGTTGTAAGAATGTTCTCATTAAAGTTAACTGTTCACTACATACATTTATGGAATAATATAATAAGAGGTTTATTTGCAAGAAAAAGAAATTGCTGAAAGATTAACATTTTCCGCTTTACATCAGGGCAGTAAAACACATGTTTAATTTTTATTACATTAATGTATTATAATTACTTACAATTATTGCAGTAGTAAAAATCATTCGTGGCAGTAAGATCTACGTACAATTCATGGGCCCATTCCTTACAAACAAAACACTGTATCCAAGTCTCGGTAGAAGGAACAATATATCTTTCCCCGCAAACCAAACAAAGCGTGTCTTGTGTCTTGTGGCATTTAACATTACATTTCATCCTTAACACTCACCCTATATCCATGACATTTGTATACTCTAAGTATATATATTTATTCTAACGCTAACATTCTTTTTGTGCCATACTATTTTTGTGATTAAAATTTATTGCCTCGTTTTGTTTATAAGTTGATATGCGACGCATCCTAATCTTAATAAAATCTTCTTCTGTTTGCACAGATGGCTCATTACACAAAACATGTGATGCAAATTTACAATTTTAGTTCGACTTCAACATACTAAACTGTAAGATAAGGCAAAGTGGTTAGTGCGAATTAAGAATAAGTGTATTTAATTACAAAAAAAATGTTCTGTGTCGTTTTCTTGATTATTCTTTTTGCAATAAGATCTTCTTCTGGTATGCTAGCAATTATTACATGTACTTAATGATTTTATTCAAAGCTTTCCTTGAAAAAATAGCGTTTGAAGACGGTAAAATTATCGGTGGAAGCATAGCTGATATATCCAAATATCCCTTTGTGGTGTCCCTCAACTATGGTGGGGCGCATCTTTGTGGGGGATCTATAATTGATGATACTAGCGTCTTAACTGCTGCTCATTGTTTGAAAGGGTAATATTTTAGTAGGAAAATTACCGAGAAAACATGTATAGTCGTTTTTGTATTGTTACAGTGTGGAAACAGAAAAAATATTCATATACGCCGGAAGCAAATACGTAACTGTGCCCAGACAAAAGGTAGCTGTAAATTGGACTAAGATACACGAAAACTACAATAATAAAACCTTGCTAAACGATATCGCCGTTATAAAAGTAAGGTGCAGTTTTAGATAAGTCCTCACTTTGAAAATGACGCATTTCAGCTGAAGACGAAACTAGTGTTCGGTAGGAGAGTTGTACCAATAGCTTTGCCAAAGATTAACGAAGAGACACCACCTAATTCCAACGCTTTAATTTTGGGTTGGGGCTCAACCAAGGTAAGCAAAGCCGTATAATAACTAAATGAAGTTTCCACAAATAAAACATCCACTAGGAACTTGGTCCAGGTGCTTATGAGATGAGGAAAATTAATATACCAGTGGTAGATAGAAATGAATGCAGAAAGAAATATTTCCCGAAAGTCATTAGTTCTACCATGATCTGCGCAGGTCTGGATAAAGGTGGTAAAGACTCTTGTCAGGTAATGTCCAAGTTGAGAGAAAATTATGATTAATAACTATCTTCAATCAGGGTGATTCTGGCGGACCTATGGTAGTTGGTGGCAAATTGGTGGGGATCATATCTTGGGGTAATGGTTGTGCTCGTCCCGGATATCCAGGTGTCAACACGGAGGTATCGAAATTTCGACAATGGATCAAAATAAACGCTAATCTTTAGATAGGAAACAAGGCATCACACATTGAAAAATCACATATAATTTAGAATTGATTTTTAGTTTTTCAGAAATGATTTTCTAATAGCGCACAAATGTGGCCTAATTGTAATTACTTTAATTGTATCATATAGCAAAATTTATCATAGTTTAATTTAGTTTGATTTACTCTACAGTCGCTACCACCCAGAAACAATAAAAAAGTCTAAAATATATAAAGGGGAACACAGGGCAAAGTGGAAAGGCTTTAGCTATTTTCATTCTAACCATATTAAGTTGGTCTTTCAGAAATGTAAAAAGTTGTAAGAATGTTCTCATTAAAGTTAACTGTTCACTACATACATTTATGGAATAATATAATAAGAGGTTTATTTGCAAAAATTTTTTTTCCGCTTGACATTTTCCGCTTTACATCAGGACAGTAAAACACATGATTGATTTACAAACATGTTTAATTTTTATTACATTAATGTATTATAATTACTTACAATTATCGCAGTAGTAAAAATTATTCATGGCAGTAAGATCTACGCACAATTCATGGGCCCATTCCTTACAAACAAAACACTGTATCCAAGTCTCGCTAGAAGGAACAATATACCGCCGCAAATGTCTTGTGGATCTTCAAATGTTTCCTTGTGGTCTTGTTTACAATTTCCTCGCTTTCCCAATTTAAAAGGAACTTTTCCTACTGGTATTGGTATTCTTTCCTTATCTTCTAGCATCAACTTGTAGGGTGAACTTGTAAGAATTTCAGATTTTTGGCATTTTCCTTTTCTTGTGGCATTTGCGAGATATGATGCCTTTGATATCGGTAAAATGTCCTTTGGCGATATGAAAATTTTAGCCTTTGGTGATTGTCTTGGAGTTGATTCAGTTGGAGTAGCTACATGCAGGTGGTCAAGTGCTGTTTCCAGGATTGGGGGGTTTATAAACAGCCACATCAAGTGGCTGCAATTTATGGGTTGTATGGGGTGCAACGGATAGAATGGCTAGCCCGGAGGCTCTAGCTAAGTTAAGGGCATCTAGATTTTGGTGAGCAATATGATTATCTAGAATCAATAATACAGGCGATTCCTTGTTTGGGTATACACGGTGAATAAAAAATTGAAGCCATCTCACAGAAAGAGCACTGTTAATCCATCCGGAATCGGACACCCCTCCTCTACAACCCACTGGACCACCATACAGTAATCTTACATTTAGTTTTCTTTATTCTCATATATCAAATAAGGTGGAATGAACCTTCCGACCGCACTGCAGCAACATATAACTGTGGTGATTCTGGGTTTCCCAGAAATAACTTTGGGGGTTTCTGTGCTGATATTTTGACACCTGTCTCGTCCATATCGAATATATTATCTGGACGTTCTTGTATGTGATACTTTTACATAACCTGCCATAAGTTCTCATAGAAATGATTACCTTGCCTTTTGTTAAATGCAGAACACCCTGCTATGCTTGTGGGTTCTGGAGTGCGGAATGATAAATCAGGGTTACGTTGCATAAAGCTTTTCAACCATGCGGCACCGGTTTTATTTCTTTTGAATGGGTGTTGAATACCATTAAGATTAGGCAAGTTCCTTTAGACTCTCTTTTGTTAGGCCATAAAATCTGTTATCAAGGTCTTTGGCATGAACGCTTAGTTCTCTTTCTTGCTCTGGGCTAAACACACACCTAAATCGACCAAGTTGTATCTTATGCGTGCCTTTTTTGATGTGCCGATGCAAAGTCCCTAATGGAATTCCGTATACTCTTGAGGCATTAGATAGAAAAGTTTTTTTGAGCTTCTTCCATTGCTAAACCTAAATTTTCTTCGGTCCGAGAGGCCTGATTAGTTTTACGTTTGTATTTATTCACCATCTGTAACAATGCATGTTTTTTTTATAATAAAAGGCGATATTAATGTCAATTACATGTTTAATTAACATTTAATTATAGTGGAGTAAGAACACTATTCATTATTACTCTGAATACCTACTATTGAGAATTAAAACTGTAGACAGGGCAAAATGGAAAGGTTTCCGCTTTACCCTTACTTCCATCCTTCCACTTTGCCTTTAACGACGAAATTTTTTTTTTGTTAAATAGTTAACATTATTAATAACTTATCAAAACATATATTCCACCACTAAGAATTTTGTTAACTGTAATGAGAAACGATATCATTTTCCATGCCAAACTTAAACGAAAATGTTGTTATAGATCATTATAAATCATTCCTTATCTAAATCTAATACATCTATGAATTGCATAACATTGACATTGAGGTAGTGATTATAAATGGTTTCGTAAAATTATCATTTAGGTTATCTATAGTGTATTTAAGTATTTTAAAATATCCAATGATATTGGAATTGTAAAAACTACAAGTGCATCACGCACAGCTTCTTGTCTATTTAATATGTAACTATGCCATTAAAATTATGTTAAGCAAACTTTGTTCTTGCTATATATAAAGGAAAATGATGAGATAAAATTCTATTCCACTTTTTCTAGTCTGTATAGAAAATAGTATTAAGTGAGTTCGGTTGGGTTCTTCTATTCCATCTTGTGGCATATATTTCTATAGTGCTGTATTATATTTTGAAGTATCTAATATAACATAAAACATGCTGTTACACATAGTTGTAGCGGTCCTTGCATTACACAGTGTATTTGGTAAGTAATTAATGCATTATTTCATTAAAAAAAGTTCATTCTCCTAAACATAAATCACCTTAAATTTCCCTGTACTGTTGCTATGAGACTATAGTACCATTTCTTTCTTCCTTCTATAGAAAGAAATGGTTCTAAACTTGTTTTAAACAAGTTTTTGATCCAGAATCATTTTCTCATTGTCATAGCTGGTCCTAGACTACTTCCACCGATGTTAGATGAGAGAATAGTAGGTGGCGTTGCTGTTCGTATTGAAGAGTATCCTTACCAGGTCATCCTGTTGTACCACAAAGATTATATTTGCGGTGGTTCCATTATAGGGGCTACTTGGGTTGTAACAGCTGCGCACTGCACTGATTGGTGAGTTTATATTATGCTTAATTTGTTTCTTGTCCCACCTACTGGGATTTTCAATTTAGGACGGAAGAAACACATCTGGCCGTACGCGCGGGTTCCTCTTTCTATATGTTAGGTGGTGTGGTCGTACCAGTCAAAAAACTTTATCAGCATCAAAACTACGACGCTTGGTCCTTAGACTATGACATCTCTCTGTTAGAACTGGTCAACCCCTTAGAGTTTTCCACGTCAATAGCACCCATACCCCTACCTGAACAAGACCAGTCCATTCCAACAGGCGCATATGCTGTGGTGACTGGGTGGGGACTCCTGAGCGAGACTGGTTCCGTCCCCTTGCAACTTCAAATGGTTCAAGTTCCCATCATGTCAATGAGACAATGTCGTCGCGCCTACGGGGTCGATTCAATTACTGATCGCATGATATGCGCAGGCTACTACGGAGTGGGGGGCAAAGATGCATGTCAGGTAAGTACTTCCGTAACAATACCCAAAACTAGGATTTCGAAAAATTTGATTTGGAATTCCTCGCGCGATTTTTAGGGCGATTCCGGTGGCCCTTTGGTAGTCGATGGGCATCTAATTGGTGTGGTGTCGTGGGGCTATGGATGTGCTCGACCTAAATTCCCAGGTGTCTACACGAGTATTCCCAATCTAAGATCATACATAGCTGAGGTTTCCGGATTATAATTTATGTTTAATTAAGATTTGAAATAAAGCAATAAAATGTACGAGGTTTTATTCATAATATTTTTATACATTCCCAAATTGGTCAAAACACTCAATGACATCCAGATGGTGGCGACATCTATAGGTGCTAGACAAGACTTCTTACCGGTTTGCTCATACAAACGATAGACAATAATTATTATCATATTTCAGTATTTGCGCGAATGAAATCCCTCAAATATGGCACGTTCGCATAAATAGTTGGATACCTAGTGGCACAACCTTCTCCCCAAGACACGACGCCTATCAACTGAGCATTAATGACAAGGGGTCCGCCAGAATCCCCCTAAAAATGAAGTTCAATTCAAATTTATTTTCGAGATTCAATGTAAATTTTAAAGAAACTTTTGAAAACTAAGACTATAATGCAACTACCTGACAAGCATCTCGACCTCCATTTTCGTATCCAGCGCAAATCATACTCTCGGTAATTATTCCGTTCAAACTAGCATAAATGGAAGCACAAGTAGACCTATCAATTACAGGCACCGTAACGGCTTGGAGTTGCGCAGAAGTGTGATTCAGGTGGTCCACAACACCCCAACCCGTAACTACTCCTTCGGAACCAGCTACGACGACCTGACCTACGTTTGGCAAACTAACTGCAGCAACCCCAGGACCAAAAGTCAACTGCGTTTGTAACAGAACCACGGCTATATCATTTTTTGGGGTGGAATAGAAATCTGGATGGGTAGTGATCCACCTGACCGGTACAAATTGTCCACCAGAAGCGTGATAAGAAGAACCAGCACGGACATTGTACATCGTTGGATGATATCTGGAATTTAAAGTTGTTTTTAATAAAATGTCTAGGGGATTTTTTAAGCTATATTACTGTATACAGTGGGCTGCACTGATTACATATTTTGGACCGATAATGGAGCCTCCACAAACATGAACGTTGGCAAGTTGCAGGGACACTTGATAGGGATATTCTTCGATATTCACACTAATTCCTCCAATAATCTTTCCATCAATATATGCAGCAGTAGTACAAGCTACATACATGATTTGAAATTAAAAAAAGATATTTTCAAACAAGAGCAATACTTACACCATACACAGGTAATAAATACAGAAATGAATAAAACACAAAAACACGTCATTTCGCCACGGTGTTTGCTACACGTAAGGTGAGCAAAACACTTGAATATAATATCTATATGAAAAGATAAAAGTTTTTTTACTTATTTGTGATACTTTGTAATGCAATTTCTACACATATCTCGTTAGTTTATACAATTGTTTACTACAAAACCCATTATCCAAAAAGAATATCCGTGGCTTTGCTACTACTTTATCTATCTATATATTGCCTTATACTCCATACATTAAATTTTCGTTTTTTTTTTATTATTTATGCCATGCTTCAAAAAAAGATTACAACACAATACCTGGAATTTTTGCTTTCTTGAGATGTGTTGAAGACAAAATTCAATTTTGAAATATTTGGTGGGCTAATTTATCGCTACATACTCCTTATGAAACGACCTCAGCTTTTCAATAACTCCAACTATATTTGCAAACAATCCCGATTTTTACCGAAATCGTGTGTTCTCATGTTTGATAAAGTCTACAGGAATCCCTAGCATTTTGCACGCAAATTTTATCAACGAAAACACTCCAAATGGGTATAAATGCAGCCTAGAATATGACAGGCAGTATAATTTATTAAAAAATTGTTTCGCTTAGTAACTCTTTTTACTATTTTGGTAAACTATGCCTTAATATCTGTTGTGGTCGATGTATTTTTTTTTTGTTTAATCATTTCGTTTCTTTTCAAAATTTAGCGATACCGATCCAGAAAGAGACGCCACGCCCTGATGGAAGAATCGTTGGTGGATCCGCGATTTACATCGAGGGTTATCCATACCGCGTGTCTTTGTTGTATTATGGATCTCATATCTCTGTGGTGGTGACTCAATTATTAACGTGAGATACGTTGTTGCAGCTGCTCATTGTACTGATGGGTAAGCTTACCAGTTCTCAGTACCATATTTAAATAGTTAACTAACAACAAGTGTTTTCTTTGTTAAAAAATATCGATGGTAATTTTCTGCTACGAATATGACATATCTTCATTTTCAATTCCAGCAAGTCACCTTCACAATTCACGTGTTGGCTCATCTACAGTAAATAACGGAGGAATCATCGTCAAAGTGAACACCAACATCCTTGCTACGCGACATACGATTAATACGCCATTTGCTGGAAACAAATTTAATTTTTATTTCTGATTTAAATGACACCGGATTAACATACATACAGGGTCGCACAAGTTGAGTGGCCTATTAAAATATTTTAGGGAAAGAAATATACAAAAATTCTGAAAAAAACTACACTGCCATAGGCCAATGTGATCTTTCAGAGTAAATTATTTTCACTTTTGCATCACTTCCGGTTTACCGGAAGTCGCCATTAACTTTCTTATTTTAAATGCATGTTATAATTTTTATTGCAAATTCTGATTCTAAACGTTATTCTAAGCAGAAAATGTTACGGTTTCCCTACACCCAAATGTAACCAATTTTATAATATCTTCAAACTTACGCAAAAAGATGTTTTGGTAGCCTTTCATTTAAAAAAAAATGTTTTCACTACACTCTTAAATCTCAAGATTCAAGTCGCTTATCATTTGAAAGCATAATCCTTAGGTTTTCAAATCATTGCCCAAATATCCTTGGAAATTTTACAGTTAGTCGCAATATGGTGTCGAACCTCATTATCTTTAACTGTCCTAAACTCAATTTTCTTAAATGGAACAGTCTGTATATTTTTACATCATGATACACAGAATCAAATTCTGCAGCGATTAGTATTAGGTTTCCCTATACCTATTTCTTTTCGTTTTTCTGTTATTAATAATTGTGTATTTTATTTGCATACAAACAAAAAAAAATCTACAAAAAGGATAATGTTGCTAAAACAGCGTATTTAAGACCACAAGGGTTTACTTCAAACAAAAATTGCCTGAATCCACCTAAAAACACTTCCATTTTTGTTGACTTAACAAATTCGTTTTTCTCAGTATATGGGTAAAAGTAGAATAATAAATAAAAGAATATGTTATCAATATTCGCAATTGTTATCTGGATGATAATAAAAATGTTTACATTAGACGTGAGCTCTTACGTGCAAAATTATTATCCATAAACCAAAACCCCTTCAAGTATCCTTGTTGTCACAAATAGTGCTCGTCCAAATAAGTGTCTTTTTGTTTAAAAACAAGGAGCAATCATATAGGAAACACAAAGATACATATCAGATTAAGATTGATTTCCAGGAATAATAGTATAGATATTTTTGAAATTGTGCATAACAAAACTATTGAAAAACATCCTTTTCCCAGTACATTATCTCTTTATCAATTCGAATGACTTCTAAACGTTTGTTTATTGATTGCAGTTTGCTTCATCGTTGTTACGAAAATGTACGTTCCCTCTGCAATTCTGTCTTTATTCATTACCAACTTTATCTTACAATTAGGTGCGTATTTGTAAGTTTTGCTTTCCCGACTAGCAAGCGATATATCTTTCATTTATTAACTTAGAAGCTTCAGTACTCCCACGAACCGTTTCTGTGCCAATTTTGAAGATAGTCGGTGGCGTCACTGTAGATATCGACCAGTACTCGTATCAAGTATCCGTGCAAGTCTTACAACATCATGTTTGTGGTGGTTCCATTATCAGCAAGCAATACGTCCTCACAGCAGCCCATTGCATAATGTAATATAAAACTTATAACTATGCCTGAATCCTTTCCGAACAACAGAACTTTTCTTCCGTAGTTACCACGTTTCATTATACACCATTCGTGCTGGCTCCTCCTACCACGCTTCAGGTGGCCAGGTGATAAAAGCCTTAAGCATCACACCTCATCCGAACTATGAGCGTGTAACACAAAATAATGATATAGCAGTTATTCTATTGGAGGGGGAATTGATTTTGGGTGTTACAATAGGTATAATTGACTTGCCGGATGAGGATCAGGAAATAGAAGCAGATGCTGAGGCTGTAGTCACAGGCTGGGGTAATACAGGCGCGTCTTCAATTTCAGATCAGTTGCAAGCTGTTACATTATCTATAGTCGATAAAGAACAGTGCGCTTCTATTTTTGCTACACTGAACAATAAAATTACTGAAAGTATGATCTGTGCTGGATATACAGGAGGAGGAAGAGACGCTTGTCAGGTATTTTGAAACGTATACATCTTTTTTTTTTATTTGGATCTCTATTCATAAAGCAATATTTTTTTAAGTCAAACTTTCAAATGATTATGAACACTCCTTGTTTATTAATAATTACGTAATTTTGTGTAAAACACAAAAGAATTATGTATTCCGGAACTTCAAATTTGATATTTCTCATTTTTTAGGGAGATTCTGGCGGGCCACTTGTCATCAATAACCAACTGATTGGTATAATATCTTGGGGAAAAGGCTGCGCGAACGGTTATCCAGGAGTTTATTCTAACGTACGGCATTTAAGATCATTTATTAGTAACGTCACAGGAATATAGTTTGTTCTATTGTATACTGCGAGATATTAAACAAAATTATCTAAGTTTTACCTTTCTTTTATTTTACCCTTGCAGAGCTTTTTATTAAGCCAAATACATTGGTGATAAATCAAGACTACCTAGGGCAGAGATGTAGTAAACACACTCTCTCGGACTATCTCTCTCGCCCAATATACTGCCTAATTCGGAACAAGTGTTTCGGGAATACGTGAATTTACATATGTCCCGAATTTTATTAAATCGATTTGTGGTGTGTCGATTCCCCGATACTGCTTATTAGTAATTCGTGGATTTCGGAACCAAACGATGAATTCGGTTATGCAGTTGACGATGAGAAGCCAGCCACATATTACCGAAACACGTGTCTCGAATTAATCAATATATGTATTGTGCAGGTGAAGCTGCCCCACAGTTCTCGCAATCTTCACTAATCTTTACAGAGATGCTTAATGCATTAAAATTTCAAATGTCGATTGCTAATATGCTATATCCTAGCAACAGCAGTAAAATAAAAAATAATTAAGGCTGGGATAATACTTCAAGCTATAATACCTTTAAAAATCAATACAGTATTCCTTTGGGCAATACAAGCCCTTGGATGTTTCTCTACGCCCTTTCCAAACATCCTTATTTCATCACCATCAGAAATTTAGTGATGATACTCGTCAGAAAAGACAACGAAAGACGAAGTACACTCTCGATATTAAGACGTATCGAATTTGTGTTGAAGACAAGCCAATGCAGCAGGAAAAAAAACGGCTAGATAAACACCTCAATATAGACGAAGGCAACAAAATATCGATGAAAACGCCAAAATTCTTATACATCGCATTACAGACTAATTGTGAGCTATCTTTCCATCAGAGATAACTTATACATGAGTTAGTCAACTCAATATTAAAACTGGGAACGTTTTCGGAATGATAAGGGGTGTTAGTTCACGTCTCATTTCATAGAGGTCCTATTGCTTACAAGCGGGAATTTTAAATTTATATACAGATAGTTTATGTAATACAAGTTTTCTTCTAGATATCATAGAGCATAAAAATTGTTTTGAACTAGAAGTTGGTTGATTTCAAAACAGAAGATTTCATGCATGATGATATCTGGGAGAAAATTAGTATTAGATAATTAATAATAAAATAATAAAATGTAATTTTCAGAATTTATTAAATGAAATGCTAAGCTTCAAATAACACAAAACATTTATTAACAAAAGCAATTATTTCACAATTTACCCATGACCAAGATAGTGCAAAACAACATATTGTTTCATAAAACACGATACGTATGTCTATAACCAATATAATTTAATACTCAAACACTCACTTTAAAACTCAACAAGGAACAATTTTCCTTTGTATTTTAAAAACCAATTTTTTTCCAGACAGCACAGTCAATACCAATATATATGTCTTTATAACGAATATAATTTGAAACCCTGTAAAACCCAATATGGAGCAATTTTCCATCTTTGGCATCATTTTTCTCGCAACAACAACACAGTCAACACAATAGAAACAGCAACATGTATATATGTATCTCGAAAGAAACTCTTGAAATAAATACTTGCCTGTGGAAATACTAAAATGTGGTCGAATAATTTCACAATTTAATAGTTTCACGTAACAAGAAATTTCCACATGCAGTCATGACACTCTTATTTTGTGTGATATACTTTTAACGATTGTCAGACAACCCCTTAAACATGTTTTCAGCTTAAATCGCTCGCATATATAGGGAACCAATTGTGATATGAGCCCTAAATGGAAGAGGAGGCATTTTTATTATGGACTTCACTGGCTACACTTTCTTCTTCTTTGGACAATCATTTCATCACCCCGTCAATATCACCCACACAACATGAAGAGGTATCATCTTCAATTTTAACAGAATTGCATCTAAATTCTACCGCTTCAGCTTCAAGTCTTCCTTCTGCAGATTTTCAGAACTCTAAAGGCATATTAAGTGAGGTTGGACTTAAGGGAAATGAACTTTCTCCCAGGTTTATAACATTTTTTTTTAATTCAATTTAAACTTTTGTGCTTGAGTTTATGTTCATTTGTTATTAAATTTTTATTATATTTATAATTACTGATGTTTCTTATTTTGTTTTTAGAATTAATTTTTATTTTCGAATTTGTACGTTTGTTTAGATATGTCTGTGATTTCTTCAATTAAACATATTGGTCAATATTTCCACCTAATGTTTAATTTTTAATAATCTTTAATGATTTACTGTGAATATTACGACTGTTAGCGGAACATTTTATTCTCAGATATGATTAAAAGCCGAACTGAAAATGTAGTCGGGGTATTATTAAATTAAATGTGTGATGTAAACACGACTCATTATTAGTAGACGTATCACACTGATAAGATTAAGGAAGATCGAAACAGATCTAACTTTTAAATGTCGCGCCATATTCCGTATGCACGGTTCAGCGCTACTTCCACGTTTGGCCTGTGCTGTAATGCAATATCGTGAAATTGCGTGGTTCCAACGAAGTGTACAGAGCTCGCGTTTCTCTTTAGTTGTTGTTCTGTGACCTGCACTATCTAAACGTTACACTGAGAGAAATGATTTGATTGGTTCAAACATTGTCCCTGTTCGTTTTTCGAATTGTTCGGCGCTTCTATTCTCCTCTCTCCCTTTCTCTCTGTTATTACTTTCCCAAATTCTCCCACCCACCGTTATTTTATGGTACCCCACTTTCACTGCCTTCCCCTTAATTATCTTCTATTTTGCCTCTTCGCCAAGTTGTTTTCGTTTTTCAATGTCTCCTCTTGGAGGTTCTGGGTTGATGTATATATTCTCAGATTTCTTTTTCTTTAATTTTTGCTTGTACCGTAAGGTCCTAATTTTATCCTCCTCCTTATTTAGTTTTACTAAACGTGTTATTATTTCTGATTTTCATAGCTTTTTTTACTTTAATGTCTAATTCTAGATATTTTTCTATTGTATTCTCAATTGCCTCCATTTTTATTACATTATATTGCGTCTATTTTTATCTCTGTTAAAACATCTGTGTTTTTCTTTCTTTCCTTTCATACCTTTCCATCGACTTTCTTTTGTTAATCTCTATACTTCATTTTTAAGATCCTTTTGCTCTGTTCTTATGTAGCGTATTTCGTCCTTTATAAGCTTCTAGTCTGATTTCATTTCTATCATTATGTTTAATAGCTGATTAATTTATCTTTATCGTCCTTCTGGAATTTAGTGGATTTAGTTTTTTTTTACTTGCACCGAATATTTTCTCAGGTTCCCTTACTGCCTTCCGTCTTTTCTCATCGTACATTTCTTAAGATAATTTCAAAAATTCGTATCTCCCATTGTTGCTGGTCAAGTTTATTTAAAGGTACTCTTCAATTATTTCCGTAACTGATGTATTTTTGATTGTTTATATTTTGTCAGGTTTCGTTTCTTTTGCATGGACACATGTATCGTGGACATGGACACAAATCCTGCAATAATAGCACTACAAACCTTCATCATTTCTTTTGCTTTGTATTTCCACCATTTTTGATTATTTACGTCACTCTTAAACAAACGTCTGTACTCTGTCGTTCCAAGACCTCGACTCCGTAATAAGCACAAATAAGTATAAAGCAATGATACAGACAGGTTTAAAAGTAATATTGCTACTGTTGAAATAATGTTACGAAATGATAAATATAATATTTTGTGCTAATTGAAACAACTATGAGACATGCACACATTTCAACACTTATTTCTATTGAATTAACAACAATTTAACATTTTTATACATTGAATAATTGAACGAAAATTGCAAACTCATTGTTTATATTGTAATGGAACGGTAAAATTGAACATACTTTTTATTTAAATAGAATAGGGAGTAAGGGTAGTGCAGTTTTGGAAAGTTTATATTGATGTGGTTAAATTATCCTTTATTATTGTAAAAAGGAGTTGTG
>JARFOC010000199.1:154735-202890 GCA_031763485.1 Osmoderma eremita | reverse complement strand
CCTTGAAAATTTTGGATAGGTTTTTAGTCGATTTATGAAAAGGTAGCTTAACAAATTGAGTGCCTTGATAACTTTGAAGTATCAGAGTTGTACAACTTTTAATGGACAATTTCTGTTTGTGTGATAAACAATTTGGTTAAAAAACAGAAATTCACCGGCTGCGCATAAATATCAGTACCTTTTAATTTACTGAATAGATCGCGATCTTTTGACTGTAACTTTATGTCCACATGAATTTTGTATGTTATTGCGACTTATTTTTATTTATGCCGAGTTGAAGAAAATTGCTCACTGTTTCCATGTACAATACCCACGGACAAAGACGTGGAGAGGCGCACAAGTCACGTGATTAATTGTTCCGCTAAAGCATCTCTATACTAAAAATAGCGAAAACACTACCAGTAAAGAACGAAGACCGAAAACGAAAGCGAATAACAAAAGTCCGCATCGATATATCCGCGTTGGGCCTTAATAGATGATGCCGCTAATTCCCGCAGAATCGGGAGCTATAAAGACGCGCCCACGTACCGCTGGATTCCCGTCGATGTGACATGTGACGTCAGGATAGGGCGCCAGCCTTCCTCGACGCTACTGGGCGAAGAATCCATAAGAACGGAGAAGGTCGGGAGCGATGATTAGATTAGTTCAAAATCGCTCGGACAGATGCTACAGAAATTGAAATCAAAACCGATACTGTCGAAATACGAAAGCGGTTAGTATGATCGGAAAAGAAGTCGTTGATAATCTCCGTGATTTTGTAATTTTAACTTTTACGATAGATTAAGGCGATAACGTTAATTGAAACGCCGACGGCCCTCTGTCGGAGAGTTAAATGTTTAATAAAAGTCGCTTAAAAGTTCTCAGATTACCGTCTAAACTTTCTACTTTATAAACGCTCGAATTTATCGTACGTTTTATGACAATCTTTATCTACGATGCTCCATAATGTCCTTAAAAAACAAACTGCGAAAGGGTACTACAAAATTTAAACGTTCAAGTTGACGAGAATGATGTACGTCAACTTAATTTACATTTTTAACACTTGGCGCTTTAGTATGGCAATTTCATAACCTAAGCTACAAAAACCGGCTTATTAATTTTCTTATTTTACTTTTGATACAGTGAGCTTAATAAGATATTATATTCTCTCTTTGATAAATATATGGTATAAAATAATAGGATGGCCGGAAATAGTAAAAAATAAAATCGAAAATGATTATCACTTTGACGAGTAAAGAACTTACGTACGTATTTCGGCAACTAAGTTGCCGCCCTCAGCAGAATTTACCAAGGGAAATAATGTTAACTAATGCATTATACCGTGCGATCAATTGAATTTATTATTAGAGTAGGCTTTGTGTTTTGATACAAAGTTTATAACACCGCTGAATTAGTAATGTCACTGTATCACTAACTAACAAATAATAGTAACGATTGCAAGGACTGCAGCACAATAAACACATTGTTCGGATTACTCCTCCCGCACAAAATAATAATTAATTCACGTGTTTCTTAAATCCATGGAGTCCCATCGTCAACCGTATAACCGAATAATAAGTTTAAAAAACATGCACTACTTTAATAGATAATGAGAATTTTTACCTAGTGACAATTCAGCGCCATCTACATATCGTCTCGTTCATTAAATAAATGGCAATATGTATACGTTTATGGTCAAATAAATTGAAAGTCGTCCTGCGAATTTATACCTCACTAAAAGTATACAAGTAAAGCATATAGACAAAATATACATACAACGTAAAATTCAGTAAAAGTATTTTTACGTCCACCTAAGGGATATCGTAAATTCGTACCATCTTCATTTCATCGCTTATTTATAGGTCTTATGTATGTGGGTATATTTCCAATATTACTGTAAAACAGAAGAACTAGGGTACGGCTTCCAAACCGCTACGTACACCAATAGGGCGTGGAGAATACACTTAAACGGAATACGATGAAATTTATATTTTTGCCATAGCGCGCGAGGCAATGCCTAAACGAAATTCGTCGTAAAATCCGATGGAAAGTACATTTCTCATCGTAATTTGATTTGCTACGTAGCATTCTCACATTTTTTTTTTACTCCGAAATGGAATATCGGTTCCATATAGCTCACGCAATATCATACCGTGCCTACCTCAAAATTGAAACCCAGTTGCCAACACATGTACATAAACTGAGAGAAGAATGTAGCAAATTTTGCTACAATTGTAAATATTTGTACTGCACTTTGTACCAAGAGAGCAAAAATGATTGTCATGTCTGAAGTTGCAGTAAATGAATAAGAAAAAGACAAACAAATATATATATAACAGGTAAGACAATGGAAGACAATGTTGCTGCAAACTTCAGACATGACAATCATTTTTGCTTTCTCTGTAGTACCTACATATAGAATAAAAGAAAGTCCATGTGATACGTTACATAATTAAATTAAATACGAAAAACTTGTAGTTGAAAGTCATGTTTATATTTATTTTTATTACAAAATCCATACTACTGCGCGGTGTTAATATTAGCTAAACCGATTTCTCTCATTATCAGTGTAGAAATACCCTCTTAAATCACTTTGGGAAATAATATTTATTTGCCGGCCCGTTAAACTTACAGCTTCCTTAAAAAATGCCATTATAGGTGCATGGTATATTGCTAGTATGGTGGTTCCACCAATAAACCATGCGGCTATAATGACACATTTTACGGTTAATTGTTTTTGACACTTTTGATGTTTCTTATTTTACGTCATGGTTAAACCGTTTCTAACATACGCAGTCTTCAGTCTTTCTGGCGGGACTGACAGTCCATGCACTGTCCGAGCTAGATGAAGTGTACTGCATTACTGACCCTATTGCAGTTGTCTCGGTGGCTTGTGTGTTTGACCAGTGTCCTCTAGATGGGGTATGTCGTGGCGCAAGCAAGTGGCTGGGACATTTCGCAATAAGTTCGGCGACGCATTAACAATGAAAGTGGGGTTAGCATTCGGAGAGACGCTGATGACGCCTGGTACGCAGAAACTCGAGTCCGTCCCCAATGCCTGCACTCCCCCCCATTGCCCCCGCCAGTACGGCGACTCCAGCAATAAACCATGCGCCTTTAATGACATTTTTTACGGTTAATTGTTTTTGGCAGTTTTGATGTTTCTTAAAGCTTCCTTATTGCCCTCCACGATAATTTCATTTGCTCGAAATCACAGACGTCCGAAATAATACCGACTGCTTACATGGACAACAAATATCGTCGCCGTTGTAATACAGGTAAATACACAAAGTCTACCATAATTTGTTCCCGAATCATCCTTATTGGCGAAACGGACAGAAGTTTTACATCCAAAGACTTGAAGCTAATGCTAATTTATATGTCATTTATTACCCTCGTAGCTTTGGCGGAGGTTCCCTGACCGAACGCGAACGACTTTTATTACAAGATTACGTTGTTATTACTGCCTTAGGATATTCCCTGTAGGAACGACCCGAAAACAATTCTTTCTTAAATGGAATTAAATATTAATATTTGGCGTCATAAGTCCGTCCGCAAGCCATTTAAAGTTACATAAAAAACCGATTATAAAACTTTTCGTCTTATAACTTTTCATATTCCAAATCTAATTACTTAGGAAATATTTAATTTTAGCTTCAACTTTCAGGGACACGCGTAGACACAACGTAATAATATTCAGAGAAGTTATAAAGCGTTCGCAAAGTTTTTAGGTTTCCCGTTTTATTTTCCCCTTGACTGACTGTTTATGTTTCACGCCTCTTTTAAGTAAACAAATAAATACTTGACAGCCGCGACGAAATTTGGTACAATTTGCGTTTTACATTAGACATTTATTCTGATGCAAAAGCTTTTCCCACTAGATCGAAATTTCGAACTAGTCAACGGATAACTTATTCGCTCATTTGTGTTGCCAAATCGAATGAATGGATATGATTATCTCGTGTTTTTGCAAAATTATTTGCTGGATCTATTGGAGGAAGTTCCTTTGAATGTACGTCGACAAATGTGGTTTCTTCACGATGGCGCACCGCCGCATATTAATCGTTTGGTTCGCCAACATTTAGATAATGTGTTTGAAAATAAGTGGATTGGTCGATGTGGTCCTATGCCATGGCCTCCTCGGTCACCCGACCTCAACCCCCTTGATTTCTACTTATGGGGCGTTATGAAGACCATGGTATACACCAACGACATAATTGATTGTAGATGATCTTCGTAACCGCGTTGAGGCAACTGCGGCGACAATTCGACGGCAAGACCAAGGCCTAGTAAATTATGCCAATTATGCTATGGATACGTCGAGCGTTCAACAACACACAACTAGTGTGAAGTGTACCTACTCTATGAAAAACATAAAAAAAGTGTTTACATTAATACGCTTAATCACCACTGCAATTTTACAATTTTTTATATGTCTCTTATTATGGAACGTCGTTAAAATATTTTTACGTTAATGATCTTACTTTGAGATGTTTAATCACCCCTTGAAAATAAAATCACAAGATCGTAAACATCCTGTAAAGAACGGCATGAAGTCTTTTGGATAAATTAGGTATCTATAACTCCCCAGTACTTCAAAATTTAAAAAACAGCGCGCTTATTTTAAAAAAATATTGATAAATGCCATTGTTTTCCGTCCAACATACTTGAGCAAAATTTTACACTAATATTTTAGGATACGACTACCGCCACAGACGAATATAGTAGAACTTTTCATCCAAAGGTGTCACCCTAATTTTCTAAGTATACGGGCGTAATTTGCCATCTATTGACAACTTTTACAAACAGAACACTCGGACATTGTTTGAGCTTACTGTATCTGTATATACAAGCCCACTACTGCTGACGTCTGTCAGGCAGTAGCAAAAATAGTATTGCAAATTAACATTAGGTGCAATGAAATCTCTGCAAATTTCGTCATTTTTCACAATTTCACATATCTCACGTTTAACCTATATCTGTTCGCCGAAAACGCGCGCTGGTATTATAAAGATATTGAAGCACACTTACGAGGAAATGAGTGATGCTAGTAAGTGTAACGGTAGGATGAACGGGATCGAGAGTAAAACGCCTTTCCTAATCGGTGTTGCGGGTGGTACCGCAAGTGGCAAGGTAAAATCGATAGCGCCCATTAGAATGTCCATTCACCGTGATTTAAACGTTCACAGAGCACTGTATGCAAACGAATCATGGAAAAGCTGGGACAAGTGGATATGGACAACGCTCAAAGGCAGGTGGTATGCATATCACAGGACAGTTTTTACAGAGACCTCTCGAAGGAAGAGATTGTGAAAGCTGAAAAGGGACAGTTCAACTTCGATCACCCAGATGCATTTAATGAGAAGCTGATGGAAACCACATTGAAAGATATACTCAAGGGTCGTAAATGCGAGATACCAGTATACGATTACAAAAATCATAGAATGTACTACATTTGATTTTATTATTTCCTATTGTATTAAGACTCCTCTTTTAGTCGCAAAGATGAAACTATTGTTATATATCCAGCTGATGTAGTGCTGTTTGAAGGAATCTTGGTATTTTATTTCCCAGAAATACGGAACTTGTTTCACATGAAATTATTTGTCGATACAGATTCAGATACGAGACTAGCCCGTAGAGGTTTGTATATAAGGTGTAAAGACAGCTGTTTCATTGCTTTTTAATTCTTAGTGCCAAGGGATATAAATGAAAGAGGACGAGATCTTGACCAAGTTTTACATCAATATATGAATTTCGTAAAACCAGCATTCGAAGAATTTTGCTCACCGGTAAGTATTTAAACCCCTTTGCCATCTAGACAGAGAAAATGACTGGAATGATTTTAGACAAAGAAATTTGCTGATGTTATAATACCAAGAGGAGCTGATAATTTAGGTAAGTTTTTCTCATTGTGCTTTTTAGCTTTTAGCTTTTTACTTACCTATAATGCTTCTGGGGACCCACTGTTCTTAGGAATATAGTCACTGCTGTTCATGTAAAAATAAAATTTCATTACATGTGTATATGTGTGTATATTATTTACTTTTCATTCCCAAAAACTTAATCGGAGGGAATATCCAAGTGTCTTCAAACGGAATATTTGCTTTCATCTTTCCACGGCATTTCTCTAATTTGGTGGCGATATAAAAAGAAGGTTGTGTGATGATCCCATGCTTATTTCATTTGTAAATGCACGCATACAGGCACCAAGCAGTTAATATACGTTGTGATGTTTATGTTGCAGTGGCTATAGACCTAATTGTTCACCACATCTGGGATATCTTACATGGGAATTCTCATCGGAATGGACTGAATAGTAGTAGAAACAGCACAAGTTTGAATATGCGACCATAATAGAAAATTCCACTCATAAAAGGGGTGACACTTTCTTCTGTGTTGCGTAACACTTTTGGTTGTCGCACAAATACACACATATTACACTGAGTTACGAAGTTGCATTTTATGTATTATAATTGTTATTATCTATTGTCGTTTGCACAAGTATATCTTAACGATTAAGTGTATTATAACTGTTGTTAGAGTTCGAAGGCTACTTTCTAAGTTATTTTTCCTTTTATTTTCTTCCGCATATTTTTTCCATTAACAGTATGGCAAATACAGATGGTGCTGTTTTACCTCATTCAAACACAGATTCATTTCTTGATTCAAACGGAGGAGAGCCTTTTTTCATAAGACACTATGTACACAATAATAATATTACCAGTGATCGATCGACTGAATTTATATAAGTAAATGAATTTCAATTTCGAATTAATTTCCTATTTGATACCTTTTAGACAATTAAGACTTTTTTGTAATGATACCGATAACAATACTAATATATAAGATAGATTTAGTGTTGAATATCCTATTCTGTTGGTCTTTTATATATTTTGACATATGTATGGATATAATACATAATATCGTTATGCCGACAATTTACAATAAAACTCTGGAAACGATTGTGTTTTTCATTTAGTACACTAAAAAAAATTGAGATATTTATTGATTTAATTGCAAATAAATTATATATGAAAACACCTACATTTTTAAAGCGTAAAGTGAGTCTTTGGAATTGGTTTAAAATGCTACTAACCCCATCAAATTATTAATATTTACTAATATACCTACACAATCTCTTACATATAATTAAGATTTTATATTCTTTATTTTCCAGTCGCAATTGATTTGATCGTACAGCATATTAGGGAATTCCTGGTGAATCGACAGAGAACAGATAAAAGTACGACAACTACTTCCAAGCCAGAAGAGGTCAGCACATCTCCCATGCATTTGACAGCCAGGCGAGTCAATTCTGGTGATGGTGCTTTAAAACGACCACATTAACTTCTATCGGTTGCCCTCTCCAATAGTACAATTTTATCAGAACACGAATAGTTTTCTTTTTTATTTAAATGAGAATAATGCCACAGTTTGCCAATAAATATTTTATGAATCTTTACGTAGCATTATACATGTATGTGTAGGTTCTATTTTGTATGTAGTAATATAGAAATTCGTTTATCAACAAATTTTAATATTTTGCACAATACTATTTTTATCATATTTGTTATTATTTTGGAAATTTATACTATATGAATATATATATTACTAATAGATGTTTACGTACTTTTGTACTTATTATACTAGGATTGTTATGATTATTTATATATACATTTTATTTTTAATGACTGTGTGATATAATTTTAAATACAGAATTTCCAGATCAACTTATCCTTTTATTATCAAATATTTTATGTACATATTAAAAAAATCTTAAGCTATACCTTAAAAACAAAATAAACAAAAGCTACTGATAATACAGTTCCAGATTCATTCCATCGTGTATCTCATCTATATATGAAAATTAAGGGAAAAACTGATTATGCAAAACATTAAATTAATTACCTTAATAAAAGGATACAGTCCTGCAGTTGAATATGATCTTTAAATGTCGTATACCATTTCTTCAAAACAATTTTATCCCATCTTGTGCCCGTTTGTGCCGCTATCAACTTCTTTAAATCGCCAACAGTGTCATCTGGATTACATTTCACCCTTACTTTTTTCCCGAGACGGTCGTTACAGGTTATTTCAAGCATTTCGCCAAGCTAAAATGATATACTTTCGGCATAAATTGGATATCACAGAACTTATTTACTTTAATCGTACTATACTCCAAAAGTATCCCAGGAATTTCTCAGAAAACGTTGAACGGCTGATTATTAAACTATTTGACAGTTGACAACCTTAGGGAAATTTAGGTTTGATTCAATTTGGTAGTCTCAGCGCTAAATTTAAATGAAGGACTGTTGTTTTGAAAAATATTTTAATATAGTAATTAAACCAAAAATATATTTTGAATAATACATATTCGTCCAATGAACTACATTCCATCTTTGTAAAATAATACAAATAACAAATATTTTGCTTTTGCAGCAATTTTATCCATGTTCATATAAAATTACGTCCTAAGCACTATATTAAAAAATATCTTAGAAGTGGACGATTTCCAAAATTGAAGAAAGGGAAAAGAAAGTACACGTCATACCTGTTGTTTCTTATTTTTATATAAACATATTGCTGATGTAAAATAGTAGCTGCACGTGCGTGTGTACTTTTGACTCTCTTTTACGATACACAAATGTAGAATAAACAACTGCCTTTGTTATTAATCTGTGAAGGTGCATCAATCTGTACAAAAAATTATTGGAACATCGTACAACATCCGAAAACTACTGCCTGACACACATATTGTATAAATTCTCGAGAGGAGCCGGTGAAAATATCGCACGCGTACAGTCTGTGACAAATACGCTGTGTGCGTGGACTAGTTAGCTGTCAACATGAACATCCCCAACGAATATGTGTCGACTGCTGAAGATGTAGCTGATCAGGTATATAAAAACTCTTATTTCGTTATGGTTGCTACTGAGAAAGATGATTACGTTCGATTATCAACACCTTTTTAATACAGAATTTTCTAAAAATCGAATGTCACGTCACTAGTATTGTACTAGTACAATCCGTGAGAAAATATTCAACAAGTTAATTTTAAATCCAGCTTTATATAATTATTAACGGATATTTTGTACTTATACGGATACTTTATGCCAAAATAAAAGCACCCAAAATATTTTATCTATTTGAAATCACCCATATGTTTTATTTCTGCCCATCATTAATATTTTGACTTGTAATTGTGTTTTGTATTATTATATACCTATAATGACTCGTCTTTTCCTTTTTTAGGTGATACGAAAAGGAAAATACATTCTTCCAACAGTCGCGCGACTATGTCTAATTTCCACCTTCTTGGAAGATGGTTTACGAATGTGGTTTCAATGGCACGAACAAAGGGAATACATGAATATGTCATGGGGTTGTGGGATGTTCCTAGCTACAGTTTTTGTATTAGTTAATTTAATAGGACAATTAGGTGGTTGCGTAATGGTGATAATACAGTACAAAGTATCTATTGCCTGTGGAGTATTATTTTTCATCGTTGTTCTGCAGGTCAGTTATGTTGATGTTTTGTTTTTGCGTGTTATTTCTACTAAGAAATTTTAGTAAAAAATTCTTTTACTTTCACTTTAAGAGATTCTTTTCTATATTTTTGTTACATAATTTAGTTAATTTGACCTTGAAATTATAATATTTTAGACGTTCGCATATAGCATTTTATGGGATCTGCAATTCTTATTCCGTAACCTTGCTCTAATCGGAGCTCTCTTATTAGTACTGGCTGAAGGACGAGGCGAAGCAAAAAGTTTATTTGCTGGGGTTCCTTCACTGGGAGACAATAAACCGAAGAATTACTTACAATTAACCGGCCGTATACTCATTGCTTTCATGTTTGTTACATTGATACGTTTTGAGTGGTCATTCCTACAGGTTAGTTGTGATCTTAGGCCAGTGTTCATTGAGTTATAGTTTGCTTGCTTCTAGATTTTATTAGATTTATTAGGTTCGGCACTTATGGTATCCGTTACGATAGGATATAAAACAAAATTGTCAGCACTCATACTTGTTTTGCTTCTAACAACATTGAATATCTATCACAATGCGTGGTGGAATATTCCAGAGTATAAACCACTGCGAGATTTTCTCAAATATGATTTCTTCCAGGTAGGCCTCTTAATATAAACTTTCAGTATTATGTGTTTGTTTATTGTTTTTTTTTTTAACAGACATTATCAGTCATTGGAGGACTGTTAATGATAGTTTACCTGGGTCCGGGTGGTGTATCAATGGACGAACACAAAAAGAGATGGTAATGGATGTGCCAATAATAATATTTTCATTCCGAAGATCACCTTTTTATGTCAGGTGCAAGACAACTTTTGTTTTTTTATATTTTTCGACTGATCATATATATGTTTTTTTGTTTATAAGATATTAAAGAAAAACATTTTATATTAATTGCGAATCACATATTTTACTTGGAACAAAGAGAAAGAACTTGCAGCTTTTACTTCATAAATACAGTAAAACTGAAGTTTTTATTAAACAATGCAATTTCCATTGTTATAGCTATTACACCGTATTGTTACGGTTTTTCGTTCTTCCACACATCTCTCTTTACAAAACCACCAACCCTTCTATTTACCTCTTTTTACATGGTTGCGAAGCAGGAAAGGAAAATCAACGGAATTTCGTTGGGATAAATGTGTAACTTTACGTGATATAAGTGAAGAGATTTTTTGATCAAAACAAAAGAAAAAAATAAGGCATTAAATCTGCCATCAGCAGTATTAACGTCCAGTATAATATGCTTATATCTTATACATTTATTACAATGAACTATACGTAATTTTATATGATTATAGAATATAAAATGTATGTATATGTAAGTGTAAAAAATATGAAAAGGAATTTAATATATTTTAATGGAAATGTTTCTGAAAGACGTCCCAATACCATGATAAATGTGTAGTCATATCCCTTAATTTGTTATAAGTATATATATATATTATTTTTACATTATACGATTTTCTTAATGAAACTAATGGGTTGTTATAGAACTTGAACTAATAAATGCCATCAATAATGGTTTTTTATCTTTTGTTTTTTTTTATTAGAGGTATAATGTACAATAAAGTCATTAATAGAGAGTGGAAAATAAGCATATATGCCGCAAAAGTATAAAAATATGCATTTAAGTATAGCTTAGGTAGAGTTGCTCACTACCGCCAACGGGCAGTGGCGGAGATTCGAAATAACCTTCAGTATAACTGCGAGTCTCAACGAAATCTATTATATATACATGCCGTAAATACTATTTCGTAGTTCTGCGCTTGCTTTAAAAATGTTGCCTAGGTTCCAAAAAAGACAAATGTTGAACAAAGTTGCACACCACTGGCTGTTGCCGCAAATTTGAGCAACTACTTATAGGTATGCATTCATTTTTAAACTTCTTCTAAATAAATAAAACACTTTGGTTTTATAATAATAATCTATGCCTCATTTCAGCAGAGCAAGCCAATTACAGGAAGTCAAAAGCTTAATGGTTACTATTATTATTTATCGTCACACCGGTGATGGTACAACTACACAGCGATAAATATCAACTGTCTGCGGTTGGTATCAAAAAGATCTCTAGATTGCATAAACACACTGTTCGGATTACTCCTCCCGCACAAGTATATAGCCAAACTACGAAAATAAATATGCACTAGTTTATAACCAATCTAACTTTGATACCAACCTCAGGTAGTTGAGATTGATCATTATGAATGGCTGGGTTCGATACACAACGTTGAGCCAACTGTTGAGTGTTTTTCTCTGAACGCTAGCGTTGTATACGACATGTTTACTAAGCGGACGCCATTTTTTTCCAGCGGAAATTAAACTTGCTTTATTTACGTTTGAAATACAGCGGAAAACATAACCTATATCTATTATAACGTTTTTAAGAAATGGCTTATTTGGAAATCTCCTGTAAATATGAAGGAGCGTTATACAACACAATACAATACATTTATTTCATTCTCCATAGCAAATTTAAGTGAAAAAAATAAGAAAAACACACAGTAATGCCATAACCTCAGTGTTTATTATACTTAAATTCCCAGCTGTCACCAAAATCATAACAAATCCCGAAATGAGCGTTTAGAAACACTCAACATGTTGAGTAAACGCGTTGTAAACGTTGGGGCAGCGATTTGTGTATTTCGGACGCAGCCAATGTTATATTACTAGTGCGGGCTTCTTTCTCCTCCTGGAATTTTGACAGGTAATTTTTTTTACCCAAATAACGTAAATCAATTTTGCTTATGCAAATTTCGACTCTCCATTTCACCCGTTTAAGCAGGCAGTTAGGCAGTTGCTAAGATAGATGGAAGCTGTACGAAGTCGCACGAAGCACTAAAATCTTTGCGATTGCCGACCCAAGACGTCATCACCCGCCGCCGCTGCTTATAGAGGTAGAATTTCAAAAGGGACCAACAGGTATTAAATGATTTATTTTATACGTTGGCACCCCTTTGCACACCCTTTAGAGCATACTTTCAAAAAGGAAACGATAAATTGCGGATTAAATGACTGTTTTATAGGGTATTTATACCGAGTGTCAAGTTTCGTTATTTTTTCTCATACAAACTTTGACAACTCCTTTCATTCCTGGGTTAATTCGTTTCTGGTAAAATATCCAAAACAAGTAAAATAAACATTAAAACAAACAAAAACATGGAAACAATAAAAAAATCACTAAAAATATAAAAATACTAGTAACTTTGAAAAAATTAAATCATTAAATAAATAAAAAACATGTTTTGGAAATTTTTAGAAAACAATTTTGTTTATTTGTTTAAAATTTCTTTATATTTTTTCTAGTTTTCTATTGTGTTGTTATTTTTAAAATTATGACTTTTAAGTTTTATATTTTCGCTTTTTTCTTTTTATATTTTTGATACTTTTTATGTTCATATTTTTGTTTATTTTTAATAATTATTAATTTCTTTTGTGTAGTTTCCATTAGATGAGTCTTCCTTTGTAGAATAAAACGACTGTTAATACTAAAAATATATACTTCTCCGTTCTTGACATCTTCTTCCTTCCAACTTCACGCTCTTTCATAGCGCGCGAAATTTAAAATTATAAATGCTAATACTACATTTGAATGTATTCTTCATTTTTGATTTCCTAATTTTGAATTTATTTTTTTAGAATATTTTTTTTTATAAAATATATTCCCTCCGTTCCGTTGTTTTCGTTAGATTAAAGGTAGAAGAGAAAAGGAAAATTATATATCATTTTAACTGAGTAATAAAAGCATAATTCCGGAAAAAATTCGTGAACCGAATTTTCCGCACCCTGGTTATAGGATACTGGTGAATAACTTGTAGTCTGTTATGTCACCAATGCATTAACAATTTACTGTTTAACGTTACACAGAAAAAATGTATGTGTAATGAAGAAAAAGGATCCTGGTATATTGAGCGGTCGTGTTCTTCAGTCGTAAAATGTATGTCCGTGGTATGTCCTTGCGAATTGCGATACCGCTCATGTACGCGGACGTTTATATTGGTTTATATTCGCACATTGTTAGCGTACACACTCATGAGTAGCTCATGAGCGAGCTTTTCCGTACTGATATATTGCAATATTTTCCCTTTTATTAATCGCATTTAGATATGTTTAAAAAAAGTGTAATAACATATTTGCCGGAATGGTTTTGTCAAGATTTCCATTCATTCATACCCACTCAGTTTCCAACTTTTCACCTATGATAACCGTGGGCCGATCGGTGCCGATTTCAACTTTCCTTTCTCAATCATAGTTTACATACATATATTGAACTCGATAAACGAATAAAATAATATTATTAAAGAATCCGGCGAGCAAGCACAGGCACGATCTTTTCTACCCGCGACAAATTAAATTTGTTTCACCGAGGTTAATAATTGATCAATTGGATAAATTGATCCTGATTGCAGCCACAAAGTATTTCCCATAGTGCGTTGTGGTTTCATCTCGGCCGTTGTTGCACTCGGAACGGACCTTCAACTGTTTACGTTTTGTAAGGCATACCAAATTTGTACGCCGATTGTAAGCGTTCTTGACAGTTGCTATCGTCGCGCTCTCCAATCGCGTACGTACAATAATAACAGCAATAATCGGTTCGGATACTAATTATGCAATTGTCGCTATTAAAATATCTCGTTCCCGTACCATTCGGCTGCAATACACCTGATCATTTAAAATACGTTGGTGCTTCGGAAATGTAGCTCTTTCAATCCGTGACAATCGTTTAATCGGATAGAATCGTTTTGTTTTCATAACGATAAATAAGTGCCAATCGCAAACATGCTGCCGCCGACTGTGTTAATGGAACCAGATGCAGGTAGAACCGCACGAATGACTAATATTTTGAATCACCCTGCTAACCTTACTTTTAAGACTGCCGCAGCACGGATAGTATCGGTTCGCACTCTGATTTTTCAACACACACAATCCAACCGAGCAGTTCAACAAGCAGCATGATGACAAGGCCCCTCATGGACGTAGTCTTGGTTATGGACCTCCTACAGATTGACCATTTGGCTCACAGAAAGAGGGCCTTAGAAGATGTTAAGCAGGCTTGTGCTCAAATTGGCGCAAATCTAAATCACATACAAGTAAAATATGATTCCGTCTAATATCTTTTACATTATTCATGGGGATGTGCACTTCTTACAGTTTGAAAAATTGGATTTTGGAGAATCGAATGTTGTGAGCAGCTTTTACAATGCAGATGTTACAATTATTGATTTATCGTTAACAACCCAAAGGCATACGTTATTTTATCACTTAGGTGTAAGAGAGAGCTTTAATATGAAACAAAACATATTGTTTTGTAACGACACTGATAGTGAGGCTACTGTTAGGTTGAAAGTAAGTAAATTTTGACTTAAATTTTATATTAGAATAAATTTATTCAACAAATAATATTGCAGACAAGGTCATCTTTGTTTACATTAGTCATCCTTACACTTGTTCAACAAATAATTTATGAATTAATCATCATTATAGATAATTTTTTTATATGTATTAGATACCTCTAACATATTATATTTTTAGTTATCTTGCACGAGTTATACTTTTATATCGTACACCCTTTCCAAAGATGAAACAGCTTGCATTACAACCACAGAACCATCGGAGCTTTTGCATCAAAAGCTTCGCAAACATTTACAAGATGTTGAAATACAAAGCAAGTATGTGTTGTTGATTTATAGTAGTCCACGAAAAATGATATTTCATATTTATTTCCAGGGCTCATATGAAAGAGAAATTTTTGACTGACCTTAAAAAGTTAAAAGAAACTCACTCGGGAAGTGAGCTCAAAAGTGCTTTGCACGCAATTCGCAAAAGACTGGATGACCCCAACGTGTTGTCGGGAGACGTCGTACTTAATATGTTATTTTGCTTCCGCGATATCCAAGATTACGACGCTATGGTGCAGTTAGTTGATGATTTGAATACTTTGCCAGTTTCGAGGAAATTTATCAATTCCTATATTTTATATTGGTATGCTTTTGCCCTGAATCGACGTAAGCAACCTGGAGATCGTGAAAAGGCTTTAAAAGTATGCATTATTGCACTAGAGAAGGTTAGTAGAATACTATGGCAAAAAGGATATATTTGGTAAAATTGATAAATATAATTTTTAGAAAGAGAATCATTTTCCGGATATGTTGTGCCTCTGTGGAAGAATTTATAAGGATAAGTTTATCGAATCAAATCACACCGATCAAGATTCATTGAAGCAAGCAATATATTGGTATAAAAACGGCTTCCAGGTGCAACCAAATGAATATGCAGGTAAACATATATCAATTTCGCTTTTTCTAAATTCTGATTCTATGTTCATACATAAATTGTTTTTCTTGTTCTAGTCTCACGGTTATTCTTTGCATTGATCTATTATTTCTCGTCATTACTTTTGTATTCTGTTAATGAACTTGTGCTGTAAATCTTTTTGTGCTCACCAATACAACTACATCATCTGTAACATACATTCAGAGTTGCTCATCGCCATATCATAGTCTCCTATCGTATACTCCTTAAAAACAGTTAATGATGTTGCACTCTCTTGACATTATACAGACTGTGTATTAATTGGCGCAAAAGCTACACACAATGACCGCCTTCATTCGGTTCTTAACAGAAGATCTTATTGTTAAAGTGTTGTATTATGCCTCGTACACCCAATGTATATTAGCACGCTGGCAACGCTGTACTAACGGAAGGGTCTAGAATTCGCTCTTCTAGTTGTATTGTACGCCTTTGTCATGACCGACCAGCATTAACATTTCTTGTATTCAACGAACAAGTTTCACGAAGACGTTGATCCAGCCTTCGAAATACATTTCTACCAGCGGCGGCTCGCGAGTATTTTTAAAGGGTGGGCAGCAGTAGACACAAACACTGAACATTTATTAGCTATTATTTTCAACCTTTAAACACATTAAAGGCTTAAAATCGCCTCAAAAATGAAAAAAAAAACGGAAGAAAGTGTGGACCGGGCTTTAACATTTTAAAATGGCTTGAAAAATGTAAAAAAATGAAAAACTTGTGATTTGGGCTTTAAATGTATAAAAGTTTTAAAAATGTAAAATATCGAAAAGAAGAGAAGTATGGAGTTTTGAAAACGTAAAAGGCCCTAAATTGTCTGAAAAAATAAAAAGGAATCGGAAAAGGAGTTTAGACCCCGCCTTAAAAATTTGAAAACCTTAAAATCAATTGAAAATTGTAAAAAAAAAACGGAAAAAAAGGTGTGAACCCCGCTTTAAAAATATGAAACTCTTACAATCGTTTGAAAACTATAACAAATTGAAAAAAACGTGTGGACCCGCCTACAAAAAATGAAGATCTTAAAATCGCATCACATTAGAATACGTACAATTTATTGTTCTACAACGTTGCCAAATTTGACTTTCCTGAAAATATGTTAATGCATGTTAATAGCAAACTTTGAAGTCAAAAAGAAAAGGTTTACGAAAAAAAAAAAATAGTATTAAAAATTCTTTATTTTAAATTGCGATTATTTCTATCAACAGATATCGAACAATAGCGCTTATTTTGTGGACTTAAGTCCAAACTTCGAGAGTCTCGAAGGATGGTACAATATTTTGATGTTGATATTTTCGATTCAGAATTTAACAAGGGGTAACGCCACGTGTAGCTTTTATGCCAAATTAGACATCCTACAATTTTATATCTCGTAATTTCTGGTATATTCGTACAACTCCTCTTTTCTGCAACATCTTTTGTTAAGTTTTTTTTTCTTCGAATTAATATGTAATCTGTTCTATATATTAAAGCAAAAATTATAAACAGAAAGATTGCGAACGCCAAATTATTATCGACACTTCATTTATGTTTGCCACCCATTATATTTTCTAGGCATTAACTTAGCCACGTTATTGGTAATTGGGGGCGAAGAAATGGGTAAATCTGATGAATTGGAAAGCATAGGAATGGTACTAGTGAATTTGATAGGTAAAAAAGGTAGTTTATCGTCTCTCAAAGATTATTGGGATGTCGCAACGTTTTTCGAGATATCCGTCCTTATACAGCATTACGCCAACGCGGTGCAAGCGGCTGAATGCATGTTTAAATTGAAACCTCCAGATTGGTACCTGAAATCTACCGTAGGAAATATTCAACTCATCGATAAATTCAGGAGACGACAAGATGAAGAACCATCACCCGAAGAACAGGTGCTCTTACAATTTATTTCATTAAAATCAAGTTTTCATTGATATTATTGTTCGTAGATTTTTCATTTTTGGATGGAATTCTTCTATGAAGCCACAAAAATTCCAGCCGAGGACAGCATACGTTTCCCGGCTTTGGTTAATGAACCCAACAAGGAACTGATGCCGACCTACCTTTGCGTAAACCTCGGTGCAGAACAACAGTCCATCCAGATCACCAATCTTTGCTTGAAGAGTCTTCAAAATAGGTGTAAACAAATCCACGATTGGGAATTCACATCTCCGATGATACGAAGTGTTAGTTTGTATAAACGTGACGAACGATGCCTCTTCTTATATGTACATCAAAACTCGGATGATTTCCAAATTTATTTTCCCTCTGGTGCGTGCCGAGAACATTTTTATAATTTAGTATTACAATTAACAGTCGACCAAGAAGGTTTAATGGAAAGTGAGCCTTTACGGGAGATAAAGTACGAGTACGAACGGGATGAACAAGGTAAAAAAGTTGTTTTGGGTAAAGGTACATACGGAGTAGTTTACGCAGCTAGGGATTTGAATACGCAAGTTAGGATTGCCGTAAAAGAGATACTGGAACAGAATTTGCGTGCCGTACAACCGTTACATGAAGAGATTAGATTGCATTCACAATTACGGCATAGGAACATAGTGCAATACTTAGGATCCGTTTCTGAGGATTCTTATTTTAAGATTTTTATGGAGCAAGTCCCCGGGGGTTCACTAAGTGCTTTATTGCGTAGCAAATGGGGTCCGTTAAAACAGAATGAGCATACCATGGCTTTTTATACAAAACAAATTTTGGAGGGTTTAAAGTATCTTCACGACCAAAACATCGTGCATCGTGATATAAAAGGTGACAATGTATTAGTGAATACGTACAGTGGTGTGGTTAAAATATCAGATTTTGGAACATCGAAAAGATTAGCTGGCCTAAGCCCAGTTACGGAAACATTTGCTGGAACGTTACAATATATGGCACCGGAAGTAATTGATAAAGGGCAGAGGGGATACGGTGCTCCGGCCGATATATGGTCACTGGGCTGTACAGTAGTTGAAATGGCAACAGGAAAGACCCCATTCATAGAGCTGGGGTCGGCCCAGGCTGCTATTTTTAAAGTGGGCTATTATAAAGCTCATCCGCAAGTCCCGGAGGAATTGTCAGATAGAGCAAAGAATTTTATTCTAAGATGCTTTGAGCCAGATCCCGACAAAAGAGCTACTGCACAACAGTTATTAGAAGATCCGTTTTTGTGCGAAAGAAAAAAGAGCGTGCGTTTAAACACAGAGTACAACAGGAGTGTTTCTGTGCCTGCTGATAGGGTTGTTCACAGACTTCCGGGACATTCCAGTGCTCCAAATCAGACTCCGACCACACCAGATCTCGAGTAAGTAATTTGTGGTTTTCCTATACTGATATGTATATGCAGATTATATGCTAAATAAAAAGTAGTTGATAAAAAATTGTACACATGTTAACACAGTAAATTGGTGTTAGTTTGAATGCAGAATGATCATAAACAGAAATTTACCAATTATTGATATTGATATCAATGTTTGTGTGTTCAAATATTCGTGGTATGTTCCAATTTAATGTTTTTTAAACTTACCTCCCAAAATGAAGTTAGACATTACTTGCTTATAGCAATATAAGGTTATGTATGTTTATCATTTGTTTTCAACAACAATTCCTATCATTTAGAATCTGCAAATATTAATAAACAAAATAATATTCAATTCATACTAACATTAAAATAAATGTGGATTTGGAAGAATGTTAAAGATACATACAAAATTCCATGTGGTTTTTATTTATATTTTATAAACCTTAATAGGTTTTTCATATTTTACATGGAAAGACACCGCATTAAAAAGTCTTCAAAAGAAATAGTAATGTGCAGTGTCCAAGTGAATTTCTCACTTACAACCTCGGCTTCGTTTAGTGTTTGTGCTTCATTCATTCTGATCATTAACGAAGTGATAAAAAGATGTGTTTGTGCATTTTACTCCACCTAAAATACTTAGAAATGTAAGCAAAAGTAAACCTTGTTATATGGAAAGCCGATTTAAAATTAGATAACTTATAATTTTTATATCGTAATACATATCGATTTGAAGTTATTTCCTAAACTATTTATTTGATATCATTAATTGGTAATTGAAATTTCAATTTGATTTTTATGAGTACTAATCAAAAATTAAGAAAAGTGTCTTTTTAAGATTGGAAACAAATATTTTAATACATATTTGAAGAGAGAGAAATATACCTCAACTGCATTTTTCTTATTCTGAAAGAGAAAAATTAAGTCAAACATATGTTTATTTTTTTAATGTGCACAGGCAAACATGTGAAGTGAATTTTAATATTACAGACAAGATGTTAAATTTGCTTTTCAAAATTATTTTTAAATCCTAATTTTTATCACACTGAGTGTTTTTTTTTTAACTGTAACACCATAATGTTAAGACTATCAGAAATATGTAATTGTCTCTTTCATTGTTGGTAAGTTAATTTAGAAATTTTTATGTACAGTCCCTTTTAACATATGTTCTTTGAAAAAATTTAACCGAGGGGAAATTTTCTTATGTTTCGGCTTGTTCTCGTTTTATTTATTTTGCATCCTTTTGTCTTGCATTGCAGCTCCCAAACTAGAGGAGCCCTTTTGCCGCCTATTCAAATGCCTTCCGCCCTTTCTTTCAACAGGTAATCACGATAATAATATGATAAGCTGTCAACATATAATTTCAATCGTGGAATGATTTTGATTTCATGCGAAGTAGATAAATTTGTGTAGCTGTATATTACTACAAATGCATGCCTTCATTTAATGTAACCAAATTGTGCTTTCTAATCCGTATACTAGGGATGGGACAAACGGTTATTTTCAAATAACTGTTATCACCACGACGTTATTTTCCAATAACCGTTATTCTAAACAGTTCTCGGCGCTTTGAATATGCTATACAAAATAACTATGCGATATATTATAATCAGTTCTCTAGATGGATTATCAAACATTTCGCTGTTGGAATTGCTTATATACTAATATAAATACATGTGCAGAAAGAAAAACACCAACGCACAACTAGCCCAAAAGGAAAATACAACGTAGACACGTTTAAGAAATAGAAATGCAATCGAATTATTAACTTGTCGATGGATCCATCGATGAATTTAAGAACTCACGCTTTCTAATTTAAATTCGATGATATCAGTTGTTTTTCTCTTAAATCAACGAGGAAAAAAGTACTCTTTCAGTCGCTTCGTTGTCTATTTAAACATAAACAATAAACAGTCGTACATATTGCACTACTATTTTCCGAGTGAATATTATTGACGAGAACGGTGACGAAAAAGATCAAGCGTAATCGGCTACCAGTTATTTTAGTAACTGTTAATATCGAAAATCGAGAACCGGTTAAAACAGTTATCGGCCGGAAACGATTATTAATAATAGTTATCGATATATCGCCCATCCCTACCGTATGTTATTTTTTTTTTTGTATAATTCTTTAAAGTCAATAATGTTTTGTAACGAATGATTTTTGATGATGTTACTTGTATTTGGTAATTCTTAAATATAATAATATAAGAATTATACAAGAAAATGTGTTCTGTATACAGATTGTGTAGCTTTTTAACCCTTTAAATTACAGCTAAAATATAGCACTAACATTGGTATGCAAAATGTAGTGATAACATATCTAAATGGAATAATAGTATAATATTTTTGTTGTATATACGTGGAGAGTCTGGCTTAATTGTGGAAAGGATGTGGTTAGATAATTATGCTATTTGTACCATAAATCTTGTTAAACTAAAACAATAAACGGGAATAGCAATAACAATGGTGTATAAATATACCAATTAGTATTTGTTTATCTGAGGTTTTGCAATTTCCTAGAAACGCCATTATAAATATTTTTGCAATGAATCAATTTCTTTTATGTAAATCGACAAAATCAAAAAGAGAAAGGGTGGAATTTTTATGGTCAGTCGTTTTTATTTCTTCTAATCCCCAATTTAACGTCAAATCACCTTGTTTTTACCAGTTTGGCTTCAACGCCATCTATCGACATGGACCCCGACGACCATGACGGTACACACCGCAGAAATTCCTCGGGTACCTTGCTCTCCCCCGAAGTAGAAGCAGGAGGCGGTGGAGAGTCCGACGGTTTTTATCTCCTGAAGAAAGATTCCCAAAGGCGCACGACTTTGTCGAAAGTTTTCGCTCAAGACGGATCGAAAATCTGCGAGCTTTGGCTGTCGAAGATCCGTTCAAAATTCCTGGGGGAAACAGTCCTGACTACGGAACACCTAAGCAAAATCATAGCCGCCCTAAAAGATTTCCTGATTGATCAGACACAAAATACTCTGCTGAATACAATCAGCAATGTACGGACCGACTTATGCTTTGACGAAGGAGCTGTGAATCAGCTACAGTTGGCTATATACTTATTTCAAGTATTTTAAAATATACCTGTATTAAATTTGAATACTGATTTTTTTTTCATTTTATAGGAAAGTGTGAATGAAATACTCAGATTGCATCCTATAAAACCGCATTGGATGTTTGCTTTAGACAATTTAGTGAGGCAATGCGCTGAAGCTGCTTTGAATGCTATAGCGCCGGATTTAGGCGAGAACCTCGGAGCTAGCACCGTAAATTCCCAGAAATCCAGCAAAAGTACAAATAGCTACGGTATGCGCGATCAAATGTTGCAATTAAAAGAAGAAAATAATAGACTGACGCAAGAATTCTTAGAATCACAGAAGCAATACCAAACACTCGTAAGTTTCTATTAAAGTGATTTATTTCTTTCATTTTATTTCATTCACCTTACTTCTTTCCATCTCCTGACCACGTTTCGACTTCTTTCCATGTTAGTCCCCGTTTTCCCATTTACTTTTTCCATTTCATTCGTGGTCTTCCCCTTCTTCTTCTGCCTATATTTCTTTCTTAGTCTTTTCAGGTGTCCCGTCATCTTAGCCGATACCTCTATATATCTCCGCACACCTTTGACACCTAACCTCTCTCGCTTCTTATTTTATTCATTATCCTGACATTTACCACCTTAGATCATATATATTACATGGATACCGCTATGTTTCCCAACTATGTATCCAACATATCACAGACATAAAAAAGAATCAGCATTTCTGTCTAACAACGATTATTTGTATTTTCTTATTCCCACCTGACCACGCGTGGAGCATGACGTGGAAGCGCGCGAAATTTGAATTAAATTTGACATACATCAGAGATATTATCTCTGATGTATGTCAGCTCTGACGCATAACCTAATTTTTAAGTACCCCACCCTATCGTACTCCTCTCGTTGTTTCCAATTCTTCAGACTCTTCGTTATTTACTCTTACTATGTTGATTGTATACTAGGGCTGTGCGATATTGGGAATTTAATATCGATAATTGATATCATTCGCATATCGATGTTTGATATATCGATATTTTTAATGTCGAACATCGATAATTTTAATATCGTACTTAAAATATGGAACATCGATATTTTTAATTGACATTGAACGACCAATGTTTTTAATATGAATAAAAATTTGGACGTTTGCTGTATCGATATTTTAGAATATAGCCGGTGCGATATGTTTATATTTTCGAATATGGATATCGGCTCGATATGTCGATATTCCGATATATATTGATATATCGTTATTTTCCGATATAAATATGGGCATTCGATATATCGATATTTCTGAATATCGTTGTCGATATTCACAATTAATATCGCCTAGTATCGATATATCAATAGTTTTGCACAGCCCTATTGTATACACATACAATAATTTTATACCCTTTATCAATCTGCCTACCTCGTTTTTATCCATTGTTACTTTCTTCTTCTATTGTTCTTCTATTGTTACTTTCTATGGTTACTTTCTATGGTTTTCCTCAGGCTTTTTTCTGCGACATCTTCATATACTTTACATTCTGTGCATATCAGTGACACTCCTCTATAATTCATACACTCCTTTCGGTGCCCTATTTTATATATAGGTATTATAACTGATTTCCATTCCTATTGTGGTACTGCTTTTTTTCCATGCTTCATTTCTGATCGTGTCTAACACTTTTCCTGTTTGTTCCATATACTTGTAAAGTTCTGCCTTAACATTGTCTATACGTGGTCCCTTCCCATTTCTAAGTTTCAATTTCTTCTATTTTTTATTGTCTCATATAGGTGAATCTCTAAGTTATTATTTGGCCCTATTGCATCACTCCCACTCGGTACATCTTTTATAATATCTTTTCTCCATCTCGTTATAATTTCTTCCGTTTTTGTTAATATGTTTACTACCTTTTCTTGTACTCAATTTGATATTATTCCCATATGTCTCATATTCTATAGAATTCTGTAGAAGAGTTTTTGATTTTGTTTGCTTCAGGATCTTTATTCCAAATTCTTCCCATTCCTTAGCTTTTCCTTCTTTGACTTTTTCCTTTAACTGTAGATTGCTTGCGATCAATCTTATTTCTTAATTTTGTTGTGTTCCCTTATTTAGGTTATTATAGCATTACGTTTGCTAATATAACATTCTTAATCCCTCTCAGTTAAAGAACTTAATTGAGCAGACTCAAATACAAGGACAAGCCCTACGTGAGGTTCTTGCAAGTGCACCCCGTGTTCCCCTACAAGAAGAACTGGAACCGGACCCGAGGCTCGCACAATGGTTGGAGGGGTTAGGCCTGCATCGGACGACACGTGAAATTTTCCTATCGCACGGCTTCTCGCTGGAGGAGGTGTTGCACAACATCCAGAGGGAAGATTTACGCAGAGTAGGTCTAAAAGCCGGAAGCGAATTTAAAATTTGGGGTGCTATCATGCAATACAGGTCCGCGCCCAGTATATATAATGGAACGTCCACTCCAACGTATTGATTTATTATGGCGAAGTCAAACTTGCGTAGTACGCTAATAAGAGTGATTTAAAATTATTCTTTTTTTATTAGGAACTTTTTGATCTGTGATTTTTTGGCTTAGTTTGTACAATTTTATCTTATTTTCGTGTCTCCTGAGTCGTGTCGATTCTCTGAAACGGAAATTCAGCTTTTTTGAACACACATTCGCGTCCCCCTTTTTATTTTTACCCATTACGAGAATGCCCACCGGAATTTTTGTTTTGTTTTTATACTTGCCAATTGCGAACGTCCGATTATATTTCCTGATGTGGATGTGTTATCTTTTTTTAGATTTAATTTAGTTTTTTTGCTAAGATACAACAAAATAATACGTTAGTTAATTATATCGAAACTATCGAATCGAATAATAGTTACGGAGGTTATCAAGTAAAGATAACATACATAGTCGATTTTCAGTTGAAGCATTATTATTAATTTAATGTAATTTAGAAAATCCTGCGTAACTAAAAATTTGGTGCTTCCCCTGAGTCATCACAAAGTAGATGGTTGTACATACAATTTGCAATAATACGTTTATTCACATGTATAGTAAACTTGTTTTAATTATGCTTTCTATCACATAGGGAAAAGATTTTTTCAATCTTTACAATCTCTGTGGATCTGATTTTATTTGATTTTTTTAATTGGATATCAATAATTTCTTTTGTAAGTATACATAGAAGTACAAAATTATTTTAATTTCCTTTTTTTATTGAAAGTATATTTTATTATAATATGTGCATTATAACAATAATTGATTTTAATTTGTCCCATTTTCTTAGTTGAAACCGTCGTTATTTTCTGTAAAGCATATTTTTGTGTGTCACACATATACATTTTTGATTTTAAAACTAACTTTTTCTTTGTTTTCTATTTTATTATCACGTTATCAAGTAGTCAGAATAATGATCTTTATGTATTTATGATTAAATAAATATATAATATGATGTATCGTATTTATTTTTACAATACGAGAGAAATATGTTGTTGTTGGTAAATTAAATATATATATGTATAGTTATATACTAAATCAACATTGTTTGTTATTCTTGCCCTGAATTTGAAACCAAGGATAATCAGATTTTTTAGACTGTTCATTAATTTTAAATGAATATTGTCTTTGATTCTGAACTTTGCGCTAGAATGTCCACCCAACAATAGGGGTACGAAAGCTGGTACTAGAATGGAGCTAGGGGAACCAGCCTTCCTAATTTGTAATTGCCATGGTACAAATATAATAGGTAACCGCATGCGCATCTTTTGATGACGTCACTGGGTGAAAAGCGTACCCAACCTCTGATAACATAATGTACGAATAATGCTACTTATACGGCAATAAAGAACATTTTCTTCCAATAGGTCAAATGAAACAACTTAATATACTGTTAGAATACATATATGTAAGTATTTTTGCTGATATATTTGATATTTGTCGCCCGCAAGAATGATAAATCATTGTCATCGTATACCGAGTACAGTATTGTATATAAAATTGGTGAGGTACAGGGATGGATTGTATTTATAATTAGATCAGATTCGATATTGCAAATTAGTTGGGAACACAATCGCATTTGTATAACTATTAATCCACATGAAATCTCGTAAGCGGATGTAAGTATACATTTTCACAAACCGAAGAACAACTTGTCTAGAGTTTTTTTTTTTTGTTAATCTAGCTGCTGTGATTAATTACTTTCCACCGGCTGGGCCAGCTGGTTATCTATCCAATATTGAATTTAAAAAAAATTAAACCTAGCATGAAATGCTACGCCAAAATATCCTTCCCATTATTGTCGTGTTCCATCTTGTTAAAATAATACAAACAATACTAAGATTAATTAATTTATTACTTTCTCTCTAAATATAGGTGAGCAATCACAAAGCAGTTCTTTATTGTCTACTATTGAAAGCAGTTTCAGCATCTATGAAAAAAATAATTGAAAACGTAGTATATGATATACCATGCAAACAGTTTCCACATAATTATTTGATAAATCTTTTTCTAAGATTAAGAATATTTTGTTCTAAAATATCTAAATAGCAACATTTCAACTGTAGCAGAATGTAAAAGTGTTAAATTTATAACTATTGAACTGGTGTTTCTATTTGCATTAATTCATTATGACCTACTACTATAGGACAACATTAAAACAAAACATCGTTTATCATAGATACACACTTTTTTGGAAAATCATCTATTTTAAATTTCCCGCAAATACACCCTTAGAACATGTCAGCCGCGTTGAAGGTCAATAACAGGATACCCTCCGAAAAGCAATAGATACCTCAATTATGACCATTCTGTGGTAGTGATTTCTATTTTTAACTGTTGGCCATACTGGATTCCTCCTTTGTCGGAGTAATAAACATGGCCGTTTGACGTGTGCCCCAGCAATTTAGGTTAGGTATAATACAAGTATCTAACCTTTTAATATCGATAAAATATAACATGAAGCGCTTATCAGAAGAAAGAACTAAAATCTTATTCGAAAAGTTATCGAAATAGTAAGTTTTCTGATTACCTTATCTATTTATTTTAGCTTACATTCCTTATCATTTCCAGCATTGGTTCAAATGTGAAATTACTCATAGAAAGGCCCGATGGTCTCTATTGTTTTCGAGAACAGAAAGACAGGGTGTATTACATGTCGGAGAAGATATTTAAACTTGCATCAACACTACCACCAAATCAGTTAGTTTCAGCAGGGACGTGTTTTGGAAAATTTACCAAGTCCAATAAATTCAGATTACATATAACTGTACTCGCATATCTAGCACCCTATGCACAATGCAAGATATGGTTGAAACCGTCAGCCGAACAGCAATTCTTGTATGGTAACCATGTAGCAAAGTCTGGCTTAGGTAGAATTAGTGAAAATGCCGAGAAATACAGTGGAGTTTTAGTGTATAACATGGCGGACTTACCTTTAGGTTTTGGTGTTTGTGCCAGATCAACAGCAGAGTGTAAGCATGCAGATCCTTTAGCAACAGTTTGTTTCCACCAAGCCGATGTAGGAGAATATATAAGATCAGAAGATGATTTATTATGATAACTAAAATATTTTTTATGAAAAAATAAATTAAGTTATTAAAAATAATTTATTGTTTTAATTTATGTATACAGCTACATTAAAGCATTTAATACGGTACAATATATTGGAGTTACGATTAATTAACACGATATTTACAAGTTAAATTTACTTTCCTAATATAATCTTTCTTGACGCACCGAAGCTTTGACCTGCTTGACTCGCACCTTTGTTTGTACCAGCTTGCAAGCCTATGATAGCTTCACCAGCTCTAAGTTGTTCTTCGGAAAATTCCCTCTTGTGCTCTTCAGCTGGTCTAGGTCCTAACCATGGTCCTTTCCATTCAGGGTGTTTGTAAGCAGTACGTCCTATTGCAAATATAGTGGTGGTGACTAAAGCAATGTTTTTCTTATCCCAAAGATCAGTAGTTTGGAAGAGATCTACGTCAGGAACACCGTACTTTACACAAGCATTCTGGAATCTACAATAACAAAAAATATATAAACTTATAAGCAAAAACAGTTAAAACATAACCTCGCTATCTTATGTTGCCCTGATATAACGAAGGAACAATGTAGCTGTTAATTTTGAGCATCGGAATGGGGAAACGCGTTCGATATTTAAAAAGCGACAAGGAAAATTCCCTAGGTTTTCTGAACGAATAGAAGAATTGAAGCCCGTTACTTGGGGTCCGGCGTTTTGAGCAATTAAAAAAATGTTCTATCAATCCTTACACTTAAAATGATGATAATGGCTTGTTTGATTTTTTTATTCATTTCGTTCGAGAATCATTTTGATGTTTTCGGCCAATACGGTCCTTCGACTAGAAAATTGCTCTACATAAATCATCCAGTATGAACCTAACGTATCAGGAGAATAGTTGTTGAGTAAGGTAGCGGATACGAAAAATGTGTAGGCTTCACACGTAAATCAACAAACCCGCCACTGACTAGATTGTGTGTGATTGATTGGGTGCTTTTGTTTGTGGAACTATAACAATCAAGGTGTGTGCACACAATAAAATAAAGACCGGAAAGATTTTTTTCGCAATGGTGTTTGTTGTATGAACGAAGCTTTAACGACGGTGAGATAACAAAAGAAACAGATCATCAACTAGTGCAATCGGTAGATTTCATACTAGGAGCACAGAAGTCAGGGAAGGATGTTTGTATATGTGAATCGAATAAAATGAATGTATATGTGTATGAATAAATTTCTTTTTGAATTAATATAAGCTACAAATCTCGATGTTATTTACTTTATTACATCATTTATAATTATATATTAAAAATATCAAAGGAATGATGGGATGATTTTTTTGAAATTGAATTGTTTTTTTAACGGTTACGTTTTTTTCTTTCCTTTAATCAAACATCACCAATATTTGTTGATTAAAAATGAAATAAAACCTCAACTAATTTTTTAAAGTGATCTATACATACATCGTATGCTGATGAAGATTGTCGTCAGAATTGAATAAAACAAATGTTATAAAAGAATATATTTAGGATGTGGGTTAGTGGTATTTTTGCAAATTTATTATTTAGTATCTTTCGCAGCCGACAGCAATATATATTTTTTTTTATTGAAAGCACAAAACAAATACTAACGGAATAGGTCACTAAGATTATTAATTGACTATAAAAAAAAACATTTTACTGGTTTTATAGTTTCTCTTTCTAAATATTAATTGTTGTAGCGTTGATATCCTACATATTACTATAAGATTTATTATTACGATCGGTAAAACAAATATTTATCTTTTAGTTGGAAGTTTCAAACGGTATAATAACATTTTCTGACGTTTTCTCGTTAAAAACAGTTTAAATTTTCCACGTTCTAACAATTTAGCTCTGATGACGTCGTTTACGCCCACAACTGTTGGTTTTTACAATCGTCATAAAACAACAGCGGAAACATCACGAACGATGTTCTAGAAATATAATGTAGGTTTCCATTAAACTAAAAATCATTCAGTAAGATTGCTGTTGTTTGCTAGCGTGTATTTATTTCGCGAAATTGGGTTGCGTATCATCGCAGTTATGAATTATAAATATGTATGTATATATATGTATTTTTTTAAACATTCGTTTAATGCGTATGTAACTAGTAGCACTTGTGCGATTGTCAGAACATATACATACACACATTTTCAATCCAGAAATTATGGAAGGTGCTTTCCGTACGTAGGCGAAGACTTGCTATGAAGTTCTGCGTTCCTGATCATATGTGTGATATTGCGTTAACCCTTTACTACCTTACTTCATACGTGTTATTTGATACGTATGTGTAAAATGTTAATTACATACATATGTTTATTTAGGGAAGTTTAAACATATTTAATAACATACACGGAAATATGATAAAAAATAGAGGTGTGCATTGCAAACATTCGAATAAACAACACACACACACACACAAATTGATATTAAACAATTCTGACTTTGCATATTCTTAGAAACTGCTGCAATATCGCCGAGATACGAACAGTGAATATTAAGTTACCGGCACTTACTGGCTCAAATTATCCATAAGTTTATAGTCTCCACCGGAAGTGTTGATTTTTGTGATGATTCCTGGTTTGAGGCGGTTCATCAGCTGACAGAGGAGGATGCCGTCACGGAGGACGTCCTCGTAGGGCACGCCAGGTGGAAATTTACGTCCGGCGACAGCCTCAATCCATGCTTGTGCCTCGCGTTCCTGTTCGGGGTCGCGTTTGCCGGCCACCTGCCAAAATTCATCAATGAAAATCATGACGTGGGTAACACGACTATTAAGCTATTTTTATCGCCTATGGCGACAAATATATGAATAAAATCTATAAGAGTTTAAAATGGACGTACACTCAAATCTAGTTATGAATTCTAATATGCGTTTAGAAACGAAACCAAACATTTTCAATACGGATTGTAAAATTTACATTGTCGTTTTTTTATTGCCTTTATTATTGTTTTTGAATATTCTTTATGTGGTGTTGATGATGATAATTAGTTAAATTACTGTGATCATTGGAGCCATTGCCAGCATAATAAGAAAAACAAAAAACTAACTACCATCATCGGAGGTTCATCGGGGCATTACTCAGACAGCAGAACAGAACCCTGGTAATAAAATTATCCCACATAGGAATTAAATTCTCATTCATTTCAACCCAATCACACATTCATCCTACATCTGCCTAGAAAGTCGCGGACATCATCAGTTTTTAATAAAGATAAATAATTAAATGGGTTGACAGTGTTGGAAGTACATACTCAGAATTTTGAAAAGAATTTGACGATATCGTTGGAAGTTTGGACATCACATAAGCAAAAGATGTTCTATGCAGCCCCTTTTCCTACAATCGCGAAGATTGGAATGAGATTGTTTAAAATCTCATTCCAACCTACAACTTTCATGAATTTTTTTATAGAAAGCTCGCGCGTCCGCATTTATAAAAATCCAAAAATGAGCCCTGTATGGAAGTTGATATAAACTCTGTTCCAGCACGTAGTTTGCTGACGGTTTGTGATCACATGAACCAATCAGAAAACAGTTGTCAAAGACTCCAATCTGTTGCCTAATTGGTTCACGTCATCACGAACTGTCAGCAAACTGAGTGTTGGAACAGAGCTATATATCGAAAGGTGTGATTCTTTTCGAAAGATAAGAAGATAGAAAGAGTCCAGCTGCGGTATCGGCAATTTCGTTGCCTCTATGAGGCCACTATGCCGTTTTATCCACAATAATTTTGTGGCGAATGGAATGTCAAAGATTTCATTCGGAATCTGAATTACCAAGGGGTTTACTTTTGGTTTCTTTAAAAACTACTCAATTTCTGCACAGTACTCCGACAGTCCAGAACAATTAAGATATTAATTCTTTTGATGTGCTTTATTCTATACTGCACTGAGACGCTGCTTCCTAATTCAAAGTACATCCCAAATTTTGATTTATTCCGGATCCATCTGTGTATACGACATTTTTCAGGTAGTAAATGGCATGTATAAAATCTCGGTTGCTTAGTCAGGTGACCAACGCAACAAAACAACCGACTTTTGATTTCAATTCGAAAAATTGCCACTGATTTACTATCAGATAAATATCCACAAATGAATCAATCCTCTTAGAAAATACACTGTAATTTAACATTTTTCAATCTGTATGATTTTGACAGTAAATAATTTCAAGAGAAAATCATACTGCACGTGATGTGTAGTTTAGACTTTTGACAACAATAACGTTAAAATCATACCAACATGATACCAACACACCCAAACACAACTTCACACAGCAAATGCCATAGTATTAATGTCAAATAGTGACATTTCGTCCGCGTAGGATACGGTAAGTTGTCAACGCACTTACTTGACATTTATCATTTTGACGTTGTATTGAGTATTGATAGTTTTTGTATATTTTTTATCCATAACCTATCTATATAGATATCTGTCAAACCATATGATATGCTTTGTAATGCGTAGCAAACATGTCATGAAAGTCAAAATGTCAAACATCGATTGTTTAATTGCGAGAGCTATATTATTTGGTATATTATTGGGTCTATAAGATTATCGTGTGGTATTCGAAAAATAGACATCATTTCAGTATTAAGTGTTATATTTAGATGTATTTTTATTTATCCACAATTTTGCAGTAAGTTCCAAAATAAATAAAAAACAGATTTTATTGATAATGTTAGATTTCTTCAGGGAGCAATTGAGTAATGCCAGTAATTTTCTTCTTAGTGGTAAAGAGAATACCCTTGTTATCGGCAGTTAGTTAAATTTTCGTCTTGTAACCCGAATGAATCTTTCGAAACAGCTAAAGTTGATTTCTACACCGGTTTACATCAATGGTTGTACTGGATGTCGTCCAGTGGTTGCTTTTTTCATCCATGATGTTATGTTGGCACATCAGAAACAGTTGCTATCTTCACCGGTAGGTTTCTGATGTGTCACCATTTTTACATCAACTTCATCGAAGATTGAAGTTGATGTGTTTGATGGAATAGGTAGTGGAGCTGACGAGCCGGCAGAAAATAATTTGTGAAATCACAATAAAGCTTTTAATTTTTAATAAGACATTTAGTGGAACTGAAACGTGATTGTAGAATTTTACGAATGCGGTTACAAGGGTGTAAGATTTCGTATACAATGTTCACTTTAATATCTATAAATCGCCTACTTTACATTTGTCTATAAATTGATCTATTTAAGGGGATAATAAAATATGTAAATCTAAAATGTTTTGTTTTGTTTACTATAGAATCCTGATATGTCAAAAATGCTCACGAAACCGTTGCTTTCCTCAACAAAATTTTCGTTCATCACTGACAGGCAGGTCATTACATCTGTTTATTAAAGCAACTCTCGAATATTTTAATATTAGAAATGAAATAATTTCACCACAGTAATAACAAGACACGGGTTTCGATTTTAGAATCCTATATAAAATGTATGAAAATAATAGGACAGATGGAAAATCAAGTTATTGAAACAAAAAGTTTCAACAAATACATATGCATGTGCACCTGTTTAGTGATTTATCATACTCTATTTTGGCAGTAAATTTAATAAAAGTTGAGTTTATGTAATAAAGGCGGTATTTGGCACGTTTGACATATATTTGCCAAACACATCTCACCTTAGGGATAGATAAATAACAAAGTAATGAGTTTAATCTAGTTATTTGGCAGTTAACAGTGTTGCTAACGTAATAAAAGTCATGTTTCAAATACCTGCGAGTGAATATCAATTTTAAATAGGTTATTGCACATTAACAAGAAATTTAAAGGTAGATTTTTACAAAAGAATTTTTCCTTGAAATTTAAATAAGTAAATCATTTTCCTCGATTTGTCCACAGCTATAGACCCTGTAATTTCCACGTCAACTAATTTAAATGATTTATTACGTTAAAAGTGTTTGAAACTCTGCCGATTTCACAAGAACAAATTTACGGGAATTTATTTTATAAATTGTAAAATGTTATTTATATTGCTTATGTGCCGTATTAAACATGTATGTATTACATATGTTGTAATGTAAATGTATGTAATATAGGCGTAGATTATGGTAACTAACGTCTATGTGTGCGTCGAAACGCCCACGCCGATAATTTTCATATAGATGCAACTGGCTTTGCGTCGAGTTCAGTCAGTAGCGTCGCGACGTCCCAAACAAAAACATCGGCTTTTCTATCGGATACTAAAAAATGGCGGTAAGTTTGAGATCTGTATGTATATCCGAATAGGTACATTGTAAAATATTGCTTTCTTCACCTATTTAATTTGTTTGTTTAATTTGTTAGTAGTACGGTTTTATTAGTTATTAAGTAAGTAATTGTTTCCTGATATTTTGCTTTTATAAGATGGAAATTAACCTAACTCTTATTTGTTTATATTAGAATGAGGTAGATTTTATGATTTTACAACTAATTTGTTACAAATTCCACGTATTTATTGACATGTCTAGAATTTTCGCGATTTTATTAAGCAAAGCCAAGTGATAAACAAAAAGAAAGATTGACAAGATTCCCAACGGTTCCATACATAAAACACTTTTATTCCCCTAACTCTATTAATAAATCTGACACTTTTGGCTCGGATTCAGCGCGACCAAGGAACGAATTTGTTATTTTTTTCTTACTTCGTTTCTATGACGATCCAGATATGTAGAAACTCGAACGTAAACAGACAATTTCCCCCACGGCATTTTAAAATTAGATGCATTCGCGGGTTCTTATTTTTGGAAATGAGTGGAGTGAATCGAGAATAAGCAGATTAGATCGGGAGTTTTAGTAGACGGAGTCGAGAGTTTGGATCTTGGCACCTCGACTGTATTATATTTTTATAATTTTATAATGTTTCCATTCGATCTTGATCGTAAATCATGATAAAATATTATAAGCAAACTGCGTCAATATAGCTAAAGATAAAAATTCGATAATATAACTATTATAAAATATGTTTTATTTAACAGATATTTATAAGAATGACCGTTTTCTAGAATAAAACAATTTATATATTTTGCTGTACCGTAACTGCTATTAAATCATGTAAATCCTTTAGGCAAGGAAAAAAAAACAAACAAAAAGTCAAGGCAGGATATTCCTTGTCAAATTTAACATGGAAAGGACATTATTTTAAAAACATTAAATTTTTTCTTGTACACAGTGTGTATCTACAACAATATTTAAACTAACAAATAAGAAATAAAGAAGTTATATTAATAAAGTTAATCAAAACAAAAAAAGCATTAAATAATACAGCAGAGAGAAAAAATGGCTTTACATTAAATTTTGGGCATTTTGAATGACTGAATTAAAAATGTATCTAATTGGATTTTACTTTACTTTTAGCACGCAATATGTATTTAAAAAAACATTTGGCATTCTGTCCTTGAAAGCTTTTTAAAGAAATTTTATCACGAAAATTAAAATAACTTTCACATAATTGTTTTTGCAGACGATGTCTTTTAATGTTTTCAATGTTCATGAAATTTAGGTAAAATTTCTATGATTAAAATAGCAATCGTCATTTCTGTTGTTGATTTAATGTAGATTGCTTCAGCAACACAGTAAACTTCCAATTTCTTTATTCTCAATAATTTAACCCAATTGAGTACGTTTAATGCATCTTTCTTTAATCAAAATATCCAAATATGACATCCTACTGACTGCGCCACATTGATACGACTCTTGATCTACTCTGATACACTTCGATTTACTTCAATCGCGTCTTCTTGATTAAAAACTATAAATGTTATCCACAATCCATATAAACTCCCGTATCTCTAGAAACGCAATAAGGACGTAGAAGCCGAGGTGCTGCAATGGATCTTCGATGTCATCGGCGAACCAGTACCGAAAGGCGAATTCGAAGACATCCTCAAAGACGGCGTCGTACTCTGCAACCTCATGAACAAACTTTCCCCGGGCTCCGTCAAGAAGATCCAGAATAAGGGTACCAACTTCCAACTGATGGAGAACATCCAACGGTTCCAGGCGGCGGCCAAGAAGTACGGATTACCAGAAGAGGAGATCTTCCAGACAGCCGACCTCTTCGAAAGGCGCAATATCGCTCAAGTATGAAAAAAATCGATTGCTCTTTAAAAACCCTTCTATTCGATCAAATTGTAGGTGTCGATATCCTTGTATTCCCTTGGAAGGATCACGCAGAAGCATCCAGAATGGAACGGACCGACATTAGGACCTAAGATGGCGGATAAGAACGAGAGGACCTTTTCTGAAGATCAGCTGCGCGCGTCGGAGGGTGTGTTGAACCTGCAGATGGGTTATAACAAAGGTGCTACCCAAGCTGGTCAGGGTTCCTTTGGAAACACGCGTCATATGTAATCTTTTAACGTCAAGGGAATATTTTTTTATTAACGCTATATTTGTCTGTGTCTACGAATTGTTTTTTGAATCGTTTTTTCTTCGGATATATTTTTGTCTTATTCGTAGACCATCTGATATTATTATGACAAACTATATATAAATATATTTATTTATTTTTTGTATTATTACTGTTATTAATTAATTAAAATCATGTTAGTTATTTGTATCTATAAGTATTAATATTAAAATTAACGAAATAAAGGCCAAATAAAATCGTTTATCTTTACAATGTGACATCGATATTTTCGACTCTGCTCAGTTTTATATTTTGGTTATTTTCGGAGCTTATGTATACCGCCAGTTCCAAATCTTCTATCGACATTTTATAAGTGCGTAAAGATCGTCGTAAAACGTCTATTTTTAATTCACGTAAGAGGCACCGACGGTTTTCTGAAATAGAATCTCAGATATCCAAACGCCCTACTTTCAATACGAAACCAATTTTTTCCCGACTAAACCACCCAGCTCTCAACCAACAGCTGTATAGATACTAAAATATGTTGCTTCTGATCTTAAAACTAATGCATCTTTAAAGTGATGCGATTCAAGTGCATTTAAATTATTTCGATGGTAAATATAGATTGAGGAGAATATTTGGCGTGTAGACATTGTGCGACATCTGCCTTTACATTGAGGAGTAAATCGGACATAATATTTTGAAATTGATCAAAAGCTCTTGAATTAGTGCCAAATTTGCGTGTTCGAAATCGTACGTTAACACAGATTGGAAATCAGATGGCCCTACTGTGCACAGAACTATCATGCAACATGATATTATTATTGTGATGTTAAGGATATCAATTATTTATTACCAACACATATTGCCAGATTTTTTATTATAGCAATTTTGAATGATGCATCACGATTTCAGAAAATTCTTAAAGACGCTGGATAAAAAATGCCCTCAACCGGTGGAACAGATATTTTAAACTGCAATATCTTTTAAATAATTGCTTCAAAAGGAAACAATTACGTTAAGTAAATTCATTCAAGTTTTTGACTTAGTACACTACTATCATCGAAGAGGATTGCCTAAAACTCTGCATTGTGGTTAAATTTAAAATTCTCAAAGCCAATTTCTCCAAACTAGGTTAAAATTACAAAGAAATTATTACAGCAAAGTTGGTTAATGATACTACGAGGATCTTACACGAGATATGATGCAATACGTGGGTTATATAATTTTTTTTATTTCTGTTTAACTATTTGTACTTTAATCTGATAACTTTCTCTTCTAAATATACGAGTATATGCGTAACTATGACTCTAAACCTGGTTATAAGTACAAGGAAATATTTTTATTTTTAATTCTGGAAAAAATGAGTAAATCTTAGGACATAAACGGTAAAAGTATTTGTTTACTTTATAAAGTGTAATAAGGTAAATAGCGCAGTGATGATCTTTGTTTGATGTTCGTTTTGGTCTTATATAATGGAAATGTCAATTTGCGTTTGCATATTATTAAAAACATTCCATTACGGACTAAAAACCGGGCGAAATGTTACATAAATATTGTACAACACAACTGGTAAATCTATAAAGTAAATATAAGTTGTTTTGACGAAACAACAAGAAACTTTTAAAATGACCTAAATTTCTCACTCATATTTCTCTTATTGTTATAATCCACTTCTATCGACCGGGTAGCACTCTTAAGGTGGCATTTCTGCTTACATAAAATGAACATTACATAATCCCTGTTGGCCACTTTATTTATCCACAGCGCGGCTAAAACTAGGAAAGTGAAAGCAGATATCTCTCTCCCTGTATTGCCCGACAGATTCGCACAGACAATGATGCAGTAAAGTAACCAAGTTATCGTTCTAATTCCGCTAATAAAAAAAAACGGGTAAACTATGTCGTCTGAGTGTTCGGGATATTCACCCGCCTCCATACGAGGCGGCATCAGTGCTTTGTTACTGCTTGCGTTGTGGGTGAACGCGGTCCAGTCAATGCTAACTGAAAAACGTGAGTGAAAATAGTAACGAACGCTTAAAATTCGCTCGTCAATTGTGTTTTTTTTTGCAAATTTTCCAGCCGAATATGTGTCCACCTGTGAAATAAAGAAGCCTGACTTCGTTAATTGTTCCACGGATGCCGTTCAGAAGCTTTTCGACGAGATCCCGAGCGGTATTCCTGAAATTGATTTAGAACCGCTGGATCCGTTAAAGGTTCCAATTATTAAGGTAAGGCTAACTCCATGTATGCATTGTAGCTTGCGTTTTTCCAACATGATGATATTATTATACGTATAGCTTTCGCAATGACACAGCCTACTTTTGACAGCGATAATGTTGAAATCATACCAACACAACCAAACACAACTTCACATTTATCAAATGCTTAGTAATGTCAAATCTAGTGACATTTCGTCCGGCTAGGATTTCTTCAATTAGAGCGTTGCTACTTGCATAAATAAGGTAAGATGTCAACGCACTTACTTGACGTTTGTCATTTTGGCGTTCTATTTGGTATTGATAGTTTTGAGAGTTTTTTAAACCATAACCTATTTATATACCTGTCAAACCATATGATACGCTTTGTAATGCCTGGTAACCATGTTATCAAAAGAAGAAATGTCAAAAGTCGGTTGCTTAATTCCAAGAGCTATAAAGTGTCTTATGAATATCTCGTATTGCTTACACAGGTGGTTATAATAATCATGAAGAAAATGCTTACAGATATGCTACTTGCAAAAGTAAAGAAAAAGTTCCTACATAACCACCAAGAAGTCTAACATAACGTATAAGCTATGGGATTATACTTCGTTCACGTTAACAATACAGTAGTGGGCGCTTTGATCTCCGTACGTATCACACAGGAACAATAAGGGTATATCCGAAAATTTCGATATATTCAAATTTAATGGAATAGGAGCACCTAGTTAAGATAATAGGTAATTGTCATTTATGAAAAATATCATAAACTATGATGTATAATCCTATTAGATTCTTTTTTAATGCGAGCATAAAAAACAGCGTGTTTTTTTCTTGAAGATATTTGCAAGTAGCATATTATTTGTGTGGTGACGCGCTTGTATCATCTGTCGGTCCAATACTTCTTCCTCAGCTATAATAAAACACCCTGCTAATTCCCAATAAACACCTTTTTACACGTACCTCAAATTATGAAGTACTGCAATAATCGAGTTCTGACAAAAGCTATTTTGAAGACAATATTTAAAATATAATAGAACGGAGAATGCAAGCAAACAACAAATTGGAAGACGATAGCAGCGGGATAAAAGTGGACTGAATTTGACAAATGACATTGCAGTAAATATAGAAAAAGTAGTTATCTGTCATATTTAATTTTATCCAACATAAATTCATTGCGGGAAATTATATCCTTTTTGCCCGCGTAAATCTGGCGTAAATTTCAGACAATCATAAGCAGAGATATTTTCTCCTACCTTTTCCAACGCTGTATTCTTAAAATGAATGGACTATAGAAGACACATTGTAATATTTCCGAAATTTATATTGACAGCTTTTACATCAAAATTTTCTGAGTAAGTATACTGTCAAAAAGGCCGAAATTTACGATACAGGCGTCAGTTCTTAGGTGGCAGCACCGGGAACGCCTATTCCCGAAATGTAAAATGCATCCCTCGTATACAGGCCGGCCAAAGTGTTGTTACTATTCCAATTATTTCATTAATTAAATTAGTTGCTGTGGTACTTCAGATGTTGAAAATGAAAAATGTGAATACTTGTTTTGCACATTATGAAAGCAAATTTTAATGAAAAAATATGTGTAAAATATTATTATTATTGTTAACATTGGCTTGCGCCATTGAGCCATTCTTCGTATAATTAACCTTCCCGAATTGAAAAAAAATTCACTAACATGTAAAGACACACAGATAGGTCCAGGGAGTCGAAAGGGATAACCACAGAAGAAAAATGTACAAAAAGATTGATCGGTATTTAAATTTGAATTTTATTCTTCTTAAAATATTATATAATTTTAGAAACCAGCGATTTGGTCGACTTGATCAAAATATATACAAGTCTCTAGCACTAGTTATATCGTGAGAAACAACTTTCCTATTTTAAATGGAACATCCTGTATATTTTCTTTTGTATTTTTAAAGAACAAGACTACGAGAAGAGAGAACAGTGTTGTCATTTAGTGAGGTATCACCTGACAGTAGTCTTTTAGAAAATATTTTATGGGCGGACAAAGCCAAATTTACGCAGAATTTAATGGTCACAAATCTTATTATTTGAAGGGATTCCGGTATATCCGGAAGTGTTAGAGACTTGTATGTATGTATTTTGCTCGATTAGGCCAAATCGCTGTTAGTATACTATCGAAATTTCAGATTTTTCTGATGCATAGCTTTCCATATATCGATGGTTGCAGTTCCTTGTGGGACTTGTGCTTTGTGGGTGGGTGCTTTTGCTAGTCAATCAGCAACTGAATGCCCCTTTATCCAACAAAAACTATCCTTCTACCATCGCACAATAGTGTAACGTATTTGTTCATAATGTTTCCATTGATGGGAGATGATTAGTCATGAAATTCCTGAATACTCTTTAGCCCTTTCTAAGTATCGAGAAATAAAGGTGAATTGATGGTCCTCAACTTTGCGCAAATAATCCAAGGCTTATGAGATTGCAATAGCTTTTGGCGTGAAAATGCTTGCCAAATTGTTGAAGTGTAAAATAAACAAAGTAAAACTTCAATGGGTTTCCTTCAACAAATGTAATAATGTAAAGTCTATCAATCGTTTCATCGAAGAAGCGATTGTTTACCTTGACCACCACTTCGAGCCCCGATTTTAAACAAGAAAATATTAATATATAATGAGCATAGACTTAAAATAAAATTAAAAAACCACCTTCATTTTCCAAAGATCTGAAAATTTGTAAGTGGGCAACGAGGAATGACAAAGAAATACAAAATTTAGTACGATACACGGGTGATTATGAATTAGCAATTTATATTTTTTAGTTAAATCTAAAAATAATATTATTTTTGAAACTAAATATTTAATTGTTCTTTTTCTAATCTTAATCGATAGAAAAAAAACCACTGATTTGCTAATGAATCCACTTCATAATGTCAATGATGATAGAGTTGGTAACAGTGAACATAGTGCATGAATATCACAAATTTCTATTTTTAGGTAACCATCAGCTAACTATAATTACGAAAATCTAATGCAATAGATGCGTTGGTGCGTTGTGATTATATTGTGGTATATACACGCGAGTTTTAATGATTAAATCTTGCATCAGCCTCGCGTAGCAAAGAGAAAAATTATAAAGTGAAATTCTTGCAGAATACATATACCTATACTTATGTATGTTATGTCGACACTTTGTATTTGCGCTATTTTCTTTCTAAATTTCAGACTTCATGTAATTACTTTACACCTTATTATGTAATATTAGAAAATCTAATTATTATTATTGAATCATACCGTGCGTAGAAAAATATTTATCACCTTTTACATTCGTTTTAATATATCTATATACAACTATTTCTTAGTTAGGGTATTTCTGGAACTACACTAACGATTTTATATCTAATCTGTTGCCAGAACCATTTGGCATTTGTCATCACAAATAACATGTTTCCAAATTCCTGTGGGATACTATCATAAACAAATAACGTTGGATATACCGGGTGCTCACTAAATATACGGTTGGTTATTCTAAGAATATTTTGTTCCTTAATGATTTTCGAAGAACACAATAAAGGTGTTTCTGCCAAAAACAATACATTCCGATTGCTGTAAACAGCTGTTTTGTGCACACGTCTTGTTGAATACTTTTCTTGGCTTGTCATTTTTTCACTTTAACAGTTGTGAAATTAGATTGTGGCTTTAATTTCTTTCATAGTTAAAGTTTTGTCAGTGAACTTATCAATCACGAATGACTATACGAACTCCCATGTGACTGACATACATTTCATGTATGGACTTGCAAATTGAAGTTCGTTACTGGCGAGGAGGTAGTACATTGAACGATTTCCATACCGGCATGTTGCAGATAGAAAAAGATTCAATAATATTCCTTGACGTCTTAGTGAAACAGACACATTTAAACGTAATGTAAATAATGCCAATGCCTATAGGAATAATGACAATGCCAATGACTACAGAAACGGCGCAATTGGAAGCAAATATGCTGGATATGGTAGAAGAAAATCCAGATAGTTGTACTATAAAAATTGCATTAGCTTTGAATTTAAGAAATGGGGCTGTGTGGATATTTTTCAAACAGCAGTTGTTGTACTCATACCACATTAAACGCATTCAAGCACTTAATCTTGCGGATTTTCTTCCGCCTACTGCATTTTCTCAATAGCTTCTAAGTAAATCTCTCAACTGCTGGCTCTGATGCTGACGAATACACACATGAAGTACCTACTTGAAGACAATTTTCAACATCAGTCTTCATAGAACGTTTGGGTTGGATTAATGGATGATTGCCTAATTGGACCGGTTTTTGTACTAGGAAGACTTACCGGTGAGGTATATCGAAAATTTTTGGAACATTTGCTACCTGTCCTTCCGGAGAATATACCACAAGTAACGAGAAATGAAATGTGGTTTGTGCACGATACTTATTATGATTGCTCGTGAGTTTTGAAATGCAACATGTCAAGACAGGATTGGGAGAGGTAGACTACGCTTAGGATCTGCGCGATCCGCAGACTTAAATCCTTTGGATTTCTTTTTATATGGAGCCATCTCAAGTCTTTACTTTACACTACTCCAATGGAAAATATAAAAGATTTGAGAAACTGGATAATCAATGAAATAAGAAACAAGCTTGGTGTTTTTCAAAGAGTTTACCAGTCAATGAGGAGATGTAATATTACCTAATAAAAGATTGTTTTTGTCGAAAACCTTTATTGCCCTGGATCTTCGAAGTCATTCCGAAAATCATTAAGCGACAAAATATTTTTACAATACGGATTAAATGGGGCGCCCGTAAAATGCAATTTGAAATGCCAATAATGTTCTCTGTATTCTCATTCTTGATTTTTAGATTCTACAAGGCACTGGACCAGTCAATGTAAACGCATCCTTAACCAACGTCACCGTGATAGGTTTCGGCGAGACTCATATCCTTCATAACAATGTAAATCCAAAAACACACGACTTTTATACGGAACTCTTCCTACCGAGGCTGAGGATTGATGGCAATTATAAATTGCTGGGTCGAATCCTCGTCATACCGTTGAGAGGGGCTGGTACTTGTTGGTTTGACGCGAGTAAGTCAAAAACTTCTTCATTTACGTGTGCGTTCATATCTTATTTTTGCAGAAAATTTGAATATTGCCGTTTGGAATGTAGTAGATTTGGTCGAAGAAAACGGATTCCACTTTTTCAAGATCGTAGGCACCAAAGTGAAATTCAGCATTGGAGGCTTGAGCTTGTACATGGGTAATCTTTTTGATGGCATCAAAGCATTAGGTATTTACTTTATTTGAGATAAACAGTTCAGATTTAAATCGTCTTATTTCCACAGAGGAATCTACCAATCGTTATCTAAATGAAAATTGGAAGGTACTAGCAGATTCGCTAAATCCAATTCTGTCCAGGACGATTGAGGACATTATGTTTGATATCCTAAAGAAAGTATTTGACAATATACCGGCGGACTATTTCGTTAGAGACTTAGTGTAGTTTATTTAATTTTAACGACTATAGTCGAGATTATAGATCACGGAGAAAATAGTTTATAGTTTTATAATGTAATAATTATATCATAGTTTGTAAATTACCGATGTAAAAATAATAAGAAAGAAAAGATTCCGGTTCTAATACAGTGTGTATCAAAAAGAGATACATCTCAGTATGTGTTTAAATGTATTTATTTATAAACGATGTATCACTTACCTTATAATACTGTCATTTTGACAGTTGTTTTGACATACGAAGTTAACAAGATGTAATTCCTTTTGAAATACACTGTATTTGTCTAAGTATAGATTCAAATGTCAGCTGTCACTGCCAATAAAATATTTCGTGTCTATTGCGATATTTCAAAAAATTTTAAGCCAAAACAGAGTTAAAAGCTACCATACATACAACAAACCAAGAGGCTGAAGTGTTTCTGAAGACTTATGACAGACGAATTCCGTAAGGAAAAAGATCCGGAGGCTATTCAAAAGTTTAAAGTTTGTATTGGTGCAGAAGATTGATGCGATTTTTTTGTTGTTTTTCAAAATCTACCGTAATTTATTTTTGCCTGCAGTAATCTGTTGTTTCTAGCACAGTTTTTTATGTAGAATCTAATAATTTCATTTAAAAATCCATGGCACTCTTTAGTTGGGAGATATAATACAAACTTGTATTTTTTTTAATGGAAGTCATAGTTGGCCATGGTGTCATTAAAATGCTTATTATTTTTTGAGTTCATTGATATAACATTTGGTATAGCTATTCCTTTTAGATTTTAATTTGCAGTGAAATAAGGAATAATTGTTACTAATAATTAGGAAAATAATCAACTAGGCCTTGAAAATATTTTATTATGAAAAAAATAATAAAAGATTAAAGAAGGAATATGAAAAAAATCAAAATAAAACTCAGCAAAAACATTAAGGAGTAAACAAAAGCAAACAACTTCATTGTAACTTAGTTAAGTGTTCAAAATGTCCTCCATTAGTACGTATACACATTTTACACCTCCTCACAATTTCAGTTTGAACCCTATATAAATTGTGAGGTCTGATACTTCTTATTGCCCCGATAATACCAATCTTTAAATCCACCATGTTGTTAGTGTATACTTTATTTTTTACGGCACCCCATAAGAAAAAGTCTAGAGGTGTAATGTGTGGAGATCTTTCTGGCCAGAGAATTGTATCTGCATTGCCAATCCAGTTAGGAAAACGCTCCGAAATATAATTACACACAACTCGGCAATTATGTGCAGGTGCTGGTGCATCGTGCTGGAAGTATTTTAAATTTTGCATCGAATTTAGTGGTATTTCATCTAACATGTCTTCTAATGCATTACGTAAATAGTGTAAATATCGTTTCCCATTTAAGTTGTTTTCATAAAAATATGGCCCCAATATTTTCTGAATTTGTTGAATAAATCTACGAAACGGACTTATTTGATACTCATTTGCTCACTTGCTCAGCCTTTAATTTTTGACAACTACACGTGTTTGTTTGCCGTGTTTGTTAGTCAAAGCCTATTTATGAATTAATAAAACTAATAATAGTTTATTTCACTACAAATCAAAATCTAAAGGAGATAGCTATACCAAATGTTATATCAATGAAAATAAGCATTTCAGTAACACCATGGTCAACTATGACTTCCATTAAAAAAAATACAAGTTTGTATTATATCTCCAAAATCAAGAGTGCCATAGATTTTTAAATCACATTACTAGATTCTACTTAAAAAAACTATACGACAAACAGTTTTCACCTTTATTTTATCTTTAGGAGTTGTGAACATATTTGACGTTGAAGTTTTTGGAAGTTTTCAATTTTTATCTTACAAACCTTGCACTGGGTAACAAATGTAACACTAGCATCAACTGTTATTACTCTATTTTCTGAGCAACTTAGTCGATTTAACCGATTCTGTATCTTTAATATTAAGAAAGTTACCCATATACGGACATAGAAAATGAGCAATTTTATTTTTACCTGTTAGGAGGAATACAATTAATAATAAATTTCAAACATATTCAAAATTTCTTTGGTTTGATGTGAAATCTCTCCATCGTATTGACCTTTTTTAATTTAATTAATGAAATTGGCGTTAATTTTGGAAAGTAAACGCAACATATAACGTCAAAATTTAAAATAACCAGCTTCCATTTTTAAAACAGTACACAAAATATACGCTCACGCATCTGTTGACGGGGAATGGATATTTTTAGGCAACGTATTTATATTAAGAGGATTTCTATTAAATTTGTTACGGTGTGATTCACGCTCGATGAAAAACAGATACCACGTGCGCCTGCGATTCCAATCAAGATGTCGGTGACTTAATTCCAAAGAGGGTTATTAAAAAATGATAAAATTCCAAAAAAAAAATTGATCTTAAACAAATTAGAAAATAATTTTGAAAATGAATCTATAACATGCTTGAAAATTGTTGCAATCGCTATTTAATTTATCGGTTATTATTTACCAATTTTATACTCCAAATTAGAATAGAAGAATAAATTGGAAAATAATTAAATGGCTAACTAACCTGCCACAATGGTCTTGAAGGTCCTGGCATTTTCTCTCAGCTGGTTCAACTACACAAACAAACAACTAAAGCCAAGAGCTATCCAAAATAATGGAAACCAAACGATACGAACTTCTGCAATTCTGGGAGTAATGGAAAAATAACAGAGCACTTTTTGGTCGAGTTGGTGATTTGGACTAGGTGCACATTTTCCGAACTCGCTACTCTTATATCGGATTGTTGCGACGCTGCGTTGCGGTGCCTTTTATAGACGCACCCACGCGTCAGGCTACTTAATACACCGCATTACTAACGACTCAAAAATGTTTTGAGTTTTATAACAAATTCGCCTTTTGTTTATTCCCCGCGAGACTGGTAATGTCTAAGGACTACGCAAGTAAGTATAAAATACGTAAAGCGTTGAATGAGATGGGCCAAAATTGTACTCCCTCATGACGTAAAATTGGCTTTTTCGACATTGCCTATATTTTTTTGGGAAAAGTCGCGAGACTAGTTTTGACCTAACAGACATAATATACAGAGTCCGTCTAAAATTACCGACAAACTGTTAGCGATGGTAGATAATAATAGAATGAAGATATTTACTTAGTACATACACAGAGAGAAAATGTTAAGCCAACGCAAAACACATTAACTTAACATGCTAATCTGTTAAGTTAATGTGTTTTGCGTTGGCTTAACATTTCCTTTTTCTCGGTGTACATTTCGTCCTGTTAATAACTATGCCCATGTGCCAATAAGGTACCCACTTAAGTCATTATAGGTACGCTAGTTGGAGCTTTGTCAAATTGGTCAAAACTATACGTCAGCACAATGATGCAGCACACTGCACTACTATCTTACACAATTCAAATGTCTGACCTCTGCCGGTATGTAGGAATCTACATTTTTGGAGAATAAATAATATTCTAATAATAAAGTTGAGAAAATGCCAAAAGCGTGGAAACTGGGGACAACTCTAACCTTTCATAACAAGGGAGATAAGAAAATATGTGATAATTACAGAGGGATTACGCTATTAAATACTATGCACACGGTATTAAAGTCTCTCATCCAGAATCGACTTGTAAGTATAAACATTACAAGCATATTGAGGATGTCAATATGGTTTTACATACACCTTGTATGGAGGGTAGATACCGGGTGATCAATTGAATTAATAATTAGAGTAAAGCATAAATATTACAACATAGTTGGGAGCACATATTTCTATAACTGTCAGTGAAGTGTCACATCGAATTATAATAACTGTCATATTTGTAAGATTCTAAAATGTTTAATTTGAAACACCAAACTTTTCTTACTGAAGATTATTTTACAAACCATACGTTTTCCTTGAAATCAGTTGTTTCATTATATTCAAGCAAAATCATGCTCTTTTAACAAAGCATTTTGAAAAAGCATAACCTAAAATTATTAATTTTGTTACTCGTTATTAGTTGACATTACTAATTAGGCAGTGTTATAAACTTCGTGCCAAAACACAAAGCCCACTCCAATTATAAATTCAATAGATCTCACGGTACATATAACTCTTGCAATTAAACAACCGGCTTCTGACATTTCGTCTTTTCTTGACATGGTTGCATATCATATGGTTTGACAGATATATAGATAGGTTATAGTTTAAAAAATACAAAAACTATCAATACCAAATAGATCGTCAAAATGAGAAACGTCAAGTAAGTGCTTTGACAATTTACCTTATCTATGCAACTGGCAGGGCTCTAATTGAAAAAATCCTACGCGGACGAAATGTCACTAGATTTGACATTACTATGTATTTGCTAAGTGTGAAGTTGTGTTGGTATGATTTTAACATTATCGCTGTCGAAAGTCGGCTGTTTCGCTACCATCGAACGTTGATCATCTGGGATAATTGATAAGCGAAAGACTGCCACCTATACGATTCGCGTTTGAAAT
>JARFOC010000199.1:119953-131502 GCA_031763485.1 Osmoderma eremita | reverse complement strand
AATAAATTGTATAATATCCCAATTCCTAAATAAATGTTCGAAATGTAAATTACGTTAATGTTGAGTAATAATAAATAGAATTATTGGGTTTTTCACTGATTCTTAAATAAAAAAAATATGATTTTTTGTATATTACTGTTTTCCTCAAAATGTGTGCATTTTAACCGTCATAAACCCAAATAATGGAACCGGAAGTAATAAGGTACAGCTTATTCGACGATTTGGCAACCGTGTATCGAATTCTCATAGGCTCTGTACTGCATTCGGAAGTTGAGACGATCTATAGTTACGTTAATTTTACTTTATTAATGTAGCACTTAATTCAAATAAACACTCAAAAGTTCTTCAATAACTTTAACGATTAACTGCACTATCTACAAATCACATGGCTCCTTATATAATCAAATTTAGTTCGCGAAGATTCTATTTCTACAGAGAAAAAGAACTTCTGGAAATAGGAATAAGTCTAATCCCGTAAAGAGAGGCAGCTAATCAGAATATAGTTTTTATGTTTGAGGAACCAATTAGCGCGCGCGAATAGTTTTTAATCTCATTAAGTTCAAGGAGACAATCAGAACACGCCTTTACAATCTCAACTAATGCAAATCTAAATCAACGACATCATCGCGCAGTTGCGGCGATATCATGAAGATATTCCGTGACAATACCTACAGGTAGATTTTTCCATTGTACGTCAACATCAAACATTCTGACATTAGTCGGAAGCTCGCTTTTGAAAAGAATCCCAGCACTTTTTTCGGTGATCGATTTGAATCCGCCATCCGGTAAACTAGTCCTCAAGATTATCAGCAGCAACTTGCAGCTTTCTACCTGCCAGCCAGGGAGCACAAGAACGGCAGAAGATTAACATGTCATCACCGTGCCGAGCCAGTTCTGTACCTGGGCTATTTGGCACGTCATATAGTAAATGCATTAGTAATGATCCTTGTGGAACTCCCGCACAAATAACTTTAGATCTAGATTGAGCACAATTTATGCTGGGCGTAGGAGGAAAGATGGAATGAACAAAAACTTGTCCATATATATATTTTGATTTTCTTTTTTCAATTTCTTTTTTCTCTTAATTATGTTAGGTGGCAAAAATGTTATTTATTTTGTATATGCATTATACAACCTACTTAAAAGATATTCAAACGAGGGCAATAAACGTATGTATCATGCTTCACTTTTCGCTTTAATGATATTATGTTCAAAATGGCCTACTTTTTACGTAATGTCGATGTAGTGTAACCAGTCGCCACTCTAAGGACCTGTGGGTTGTTGGGAAATCCAAGAAAAGCAGCCCCCGTAGCGCTTCGGGGCTTAGAAAGTAGTACGGTATACATCACGCTCAGACATCGATTCTATGTGTATATTGAGGGGTTTCCAAGCCAACCGGGCTGACCAACTGACCAACGCGTCCACTGACGTACTAGATGGCCGCTCACGCGGACCCCAGTCGCACCGGGACCGGGTTGCGTTTTTCCGATGTTAAGCTATCGGTTTTAGAGACTAATCAAAAGAAAACAAAAGTACCACCTTAGGGGAAAAAACAAAAAAGAGGAACAAAAATCAAGCTAAGTGGAGTTGAGTTGTTTGTACGAGTGGATGGATGGAAAAAGAAGTGAATAATACGATTCTAACCCGCTAAATTGGAAAGGTCAACACGTTCACCGTCGACGAAGCGGTCACGAACAGTTTTTAATGAAATATTCAAAACCACAGCGTGCTTCACTTCATAACTTCTTTAATCTTCCACTGGTATGAAGTGGTTAATATTTGTATGCACCCCTCTCCTGGTCATAGCGGTGCCGAAATTCGACGAGAGCGCCCTCCTAAGAAACATTCTGATTCCTTCGGATGCTGCTGTTAATTCCGCCATATACAGACTAAAGGCATACGATTCCCTCTTCGACTATCCCTTAACGTTTAAATTAGGCGAAATTAACAACGTGGTGCGCATAGAGATGCTCAACTGTAGCAGATTCAACTCGATCTGTCAGGCGAACGTGGTGTTGAAGAACAGGCTGGAGATCGGCAGATTTTACGAGTTTACCGTGAGCGTCACCAACTCGAAAGGTGATAGCGATTTGATGCGTTGCTCGTTCAGGGCGACCAACGCCACGACTCCCATAGAGAAGATCTTTCCAGGTGCTCCGGCACTGTTGACGGTTTCGGAAGGTGCACGCAGGAACTCCGACGTGGGTTCCATAAGGGCCCGTGGTAAAGTCTCTGGAGAGAGGAAAGTGTTGTTGGAGCTGTTTGGGCCGCCACAGTTAGGGTTGAGGCAGCGTCTGGTGGGCGAAAGAGACGTCGAGGGATCCATTTGGTTGTTGAGCGCCTTGGACTACGAGAAGAGTCCTTCGCATCACGTGATTATCTACGCGAATGTAAGTAGATAGTAGTATAGATATAAATGAGGATTTTCAGTTGAAGAATTCCAAACAAAATTGAATAAAATTAGCTATAGGTATCTGAAACATGATTTGAGTTAAAAGAAGGGAAAATGTACCATGGAAGAAGATATGTACTACATTGTTTGTTAAGCAATTAATTAACAACTTGTTGTTTACAGAGGTACAATTATTGGATGCAAATAGAATTCTGAAAAGCACGATTCAACTTCTTCTAAATAATTACCAGAAAAAAATTTTCACCTTAACTTCACTATTCGTAGCTATTCCAAATATGTAATCAATAGTTTTTTAAGAAAGGTAATATATTCTCTCCTGGTAAAATTTGCTAAAGTATATTTCACATTAATACATTTAGTATGGGCCACAACCAACAAAATTTTTTTTACTAACCTTCCACAGGAACACTACACCATTTTGGAACATTTTAAAGTATATCTTGATTAAAAATTGTTAAGAACACAAAAACAAGGAAATTTTAATATGAAAAATAAAAAATGAAATAAAAAATGGCTAATAACCGATAAAATGTTAAGTATCCTTTACAAATTTCATTACGAAGTAACAATTGTTTTGCCACGCAGTGCCCACTGCTAGACAAACTAAAAACTAATATAATATAACTTTTATTATTATATGGAATTAGAAAATAACAATTGTATTATTTTTTTAGATTTAACCATAAGCAAAATTAATAAGAATTTGAATTTTGTAATTTACCATGAAGAATCACATACGGATATGACAATACATAACACATCAGCACATCCTTTTCAACAAAAATTAGCAGGGATATCATTCATATCTACATAGATTAATTACTTATCCTCTCTCGAAAGTAAATTTTGATAAAGAATTTAATTTAATAAAGCAAATTGCAGTTAATAATGGTTACAGTACAAAATTAATAGACAATATGTTAAAAAAGAAATTACTTCACAAAACTATATCGACAGTTTATCCAATTATTAACTACATTAAATCCTCACCTATTAGAATTCTAACTTACCATCTACTAATAAAGATAGCAAGGACTGTGGGGCAGCACAATAAACACACTGTTCGGATTACTCCTCTCGCACAAAGTATTAGTTAATTCGGGACGACACGTATTCGCGAAACACGTGTCATCCCGAGTTAATTAATACTTTGTGCGGGAGAAGTAATCAGAACAGTGTGTTTACCATATACTAAATCATCAGACGATATAGCTATTTTTTTAAGAAAACGAAACATTAATGTTGCATATAAAACCAATAATAGTTTGTCAAAATTTATTAAAAACAATGATATAACTGAAAGAAAAAAAAATCTGGTGTCTATAAGTTGATATGTGGGTTGTGGGAAAACATATGTTGGTCAAACTGGCAGAAAAAAAGAATTTCTGAACATTATGCTTATTACAGAGATAAAAAGCAGGATTCGAGTTTCGCCAACCATGTAATAGAAGAAAACAATATTTTAAATTGTGATTTTAAAATTTTGCATATAGAAAACAAAGGTGCTAAATTGGATTTGTTAAAACGTTTGGAAATTAACAACTTAAAAATTCAAATTTATTACTCAACGATCAATTAGAATGCAATAATTCACCTTTATTAAATTTACGTTATGTTTTATAAGTCTTTAGTAATTATTTGTTTGTTCTTATAACTTTAATTGTAATTTGCATACATATTTCAATTTTGACAAAATAACAACAAAGTTATATCATATTAGTTTTTAGTTTGTCTGAAGAAGCCACTGTGTGGCGAAACAATTGTTACTTCATAATAAAATTTGTGAAGGATACTATTTAACATTTTATTGGTTATTAATAATGGACCTTCACCAAGTAAACACCGAAAGTATTCAATTGGCAAAAAAAAAATTGACAAGAACAAATAATGTTGACGTAAATTTTGCAAATTTAATAAGCACAAAAAATGCCCGTATATGATGAAATCACAGGAAGCCTAAAGCATAATAATTTTTTTCGCCGATCGACATTAAACGTGAAACTTTAATGACAACTGACGTACACTAAACTGTCTCATTTACTGCCTAGGCATTAAAAATGTGAAAAAATGCCTAGGCAGTAAACAAATTTAATACTTCATAAAGTAAGTTATAGTGACTTGAAAACAATACCAAATGTAAAACAAAACAATTATTATTTATTATAAATGCTAATATTTACACTAGTACAATTGTTAAGAACCAATGGCTTTTGTTCTTCGATATTAGTTTTAACAGTTTCCTTCAGTTGTACTGTTAATAATTGTGTTTGTGCTTGTAGAAGATCTTAAAACTGCAACAATTGAATTGCTACTGTTGGTTGTAAAAATATTTGCATTTACGTTGGATTTGCTATCCACTGATGTACAATGTTTCCTGCGGCCAAAACAGTATTTTTAATTGAAATATATATCTTTTGACAAAAGAAAAACGTACCTCCAACGTCCATGTCGTTTAAGCATGGTGATATCTCCTCCAAAGTTCACTAGCAGTGTTGCTGAGGTTCTCCTGAAGCAGTGACCGGTCTATTCCTTAGAATTTGGCAATTTTAAATATTCAGCTATTTCTTCGGGCATTTTTTCAAACTTATGGACACAAATATATTGTTTATAGCTTCTTTCAACTGAATACTTGAAAGATAATCTTGGCGATTCCAAATTTTGTCGGCACGAAGTGCACTTCCGATAAATTTGCAAATAATCTTTAACCAAAAACGATTTATGTTTTTTCGTTTTTGTGTCTAGCAAAGTAATCAACAATTTGTCTCGAAAATGCTGAATATCTTCTAGTTTTATCTTCAACAGTTCGTCGCATCTGCATGCTCCTGCCAATCTAAATATCAATGCCACCTAAACAATATTATGGTCGTGATTTCTTTTTATAAATCAAGCATTTATTATAAATCTTACCGTTGTACACAAATAATCGTTGTCAGGGGCATCTTGGAGAATTTGTTAATGTTATTTTGTTCTAAAACCCTAGATTTTTTTGGTTTATATTCGCTTGATTGGCGCTTTAAAAAAGCAACAAGCTTTTGATATTTAGACACATCGATGTTGTTATTGATGCTTAAAGTATTCTTCAACATTGAGTAAAAGCTCCATAAAGAAGATTTCATCTTGTTTTGATAATTCTGCAAAATACACTAGCAAAACTTCTTCTGAATATAACTTGAGTTGTTTCTTATCACAAAAATCAAGGAAATTTCTGTGTACTTGTTGATAAACTTTGCGAGACTTCTCAGACTGTAAATTCAATTCCACAATTTTTGCAGGTTCTATACATTCATCCGGTAAATCTTCAGCATTACTATCACGCATTTTGTAACTTTGTATTAGTTACTTATCACTTTTTATTTGTTAAACACCAAAGACACCAGCCGCACATTGACAGAAATTAACGAAAAATAATAAATAAGCTTGCTTCAATAGCAACGTCTCTGTAGAAGCCGTCTTAATGTAATCGTTTTTCCAGATTATTTTGCGTATTTTCTCTTTAAAAACGAGAAACTTGAATGATCGGCAAAAAATTATATGTTCAATTCGGCAACAAAGCTGATTTAATTCCTTGACTGGGTTCAAAGTCTCGACTGCCTCCCAGCTTTGAAACTCCTAGGCGCGATATTAAATCGGCTACTTTGTCTGCATTTTTAAACAAATCACTATTGTTTCTAACAAGAAGTGAAATTTCATTTATCCCGACATTAATTTGGTCTTGATCTATTGGTTTTGAAAACTTTTGAAGTTGCAAATATTTTATTTTGAAATTAATATGCTCACCTTAATGGGCAGTGCTATTTGTTTCTTTTATTTGTATCTCGAATCATTTATATCTAAAACTTTTAACACAAATCTGCAAACAGAGCAAACTATTACTCCATAGTCTATTATCTTGTAGCATTTTTGAAAAATATTTCATATTGCCCATCCTACAAGAATGAATCTTTCAAATAAAAAATATTCCAAATTTCTTTGTATTTGATCTACACAATCAAATCTTGTAAAGCTTGTCTCCCTTTTTTTTACATTATGATTTTATAACGGGGTAATCATGACAGAAAAGACGTAATATCTTTATCGAAAATTGTGTCAAGCACTATAGCCAGTTAATTATTAAAACCACCCTCTTTTTTTCGTCTAATTTATTCCACTTACTTGCCGCAATATAAAACATGACGTACATATATATCTAGAATGTTTTATATATTTTTCGGGCCGACTTGGAAGAATGTAGTTCACGCGATCGATTATATAAGAATAATCGTTGACGTTTTCCTTGGAGATGCGGATAACGTTTTTAATATATTACTACTGTTACGTATTTAATAGGCAGAACTCGTTCCATAAAATCCACAGGAATTCGGATGATATCATGCTGACGAACTTCGCACACAATCATCCGACCGTATCTTACCAACAATCGCAGGTATTTTCAGCGCTAATCTTAGTCTAGGATATGACAGGGAAAGGTCAAGGTGTTAAAATTTATTCGAAGAATGGACTAACTCGGCGAGAAAATGCAAGACGTTGTAAATAGCACATTTTGATCAATTAACCTACATAATGTACAACATAGGTACATAAGTCGTAATGTAGTTATACACATGTTAAATGTGGTGTCTTTATGCACTGTTCAAAAGAACAAAATGAAAAATTGTTTCATTCACATGGTAACCTAATGTATATGTGCATTTCCTGGCCTGAGTGTTTATCTTTCTTTCTTTCGTTCTCTTTTTTTAGTCATTGAAGCGGCTAAGAGATAAGAAATAATTATTACATCGCTACGTAACGGTTTAGTAAACTGACACCTCGACATAACTGCATGTTACATCCCGTATATGATATGTACGGACATATTTACATATACTGGCCGCCATAAATAAGTGGACATCCAGTAAACGTTGATATTTACATTACAGGGAGGCTATCCTAAGCTTCTAAAATCCATTGTTGAAGAATACTTCCATTATTAAATTGTAAATTATTGATCCTCTGTCTTACCATATCCCACACGTGTTGTGTCTTCGGGAGTGCTTGAGGTGGTAAATAGTATTTACCAAGCATTCGAAGAAAATCTTTATACGGAAATTAATATGCTAGATCTATCAAAAGCATTTGCTTCTGTGAACTCCGCGATACTAATCAGCAAGCTGGAGTATTATGGAATAAGGAGGAAAACATTGGATCGCCCAAAATCATATTTATCTGACAGGAAACAGAGTGGAATTCTACTACTTCTGAACTCAGAAACATGAAACATGGGGTCCCGCAGGGATCCATCCTTGGTCCTATGCTTTTTATAATATATACAAACGACTTGGCTGCTAATGTATGAAACGTAGAACTGTGCTTATACGCCGACGACACATCCTTGATGGTTCAAGCGTCAATGTTGGAGGAGGTTCATACCAAATCCGAGAAAGAAATTGCAGAAGCGTGCGAATGGTTTGGTGCTAACAAACTCAAAGTTAACACGGTAAAAACCCAAAACCTAATTTTAACCACAAAAAATACGGTAATCAACTCCGATGTTGGGTTTTTGGGTTTAAGTTTAGACACCAAATTAAATTGGTCAGCTCACATTGAGTATCTTTTGAAGAGACTGTCGGTTGCTCTTTACTCTCTGCGAAGATTAAGGCAAGTAACAACTCATAATGCGAGTAGAATGGGATATTTCGCCATCTTTCACTCCTTGCTGAACTATGGAATCATCTTTTGGGGATCTGCTTATGAGGCATCTCGTGTGTTCGTTTTGCAAAAGAACGCGGTGAGATCATTATGCAAACTACGGTATGACGAAAGCTGCAAAGGCCACTTCAGAAAAGAGAGCATACTGACGTTAGCATCTTTGTCAATCCTGAGTGTCGTTACCTATGTGCACAACAACATAAATAAATTCTCGCAGAATGGGAATAACCATGAGCATGCAATCGAAAATACCTTAGAATACCGTATCACAGGCTCAAGTGCACCCAAAGCGCAGTCGACTATTGGGGAGCTAGATTATATAATCCACTACCGAAAGACCGAACGACTGAAGCGTTCAAAATTGCAGCGAAAAAATTACTGATCGAGAAGGAATACTATACTATTAATGATTATTTGTTGGAGATGGGAAGTGTTTAAGTTAGTGACCTATGCTTTTTCTTTTACACAACTCTATTTATTTATGTACATATGTTATTACTACATTTCACTATATTTACAATTTATGACGATACTTGTAATGATTTAATTGCAAATATATATTATTATTGGTGACAAGGCCGGCGAACAAGAAGGCCATGGGTAAGCGATCAGCATAATCCAGAAGCTCCATAGCAATATTCACGGTATATTATATTACCGCGCATAATCTTGCGGAAAATTTTGCTTTTCGGAAAATACGGTATTAATACTGGTTCAAGAACATAATTGACGTAAGGAATCGCATTTAGTGTTCCTAGAATTATTGCTAGAGGAGATTTACTTCCATGGCAGGTAGCCCCCACACCATAACACCTGCATGTGGTTGTACAGAAAACTGTCAGTTTCTGCCTTCTTCGGAACGTCTTCTGATCATTTTACAGCAATCATGAGCCCATAAAAATTGATATTCGTCAGTCAAGATGACTCAATTCACTCGTCATTCCAGTGCAACCTTTCGTTACACAATTCTAGCCGTGCAATCTGATGGCGTGGAGATAGAGGTAAACAAAGAAATGGTCGGTACGATCTAAGCCCAAAAGATCGAGTTCTTCGATATACGGATCGTATGGAGATTAAGTTGATTAATTAAACCTCTCCATCTATCACCAATTTCCTTTGTTGACGAGAAATGGTCCATAGGAGCCACAAGACAGGACCAGTGGTGCATCTGGAGGAGTCAAGAAATTTATAAGTATATTTTACAGTAAGACTTAAGTTAATAATGTCAATAGCAAAACATATATTTGGCGCTTTTACGCCAAGTCCTGCCAACCTTTCAAATGTCGTTTACCAACCGGGTTTCTTGGTTGATTTCTCGAATTATGTTTATTTTTTAAATATTCGTCATGCGTTTGGAAGCAAATTAAAAAAAAATTATCGTTCAGGTAAAATTTATTATTTATAATGAAGTACTACGTATTATCCATGTATTTTATTAACTAAACTACAGAGTTGTTTTCAATGATTGATAGTTTGAATTTCCTGCGTTGCTATATTTTTGTGTAATGTAGTATTTTTTTATATGTGGCGTCACAAATTGGATAATAACTTAAATTAAATCTTAGCAGCTTTTCATAATAGACAACCAATAACATGATGGTAAGAGATAGAATGAAATAAAGATATTTTAAATACATTTTCATTCAACGTTTTCAGCGGCCATTTTTAAGAGAATATAAACGACATCGTTGTCAAGTGGCTTAAAAAACGACATATCTTTAATGGATCCGTAGATTCTCCGACAGTAAATTACATATTATAACACGTTGCCGGAGAAGCATAAAACGAAACGGTTATCGCTACTGCAACAAAAAATGTGGAGAGAGACGATCGAATATGCAGTTGCCGAAATCACAAGGTGGTGGGAAAGAGAAGTGGCAATGGATAAAAAAAAATAGGGATAATATCACTTACAATAAATTAGATGATGACAGTTCTCATGACCTTTCCCAAGATACATATTAATAAGATCAACTGCTTTTAGATTGGAGATGTGCGTGCGTAGGAAATTTCCCTTCCCGAAACGAAGTGTGTGTTCGTTCGTTTCATCCATTCATAAAACCTTCGCAAGAAGAATCTTTTACGTATGTTCCCCATTATTCATCTAAGGGAATCTACTGATCTATTAAGTGGGAATCTTGATACGAAGTTTTGTCTTACGTTAAAATGAATAAATTCAAGGTTTTTTTTTTCTACAAAAACAGCCCACGACAAAAAAACTTTTGTTTTGGATAAATAGAAAAAATAGCGATTATGTAATAAACCTTGTTGGATGCAAAACCTGAGGAAAAATATGAACATATATGTGTTGTAATGTGAACTCAAATACAGCTTACCAATTTTGTGAAAAAACAAGCTGTTTATTTGACAAGGATTGTTTTTACAAGAAAAGTAATACAACATTTTAGAGAGATGTTAAATTTATATAACGTATTCATTATAATAAGCGCCCCGGCGTTTAATCATTTAGGGCATCTTTTATTTATTAGAGTGCGACGTTTATTTCGAATAAAACCAAATCCCCCTTCCTATTCCTTTGCTATCCACCTCAAAATAATTGTATTACAACTTAGTTTTGATACAAAACGACTTCGTTTTAGTATCACATACGGAATTCAATCTGAATGTGGTTAACGGGGATTCCCCCACCAACTTTTGACGTTGATTGTGTGCACTTCCCATAACGATGCGGCGTTTATTAAAGTGCGGCGTTTATTTCATTTGGCATCATTTTCTTGCGGCGATATTATCTTCTTGCCAGTATTGGCACAAGTAATTTTCAGAATTTTGTGCTGTTTGATAGTTTTCAACATGGCTTTACTGGAGGGAAATCAACTGAAAGGGCCCTTTTGATATATGTGAATGGTGTTTTTTCAATACTAGAAGATCGTAAACTGGCTTCTGAAATTTTTCTTGATCACCGTAAAGCTTTTGATTTCGTCGACCGTAATATTTTGCTGTCCGAATTAAATTCCTACAGAATTCCAGGTGTTCATAATGACTGAATTGCATCTTAACTAAAGAGATGAAAACAATCGTTCTTTTTAATAAATATTAATAAGAAGGTAAAAAATCACAAGAAACAAAAGTGAGCGTACCCATGGGAAGTGTACTAGGGTCTTTGCTTTTCAAAATATTTATTAATAGAGATGGGCAGTTCAGTTCAGTTTACAGATGCGTGTCTTTAGTTCTAGTTCATTTTACTGAACTGCATCTTTGAGTTAGTTCGCAGTTCACGTAGTTCACTTCAGATTACTGGATAGACTGATCGACATCGCTCACCAGTTCTACCTATCAATGAGTCAGTTCGGACAGTTCGTTCTAGCTCTCTATTCAGTTCACCGGATAGTCGATATAGATACTTATAAGATTTGCATAAATGTACGCATCGAAGATGGGAATATGTATTACAATTCCATTATTCATATTTCATACCTTAGAAAGCTAGATG
>JARFOC010000199.1:85515-119853 GCA_031763485.1 Osmoderma eremita | reverse complement strand
TCCCGAAACACGTGTCGTCCCGAATTAATTAATACTTGTGCGGGAGGAGTAATCCGAACAGTGTGTTTAATATAATAACAGGGAAAATATAGCACCCTATAATATTTAGATAGAACCATTAAATTTGTTTGTTTAAAAAAAAATAAACTCCCGAGCGTAAATATTTATCGAGAAGCATGTGTATAAACATAATTTGATCATATCTACAATATAACCGTTTTTACTGCGATAAAACTTGTTTATAACTTGCCTAACGCGCGACGAACCGAACGAATTTTATATCAGGGACGGGAGTCCGTATCGCCTCCATTAGTCGGACATGAAATAGATAAATAAAATTTTCCCCGTTAACGTTACCGAGAATTTATCACATCACCGAACATATTAACACTATTATCAATATTAGATCTTGCCGCAAAACGCATATAAAATACATTTTGATATCTGGCCACCCCTCCAGTATCGATTCCATCGATCCAGTGCAGCGATTCGAATGAGCCCATTGCCTTTTATTGCTCCATTTCGAGGGCCCGTGCCGGTATGTGCGACATCTCTCCACGTGTGACCCAGGTTTGCATTCATAAATGTTGAAAAAGCGGCAGGTAATTCGGGACAGCATCAGTGTTCGCAGTGGATAAAGATTTAGCAATATATCCACTTGCGTATGGGTGTGATGCGAAAGATTCAACGAGGTACACACATGCAAGCTGAGCGTGATATAGATGGTGAAAAATTGCCACTTATGGGAAGAATAAAACTACCAAAATCGACTGTTTTCATCGACTGAAAAAAAGGAAAAATCTAAATTTTAAGGTACAAAGCATACTTAGTCCGGACAATAATGAATACATCTTATTCATTCTATTTTATTATTTTTGGATACGCCGCCGGCTAGTTGGGATATTATTTTTTCAATTTTATCAAAGGGTATCAATGCATTAATGAAACACTGCATTAAATGAAGATGGAAGCCGCGATGAGGTTCTACGGGGTATACAAAGGAACTGTAGGCGTTGCTAAATAAGTCATGGATTAAAATGGATTTCAGACAATAAATATCTGCGAAGTGATGCCTCACAGCTGATATATGTACTTGCACACCGTTCCACAACTCCCGCGATACCTCTACTTAAAGAAGTTGTTTCGGAATGTATGTTTACACATTGTTGCCTTCACCATGTGTCACAAAATTTCTTCCTGATTATTTGCAAAATGTTCTTGATGATAGCACTGGTCAACAAAATTTCAGATTTATTTTATCCCACGAGGTAAAGTGCGTGAACCTGGTAGTAGTTTTTACACTTATTTCATATCTGCTTTAAAATTTTTCTATCGGGGGGGGGTTCAGACTGACAAAGCAATGAAATTTTGTGAAAGCATATATTATAATATGTATATAAATCATGAAAAAATGACGTACACAGTGATATATTTACTTGCAAAATGTGCTGATATACGACTTTCGGCTGTACTTTGCATCAGAAACATCTCTCTTTAGCGTCCAGCAATAGTCTGCCAACATAGCAGGGCTCTATTTGCCTCGGTATCATCAGCACTTTCATCGTAGCTTAGTATCATGTTTTGTGGAGGTTTAGGTACAGGTAATTCCGGACTGTGAGGTACTGGTCTCAGTGCAGATGGAATATTAGGATATTTTCCAGTATGTTTGGATTTAGAAGTCATACCACTTATATTTGTTAGACAAAAATAGCGATCGATAATATGATCTGATGGTTCCCTCCAAATCATAGGAAGAGCAAAAGGCATATGTCGTTTACCTTTTGCCCACGCTGTAAGAAGTCTGACACACGTAACACAGCAATTATGTGGAGCCCAGCTTTTGCCTTCATCAGGTGATGAAGTGTAAACTAGGTACTTTAACTTGAAATACTGCTCATAGCACTTTTTAGGGAGAGCTGTGAAAGACGGTTTTTGTTATTTAAATTCGCCGCAAATGTAGCAAAAAGAGTTTGGATGGTTTACACATTTCCTTGGCATTTTTACAAGTGATTGAATACTTGCGGTTTCACTACAATAACGCAACACTCTTTAAAACATTAACAACCTCAGCATATATGTTCATTCACCAAGCTCCAGCCGACAACTGAAATAACAAAAGATGCTATCTAAGAATGGGAAATCCAGGTCTTAACACGTCAAGACTTGTTCAAACATGCATGATGCTTGATCAGTTCCGGGCTCTAGCCGACAACAAAATAACGTCAAGGCATATTCTCTTACCGTACATATCTATTATTTTAGGTGGATAAGAGAATATCCTGGAACATAAAAACTAAGGGTGATGGAGAAATTCTGAAAACAATTGACTTCAAAGTATATGGGAATCAGACATTTTTATGCTTGGGACAAGAATCTTGTTAACCAGTGTAGTTAACATTATAAAAACTCAACCGTTAAAATCACGAATTTCCTAATTGTTGTCGTGTGAAGAGCTCTCTGGGAAAGGTCCTCCGTCGATTATTTGAACTACACTATGTCACAAATTTGACCTTTCTTCAAACCTGTACGATTTGAAAGCTACTTCAGTTCTTTTGATAAAAATTAATGTATGAAATAAACTGAATCACTGCAGGGAAATCGTGTTCATGTGTTTACTTGTTAAAAAGAAAACTGATGACTTGTCAAAAAAATGTTCTCTGTGGGTGAAAGTTAAGTGTTATAGTACCGAACAGTTTGAACGACTGGAGTAACTTCTCAACAATAACGAGAAAAGTATTGTTGACTTCGAAGCAATTAAACTTCAAATAGTTGTTCACCTCTGTACCCGTCATTCACAGTTGATATAGAAAAGTGAAATCTTCCGCTGACAAACAAAGAAGAGTTGATCGAAATATCACGTAATAAGAATTCGAATAGCTTGTGTGCCCAAAAGGCGGGCGATAACCTTTTGTATTACAGTGGAGGATTGCATAGTTTTGTGGAGTATTGCAGTTTAGTATTCGTTGCCATTTGCAACAACTTATTTATGCAAAGAAGGTTTTTCATCACTATTTTTTTAAAGCAAAATATAGAAGCAGACTAAATGTTGAAGATGACTTACGACTCTGCGTCAGCAAATGAACACCAAACATTCAAGATATATGCAAGGGTAAGGAATCTAATCAGTCACATTAAACAACTTACTACCTGTGACGCTTAGAATAAAAGTAGAAAAAAAGTTATATTTATTTGTGTCCATTTGCTGTTTTCTTTGTTTCCCCTTTCATATAGATACCTTTTACAAGTAAAAATAAGTAAGGGGTATTATTTAAGGGGTACGCAGGGTATACAAGTTTGAGAACCACTGGAATAATGAATTACAGTTATTTAGTTCCTGGCTTAGTGTTTAACGATAAATATTACAAACCACACGAAAACTGTTTCTTGAACTGCATGAAAGGGAGTTTTATTTATGATATATTGTCTGCTTCAAGCGACCATTCCATCACTTTCAACTTCATTTATGCGCTTAACCAAATGAATACCTAGGTTGCATTTCAATAAAAGATTTAACTTTAATAAAATTTCCTATCGGAACTGACCCAGTTCAATATTAAAATAAGAAAATAGCTTTGAAATTTGATTCATTAAATTTTAAACAGAGAAATAATTTGTATACATACTCTTTTTTGAGGCATCTTGTATATGCAAGTGTTAATACAACTATGGATTTTGATTTTTTCCCATCCCGCAATAGATAACCTTGCAGCCATCTAAATCCAGCTATGCGCAATAATAAATTCGACGATTGGAGATTTGTACAATAAATATAGACTATAAACCAACCAAACTCTCTATTCTTCCTAATTTATATATAAAAACACTTAACCCACCCACTCTCCGTGGGTGGGTCACCCTTCGCGATCCTGCGGTCCAAATGGAGTGTTAATCCTTGCCGAACTACCGACTTGAAAGAGGATCTGGAAGCGATAAATTTGCAGCTTTACATAAGCTTCGTATACGTGAGTCCCCGTACGTAACGTAACTATGGAAATGTATTCATGAATTTACATTTTAAGCAGAGGAGTTGAGAGCCGAAATGATCGTACGTTGTCGCGTATCTGTTTTCGCGCAGAGGTGGAATTGTATTACGTGTACGCGCAGGTATGTTACTGCAAAATCTGTACAAGGAAAGTATTGCTATTGTAGTAGCAATACTTTCCTTGTAAATATGGTATGTAGGAAGAGGAAAAGAAAATAACAGTTGGAATATTGCAAGGATGAAAGTTAAAATGACAATACTTCAGATCATTTTCGATTTGGACTCGGGTTACTTCAAATCAAAACCTTCCATGGCTCTCAACATAACCGCCATTTTGTCAATCAAAATCATATTTATGCCTCTAAAAATTTAAAACTTTTTTTGATATCTTATATGATAACGGATATATCGAGCTTTGCCACACTAATGCGTGACCGGTATGTATGTATACCATTTTATATAATTGATGCAGATAATAACAAGTAAGAAAGTCTTTTTATGCCGCTGGTGTGCTTAAATAAATGTATATGGAACGAATATGGAAATACAGGCCGAAAACCTTCGTCGAAATGGAAATGATTAACGATGAAGGTAATTACATTCATCAGTAAGAAAGTAGTAATTGAATTAAAATAAATTAAATTGAGTTAAAATGTAATGTATACAATTGATGGTCCGATTTTATAAATCTTGTTTCTACACCTCAGTGTTCTAATGCTCGAGTATTTGTCCTCTAATAAGGGTATACGTATTTTTGGCGTTAGACAATTATATAATGTGTCGGTTTACGGTAAAATGAATGGTAAATAAGACTTACCCAATTGTCCGAATCGTCTCGTTTCATCCGGCACTGGAAAAGGGAAACTGGTATGAAGTAAACACTAAAACAGAAATCCACAATCACTATTCCCGACACGAGACAACTATCCGATACAACCGTTCGAATTCAACTACATATACATTGCGTGTACCTGCGCTATGAAAATAAGGAACAAAAACAATAAAACCTTCTGACTAAGAAAAATCGGCGCAAAAACAACTACCCAAATCGTGTATGCGTATTTAAAAGTAGAACAAAAAAAATTATTCACTCCCGAGTGCACTTGCACAAGACCTCTCTTTCATTTAAATTTTATTGACTAGAGCATGTTGATCGTCAGCAAAGGGGTGATACTAATCAAAGAAATTCGGGAGATATTAGTTTGCAACCAAATATACATGGTATGAAAATCGTCCGTAAGACTGAACTATCAATTTATCAATGATAATACATCTACGCTCTAATACACTTCCGGGGACACTCTCGCTTCTCTATCAGTCTGATTTGGCAACGTTCTAGCAATAATATATTGAAAACCGCATTCTAAGCGAATAATTTGTATAGGTATCTGTATGCTACGAATATTACAAACGGGAAAACTAACATTTAATTTCAGAGTAATAGTTTTTATTCTAGTCTAGCGACTATAAACCTGTCGTATTACATAGTAATATTGCCATGATCTTTGCGATGACCTCTCACTGATTCCTATTTCTTAACCTTTCTTACTTTACATAACTATAGAATCGGTTAACAGTCATCGGTATAATTCATTTCTGTTCAGATTAGTTTCTTAAAATTTACTAGCTGTTATTCCATATGTGGATAGAGAGATATTTAAATTAATTCATTTAATTCACTCAGTCGGTAAATTAGGTAACTTTTTTAAATACTTTCTTAAATACATTTTATTAGTACAACACACATTCACACAATACACAATGCTACAGGGTAGATCCTAGATTCCTAGATTAGGGTTATGGACATCGAAAAACTAAGGATTAGATTGTGTAAAATAAATAAGAATATGGAATAAGATCAAGTATACAGTACAGCAGCACTCATACGGGTTTTAATGAACCAAACTCCCGCTGTAAAGCGGAAAACACCTCACTTTTTGCTTAGATGTCCATATAATTGCTTAAAGCAAATTTATACCTTACTTTTATTAAAAGAAAAACAATAACAAATAGATACTGCATCCTGCACAAATATTGTTAAAAAATATAATTACACCTTGTATACAAATAAATGCTATATTTTCTTGACAGATTGATAAATTCTGAAGAAATTTGTACAGATGTATCCTGAAAAAAAAATGCTTCACAACTCCCTCTTCCAGGAATCTGATCCGTTTTGATGGTGGAGAGTTTGTTGGACAACATACAGGGGTTGGTGCAGATTTCTTATCACTACAATAAGAAGCCATTGTCATCATCTAGTAATAATATTAACCGTATTTAATTACTATTTACATAGCCATCCAAATAAGGCTAAAATTCATTATTGGTACCCTAAGAATTTACATATTAACATTCCCACTAATCCAAGTAACCTGTATAATAGCGGGCGACCATTATTAGTCCCACATTTTTAAAATGACAATATGAATAAGAAAGTAAAGAGATAAAATACTCAGAGAGCTCATCAATACCGATAATTATATTTTTATCATAATTAAAACAAAAGAACGATCCTGAAACAATAAAGGGCAAAGGAAATACAATTTAGATCAAAGAAAATTTAGTAGTGGGTTGTACAGAACAAGCATTTAAGTGGTTATGCTATTTAAGGCATAATTGTATGAATTTTATAATTCTTGTTTGTAATAATTTCATTATGTATTTGAGATTTGTGTGTAATTAAATTTAAATCTGCCATTTTTGAGTTGTTGTTAACCATAATTGCCTAGCTACATCTAGTGATATAACGGAACAATTGAGCCGCTACCTAAGGTCTTTTGATGTTTGTAGTTGGTGCCGTTGCATCAGGTTGGCACCTTTATCAATTTGATATACAGCAATATACATCAAATCGTTTTCGAATCCCTCTCAGAGATGAGATTCAATGTGAGATATACCATCGAATTCCTGATTTTTTTTATTTGTCTTATATCATATAAGAAGTACACCCACATAAATAACAATTATAGCATTAAAGACCACTTGCCTCTTGTAACTAAAAAAAATCTAAATACTCGTATCGCGAGTTGTCAGAAATGATTAACCTTTTTAATCTTCTATTCACGCGTTGCTGGAACATTCCAACAACATAAGCTCCAATACTTTAGCTACTCACATTCGCCAAGATTGATTGAATAGGCTATTGCTTCGCAACGTTATCCAGTGTATTTCGTCTTCGACATAAAATTTCACAACCGACACTAATTGTTCGTAGTACATCGGAAGCAGATAATATTTTAATTATAGATGAGGTGGCTTATTGCCCGTATTTCCGAATATACTCTCCTTTTGTTCGCTTTACGGCCACGTCGCAAAAATTTTCCCACAATCGTGTAGCTCATAACGTGTGCCGGAGCTCTAATCCCCACGTGCTTGCGGCGTCTCGGAATAGCAGATAAAACTCATATGAATGGCGGAACAGTCGAGAACAAATATTACAAGTCGCATGAGTTGAGTTCCTTACGTGCAAGGAATAGGCGGGATGGGACAAGATGGAAAGCGCAATTCCGTTTGGCCATTAACCTAACTCCGGGTTCGCATAGCTGAGCAGACTAGTTTTCCTTCCTCTTTCTTCGGCGCTCCTTCGACGCGTTCTTCTCTGTTCCGCCTCTTTTCCCAGCGTCGCGAGACTTTCCCACCGCTCTTGGGGGGCACAGGCACGTACTTAATGTACGAATATCAGCTCCGAACTGCGCGTTCAGGACAATAAAGTACGTAATAACGCTAAATTTACATCAGTAAATATAGGTTTCGCGTCAGATGGGTTTTTCGAAACTAAACAAATTAGAAATCGCGCGCGCTTAGATTTATTTGTTATGTTCTTTTAATGTTGTACCATGTGGGCGTATTTGTGGTTATGCGTTTCGCAGAAACCAGTCATAAAAAATGTTAAATTTCAATCATACAATGCATCTTATTGGTTCTTCATTACTTCCCAAGAAGTTCAGCAACGCAAATGAAAAAGTAAAATAAATTGCTTTAATGTATACGATAATGTAATATTATGCTTCTAAATTATTGATATGTGACGAAACAGCTGCTACAATGTCTACCAAATATCAAAAAGAAATTCTTCAGAGACAATAAAAAACGAGTCCGAATATCTATCCAAACAATAACATAAGAAAACCAATGATATTACATATTTGAAATCAAAAATTAAAAACAAATGTAAAAGTATATATGTTACGGGCAACTTGATTAACCGGGCAGTATTAATATGGACCGATCATTATGAATAATGACCAAGAGGGTCGGCCAAACTGATAAATTTATTACTTTGGCCGGCCCATATTAATAATGGTCCATTTAAAAAACAAAGTTTGAAATAGCTTGAATTTATCACTTGGACCGGGCAGTATGAATATTTCCCTACTTCTGTTCCAAAAGTTGATATAACTCTTCGAGAATGTGCTTGAAAAGACTCTCATTTTGATGGACAACGCTTCCAACATTGCAATTGTGCTGGTGACTGCACTTCAAAACGTTGTAAATGCAAGAAATCAAACATTCTTTGCAATTCAACATGTCACAAAAGCTCGCCTTGCAAGAATAAACAATTCTAATCTTAATAAAATCCTTGCACAATTCTAAGATTTCAAATATTTCAGGTGATTTTTCCCAGATTACTAACTAATTCTTAAACTAGTTAGAAATCTGGGAAAAATCAACTATAATATTTGAAAGCTTAGGATTGTGTAAGGATTTTATTAAGATTAGAATTATTTATTCTTGCAAGGCGAGCTCTTGTGATACTTTGAATTCTTGTTCATAAGTAATATACTATGCTGAATTGTTTTTTTTGTACCTCACAATAAGAATTATGTAAGTTTAATTTCATATAATAAACAAGAACACTACAGTTCATCTGTTTTATTATTTTGCCCAACATAGGGTAGTCATTATTCACACTGACCGGGAAAAGTGATTAGTCATGCAGTTTTACTTACATTGCCCACTTGATGGCGCTATGTATACAGACCGGTCATTATTCATAGTGACCAGACTTCTCAAGTTGCCCGTAACATATACATATATATCTTGAATAAACTCGGCTTAAAGATATTTTGACGCATTAGAATCAGTAAGTCTAAAGCTTGTAGATCTTCACCAACTCTACAGAAATTGTAGAATTGAAACACAATAAAATTGTTCAGAGTCCACTACCATAGCAAAGGTTTGTTAATGTGACCTATTATAATTCGTAAGTCTAAAAAGTGTGTAGATCTTCAGCGACCCTAGAGATTTTTCGAAACTGAAACAAAATAATTCACAATATTTTTTTTCCAAAACCTATTGCCTTAGCAAAAATTCCTTCATTGGTGGCCTATCAGCATGGGTAAGTCTGAAACGCTTATAGACAGTTTTGTTTTTGGAAATATTCTTATTCATTTTCCGTTCATTTTTCCATTATTAAAACTAGCTACTAGAATCAGTTCTTTCTTTTGAATTATTAAAGTTAATTGACTTGTATTAGATTTTCGAGATTGCAACACTAGTTTTAAAATCAAAAATTTGTGCGATAATACATAGAAACACCCTTTAAAAACTCTTGAAATTTAAACTTTTTTTCTCATTTTTTTTTATCCGAACACAAACGATTATTCCAGTTAGCTTTTTAGGAAATTTATTTACATTTTCTTTCCAATTTAAGGCAATGTCATCTCTAATTCTACGTATCTTATGTGTTGCAGCTAATGGTAAAGTAATGCTAATCCTTATAGTTAAAGTCTAATTCGCCATTTTGTTTTAGAAAGAAATAATATTTGGTTCTTGTACATTTAGTCCCCACAGTGTTATTACCACTTATTTTTGTAATTTAGACGCATCCTTTTGCGTAAGAAAATATAAGCAGGGTTTGAAGGTACCGTCAAAGTAAATCAATTTTTTTTTCTAAAAATCGTCGCTATATTTGGGTTGCTCATCATCGCTTGCAAAATACGGTAAATATTATGTAAGTATTGTCAGTGAACAGCAAACCCAAACATTTTGTGATATCAAGTGCAGGTGAGCTAACAAATAAAATAGTTTTTTTTTAAATAATAGGTTGAGAAAATCTCTGCTGGAAGGTAATTTAGCTTTTTTCTATTGCTTTCATTATGATGGGGATCGGTGTTGTTATTCCTTTATTTTCCGAGACACCATCAATAAGTAGGTATCAGCAAAATCAAAGATCAAATACATTTTATCAAGTATTAAATGATACTCCAAAGAAGAAAATAATACCGGCAATACATATTTTTAACATCGAAAACTCCCCGAATACGGCCCTGTACAATCGCTATCCCGCAGGCACAAACCATATCTCCTGCAGGGGATCGAGTTTCGCTTCACTTCCCAATTCCGAGCGCCTTATCCGCGCTAGCTGGGAATTGCAGCTCCAGCAAAAGGCTTAGCCCGCGGATACACCTCGCTCCCGACACACTTCATTTAACACGGATAACGGCCATCCCTTCGTATACCTACCGACCGTGTCCCCAACCACCACGGGCCACCACCCGCCCACCCGAGCGAACCGCCTGCCCGCTCGCTCCACCGCCGGAGGCAATTGTCACGCGAAACGTTGATCGCGTAGTGCGTGCGAATTCAGCCCGACGATAATGAAGATCAAAACAACAAAACAACGGGCTGAAGTCGTTTAGTTTCAGCTTCTGGTTTAATGTTAATGGCGGATTAAAGTTTCAACGTAACCAAGAATGTCTCTACGGCCCCGGTGTTTATGCACGCTTAACGGGGTGGAATTGCAACGTAAATATCGTTCGCCCGATTGCCTCCTTCTTAACCCAGCCGATGTACGTTACGTACGGTGTACATCGTGTGCTCCGATGAAGCAATAATTAGGCAGCGATAACTGTATTAAATATTTGATGAATAACAAAGAGTAAAGAATTTAATATTCTTCGATAATGATCCCTTTACCTGCTATAAAGGTATCAAGATGGAAAAACATACGTACGTAAGTTTTTGAAGTGGAGCTACTCACCGCGTGAGATAGGCAATGGTCGCCATTTTGAAACGAGAGCATGTCACAAAATCTGTCCACCGCTCCCTAGAGACTGTATTATTTTCAATTTAGTCACTGAAATATGGGCTAACTATATTTACATTTACCATTATACAATTGTATAATAGAGTTAATAACAATCTAGTAACATTTTGAGTTGGAAGTGTCTAGTTCAGTACTGAGTTTCCAAACAAATACCCCGCCATTAATAATAATATGTGTATATTTGTGTACAGGATGTTTACGGTCCTATGATTTTATTTTCAAGGGGATGATTAAACATAAGGTCATTCACGTAAATATATTAACAAAGTTGCGTAATAAGAGAGATATTAGTGTTACAAAAATTTGTAGTTTTTATTTTATTTTTATTTTTAAGTGGTGATTAAGCATATTGATTTCAACATATTTTTATGTATTTCATGGAATTCACTTCATACTAGTTGTTCAAAGTTATTGCCGTGTTGTTGAACGCAAAATCTCGCTTGACGTATCCATGTGTTGGAATAATTTACTAGGCTTTGGTCTTGCCGTCGAATTGTCGCCGCAGCTGCCTCAACGAGGTTACGAAGATCATCTAAATCGATTATGTCGTTGGTGTTGCCGTGGTCTTCATATCGCCTCATAAGTAGAAATCAAGGGGGTTAAGGTCGGGTGACCGAGGGCATAGGACCACCAATCCACTTATTTTCAAACACATAATCTAAATGTTGGCCAATTAAACGATTAAAATGCGATGGTGCGCTATCGTGAAGAAACCATATTTGTCGACGTACATTTAATGGAACTTCTCCCAATAGTTCCATCAAATGATTTTGCAAAAACAAGAGACAGTCATTTCCATTCATTTGATTTGGCAACAGAAATGGGCAAATAAGTTATGCGTTTACCAGTCGGGCCCAAACGTTTATCGAAAATCTATGCCGGAAATGATTACTACGAATAGCATGTGTATTTTCCACAGCCCAAATATGTGTATTACGACAGTTATTTATGCCGTCACGTGTAAACGCTGCTTCATCAGTCGCCAATACAATGGAAGAAGAGTTTGGAATTTCTACATGCTTTTGTAGAAACCATCGGCAAAATTGTAAACGTAAAGGATGATCTTCGAGTTGTAAACCTCGTACTTTTTGTACATGTAAAGGATACAATTGATTCACGCGCAATATTCGCCAGACAATTCGATTTCATACATTTACTTGGCGAGATATATGTTCGGATACTACTAGAAGGATCTGTTTCTATAAGATTTAAGACTTCTTCTTCGGTATCCAAAATTCGTTGGTGTCCGCCAGGACCACCATCTCGACCTTGACGTATTCGCAGTACACCAGTTTATCATGCACCGATTACTAGAGTAGTGAATTTTTGTGGAATAGGTGTTGGCCTGTTAGGAAACCGCTCAGCGTACAACCGCCTTGCAACAGCAGAATTCTGGCATACTTCACCATAAATTAACAACATGTCAATGTATTCACTCTTGGTGCGAGGGACCATTTTTACTTCTCTTATTAGGATTTATTCGAAAAAATTTACGTCAAACCAGCAATGCAGTGACAACTAATAAAACATTTTGAAAGTTGCAGACATCAATCTACTTAGTAAAAAGTTCACTAATAACCTATCGTTTCCATTTACATGCACAAGTTTTTGATCAATCGTTTTAGCGTTAAAAACCTTTTTTATGGTGATTAATCATCACTTAAAAATTTTAAAAATAAAAACTACAATTTTTGCTAACATTAATATCTCTCTTATTATGCTACTTTGTTACGATATTTTTACGTTAATGGCCTTATTTCAAGATGTTTAACCACCACTTGAAAACAAAATCACAATACCGTAAACACGCTCTATAAACCATTTCAGATGCTGTCAAAAACATTTTGGCATGCAAGTGTGTACAAATGTCAATAAGTAGTAGAGAAAAGAGTTGAATAAGTAGATAAGATAAAATATATTGATATATAAAAAGCAAACAAATAAGTAAGTTATAAACAAACAACAACTTAGGAAAGAAACAGTTAAGATGGCACAACCGGGATCCATTAATTCTTCCAGGTGGTAGCATTCCCTCTCGACTAACAACTTTTTGATTGTTCCTTGAAGCTCGTATATGGCAAGGATTTGATATAATTGGGTTAACAATTATACAGTTTTGCTCCTCAATAGTCTATTGGTCTATGCATATTTGTCAATCCATGAAATCGTATCGTTATATCATTCTAATGCCCGTTTGTATGCTGACCACCATTTATAGGGAAAAAAACTTCTTGTTTTTGAATACGCGCGTAACACTGAAATGTGCAGCGCTGATATAAGTATGTTTTCATTTCTAAAGTATATTCGACAGCTTTGTTCATATCTTAAATTGCATGGGTGTCTAATTGCGCGTTTCTGTAGCACTAATGACCTATGCGCTTATGTAAGTGCTCCCCAGAAAAGAATCCCATATGACAAGAAGGAATGAAACTAGGAGAAGTAAGCTACCTTACACTTTAGCATCTTCGTGCCATGCTACGTGCTTTATTCTCTTTATGGCGTATTATATATTTTATTGTATATTTTAAAGCTGGGAGAGTTTGCTGGATAGATTGCGTATATGTCGATACCGCCTCATCAACCATGGATTGTAATAAATACACAGGAAATTTTCCACGGATGGTGCACCGTTGTAAACATAGCTTTCTGGGTTTTATTTCGGCTAACCTATAATTTATTTGCAGCGAACTCGTCCATTCGTTAGGTTACAAGATGAACGCCGTACGTATATCATCTTCAGCTCATTATAGATCACTTCAATATTGTAATTTGTCAACATCGCCAGAGTTTGATCATGATTATTTTATATTGGCACTGTTAACTTTGCGAATATGGCGGTTGACATGTAATAATATGTTTGGCATTTACTATAGCTTCTCTTTCACTTATACAACTCGAAGTAGGTGAAGCTTCTAATTGATTGGGCGGAGAAATTTTTTGAACTAAGTAAATATCTCTGTACTGCTATTTTTGAAAAATACCGGCAAACAAAAATATACATTTCCCGCAGTTCTTTTATATTTTATTTACATCTACAATAACCGAGGGAAGTCTTACAAAATACCTTCCTTGATTTGAAGATTCAAACACAATGCAGCTTTGCCGAAAGCTTCTTGTTTTGTAAAATACTACAATATGAATAGAAAAAATTGTGAAATTATCGTTGAACAAGATGCGTAAGTTACGTAAAACTTCAATGCAATACAAAAGAGTATTTGCAAGGTCTCATAACAGATTATTTCAATTTCTTTTCGCTTAAGTACTACTTAGAAATATAATTCTAGATTATCCCAACTCGTCGTTTTGACCAAATTTCTTTTAAAAAAATGGCTACGTAAAACAAATATCTATATAGATTAAAAAAGATGTTTCATGGTTGGAAATATGACTCGCCGATTAAAACGAAAAACCTATTGTGTTAGGTATATTCTTTGGAAAAAAAAATCATCTGATTATTAAAAAGCATGCCAACATAAAAAAAGCTTAATATCACCTTATATTTGCCTTGACGTTTGAAGAAATAATAGCTGTTTAAGGGTAAGCATTTCTTTGTATTTCTAAACATCAAACAATATTCATCAAACGGTTTTACTTCTATAATAAAAATACATAATTAAGATGTAAAATACTAGACCCTAACCTCAAACTTTAGCTAAATAGGACGAGTTGTGGTTAAAGACTTCTTAACAACCGGGAATATAATTCTGCTTTGGTATTCAACTGGTTCATGAATATTCTAGAACACGGCGGTAACTGTTACTAATTTCGTATAACAGTCTTGGAAATTACACATAGTGGACCACTTTCCATGTGAGAGAATAAAATTACTAACAGGCGGAACAAGCCAGAAATATGTACCAAGCAGTCTGCCGCCAATACATACATAGAGGGTTATCTCGTGATAATGACCAGACGCAAACGTTACGGAAGTTCACACATTAATAACCACGCAATTTAAGCTCTCGAAAGTAAAGATCATAGGAATGCCGCAGCGTCAGCTGCTTTTTGTTCTTTCTGGCATTTCAAGTGGTTCTGTTTAAGCGTTAAAGGGATGTACGGTCGTTCTAAACGCATTTTAGATTTATAGGTGTGTTGTGTGAAGCATTTCACTTAATATAAGAATAAGATAGTAATCCTCTTAAAGAAAAAAAAACTGTTGGTACTAATAAAATCGAATTACATTTATTTGTAAGAATTATTACCGCTACAAAATAATTTGTATAATTTATATCTGACATTATTTCCGTTACGTTTGCATTTAATTCTAGACAAGATAAAGTTGGTTTATTTGATATGAAAATGTAAAACTAGATACTCCACGGAATATCGACATAAATTTAACTCTAAACGTGTTTGTACATTACAGATACGTATCAGACGTGGTCGTGCCCTCTTATGTGAAATATGCAAAATAGTACCAGTAGTGTGTAATAAAGCTGTATCTCGTTAGAAAGTAATTTGTGAGTGATGCCTTACCTAATTTTTAAATGATTTGATATACAGCAGTGTATTTATTTAAGTAATAAATCACCGATGTTAGAACTTGTTCTATATGTATAAAATAATTGGTATGATAGTAAATTAGGACTGGACAAGTATTATAGACATGACATTAAAGCAATTAGAATAGAACGTTCGAAATGATATTGATGGAATACAACCTGACAAGTTCAATGTTTAAAAAAAGTTTCTGGTAATCATTTGCATAATGTTGCCGCAGAATATCTAACTGTATTGTTGTGACATCTCGTCGCAATTGTGTAAAGCTTTAAATTGTAAATCCGACCTTTCATTGGCTCCTCGAATTTCTGGGATTAGAACTGTTCCTATTTCCGGATTTTTCCTTTTGGTTTCAGAAATTAAGGAGGAATATAAGGACGCGTTTGAATAAGGACAGTTTAGTCTTAAGATTGTCTATGTTTTAGTTCAAGTCTAAGAGTGTAATTTGTAAACACAGTGAAGTTGCTATCCTCGGTAGATTCTACAAAGTCAAAAAATGTTAAACATAGTATCCTGGTTAAGGTAAAACCTTGGATCACAAATGGAACAAAACTGGATAGTAAATAGTGTTATTGGTATAGAACAGTGTATTTTGATTTAGTTCTGTCAAAGTTGGGGAAGCAAACTAAAATACTAAATACTAAAAAAACTAAAATAATTGAAGAGGAACCACAAATTTTACAAGGCAAGGATAGATAGAAATATTTTTATTTTTAAAGTTCTATGAATATATAGGTTGCTTGTAATTTTGCATTGCTGGCGTCCCCGTAAAACCAGGCCTTCATTGATCATCGTTGATTTTAATTCCACACCATTGCAGCATCCATAAAATTACATATTGAAAATTCCAATCCCCCAATGCATCCAGCAACGAGATGACGCCATAATTGCATTATACGTATATGTGCAAAAGTGATACAAACTTTAATTTCCGAAAACCCCCACGACTCGGAAAGGATGTCGACGTTTCGCAAATTTAAGCTCGCGCCCCATCCATTGTTGGAGCGGGTTGGTCTGATAAATTCGACGACAGACTCTCACCCTGTAAATTAAAATTCAAATTGAGTTTCCAGTCCGTCGGCGGCTAGCGGGATCCACTCGGCGGCGCCCACCTACCGCACACAGAATCGGCCGCCCCTTCATTGCTCCATTCCAGTTACACCCCTCGCGGGCAATCCGACGTCCAATCTTCGACGATATACGATTATATCCTAGGTTCCGGTCGATCTCTCACCCCGGCCCTCTGGATGTGTGGTTATGTGCGGACATATCCGTCCATCAACCTTTATCGCTTGAACAAATACAACCCTCGCATAAATGTCGGACGATCCAGTTGTCCGAATGTACATACCCTCATCAACTACTATGATCATCTCGCCTGTGCTCGCTCGCTTTTTCGCTCTTGACGGAAGGAGAGTAGTCCGTTTTGGGAGATGTAAAAATTGTGACGGTAGAGCGTTAGTCGCCCTAATGAAAACATGGAAATATAGGATGCCGCTGTTGCGTTTCGCCGCAATGCCGTATTGGCGATATTTACCTCTGCTAAATTACTACTCCTAACCAGGATAACCTACGAGCTTCTACTTTTTTCCTTACATCATACACATTGCCAGCAAATGGCTTCAATTAACTATTACGTATCTTACAATGGTGAAACATAGTTTTTGCAATCATCTTTAGCAATTTGGCCATCCCATATTAGTTTTTGTTTCGCCTCGAATTCATCCAATATTCATATTCCAGCACTGTTCATCTTGTCTAGAGATGAGCAGTTCAGTTAAGTTTACAGATACGTGTCTTTAGTTCTAGTTCATTTTACTGAACTGCATCTTTGAGTTAGTTCGCAGTTCACCTAGTTCACTTCAGATTACTGGATAGACTGATCGACATCGCTCACTTCTATTCTACCAGTTCTACCTATCAATGAGCCAGTTCGGACAGTTCGTTCTAGCTTTCTATTCAGTTCACCGGAAAGTCGATGTAGATACTTATAAGATTTACATAAATGTACGCATCGAAGATGGGAATATGTATTACAATTCCATTATTCATATTTCATACCTTAGAAAGCTAGATGTCCCTTCTGCTTCTACACATAATACTGATATTGTTTCCACTTACATTAAATAACGTGTTAATGTTCAAACATTAAGAGTTGTTTTTAGGATTCAAGTAAAGTATACAATACGTTTTCCGGACAAAGTACATTTACTTCCCACATTTTATTTCCCCACTAAAAACTATTGCATATAAAAATACATAAAGAGAATAATGAATAGTAGTATTACAATGTACTTACATATATTTTAAATAATAAGAGGGGGAAAGAATGTTTTGATACCGCTCAGGTATTTTTGGAATTCAAAATCTATTTTTTTCTTAGAAATGCACACCTGCAATTCATATACAATTATAATAGAGATTATGAAAGATTTATCAACAAATATAAGGGTCAATTGTATACAAGTTTTATTTTCGAAAAGATTTATTTTCACCATAAAATAAATACTATAAAATACATGGATCTTATTTTCTTCTACTTTGTATTATGGCGACATCCCTACCGTGTGAAAGAATTTTTTAAATGCAAATCTGTAACATAAAAGAGTGGATTATTATTTTTTATTTAGCATGAAATTACCAACAATTTTGTATTACATCAATGGGTAAACACACTGTTCGGATTACTCCTCCCGCACAAGTATTAATTAATTCGGGACGACACGTGTTTCGAGAATACGTGAATCCATACGAATTCGAATCCCACCGAATTCGGTGCCGGACTTGAGGATGGGAATCCATGTATTCCCGAAACACGTGTCGTCCCGAATTAATTAATACTAGTGCGGGAGGAGTAATTCGAACAGTGTGTTTATCGTGCTGCCCCACAGTCCTTGCTATCTTTACATCAATGGGTATTGCGGCAAATTTGAATTTTGCTGCTTGGGATTGGATATGGAATTTCTAGATTATTATTTTTTATTTCACCTTTCAATCTATCATATGGCAACACAGGTATAAGAGTTCTTGGTATGTAATACGATATATTTATTATAACATCATTTAAATATGGGCTGCCTAAATTGTCATATTGGGTACATATATGTAATTTATTTTACATATAATATAGTTTCAAATATGTGGTAATAGATATATAACTAGCTATTAATTATAAAATTTAAATATATGCCATGTAATAATGGTAATAAATGAACGATGAACTGCCAACTACTAAGGATAATTTTACTGATATAGTTCATTCGAGTCTTAGCAAAGATACGTGTCTTTGAACTAGTTCGTTCGCGAACTACCCATCTCTATTTATTAATGATGATATTGTAGCTCCGTCCGAACATTTGCTAATGAACTATGCTGAAGATATCAACATTTTGATTGGTTGAAAAGATTCTGTTCATCTACTAAGCGGATGTAATAAATATTTTTGTAAACTTAGCAATCGATTTAAGACTAGCAAATTTACTTTAAACCCATTAAAGCAGGTTGTTTAGTGTTTTGTGCAGCTCTCAGTCACCTGCTTAATTCTAAATGGTACCACTTTTCACAAGGTGTCTTCAATAAAGATTCTTCGGATACCCTTTGGTGATTATTTGACATGGATAATACACGTGGAAAAAATGTGTAATCAGTTAAATAGTATTTGTTATGGTGTAAGAAACCTGAAGAATGTAAATGATTTTTCAGCACTAAAAACTGTATACTATGGATTATTTTATGCACGTTTAATGGAAATATTCAAGTCGATAGGACGTTCAGAAGTGTGTTAAAATTGCATTACTAGATTTGTTACATACATACAAATGAAGTCAATATAAAGCTTTTAAAAAATGTGTTATTTCTTGCCTTAAATAAAAAATGCTTTGCTCTTGCATCTCTCCGTATTGATTAATTTTGCATTAAATTTGATATTTTACAACCTGAAAGCTAAACTAAAAGCATTGATATTTGCATTGATATGCGCATACAAACCACATGTTTTTCCTTTTATAATATGTTGGGTCCTTTTACATACAAACATTATTATTATTATTAAAAAAAAATGTTAGATAGATATCATCTACCGTTATAATAAGCGCAACATTTAATGAATGAAACGAGATAAGCGCCAGAGTCTAAAAGGAGACACATCGCCTGCATAGATACACACGATACGATACCAAGCAATAAAATTATTATCAGTCGCACTGTATAGGATCAGCGTAATCCGATACCGTAACACACTCGCGTAGTACGTCGTTATTTATAATGGGATCGTGGCTTGTCATATCTATTTGTCAAACATATTTATAATACCCGTCGTTTTTCACGTCTTCATGATGAGGACGACGAACAGTTAACTGATACCGCCCCCTGGATATCCATTTCCGCGGTTAATTCGAGATAATGCTTGCGTATTTTGTATTTGTATATAGTATACATAAAATATATCTATATAGATATGTATATATTATATGTGTGCGTGACATAATCCATTTATACACACACTCTGTGTATAAATGGATTATGGATGATTTTTTGACGTTGTTAATCAAGAAGCACATGTTGTTTTATAATTATAATATACATTTCTTTGAAAAACGTTTAATGAAAGGGAGTCCACATAGTGGTATAACGACTTCACTTCGTTTTCTATCGTTCTCGACCAATTGTTTGTGCATGTTTGAATACCTAAAATGGGGTACATGAATAACTTTTTCATTATACAGTGTCTACCAAAAATCCATACGAGAGACTTTTATACTAATTGGTTTATGGTTTTTGGCATTCGTTTCTGTTTCGCCTCCAACCATCAAAAAACAAAAATAATTTCCATGGCACTCTTGTTCTACTATTCAAACGACGTTTGAAATTTTAAAAAATTAAGGAAAAAAGGAAGGTAGCAACTCTTCCAAATTTGAATAAGTAATCAGCTGCATGCCTGTCTGAACAAATATAAACTATTTCTTTGGCATAGTAAGGTAATTTGTTGTATATATATTTAATGGTACATACATAAATAAGGCCATTCCCACTAACAATAAGTGTTAACCTATGTTTGTGGAAACAGCATCGATCCCGGTGTCGAGTACTGTATTCATGTGTTGCGGTGAAAACTTGTAATATGTATTTGTTTAAAAAAATAAAGGTAATATTTCTACCAAATATATTCTAATCACCAAAAGTATGTCAAATTCTTCAAAGAAACCTCTGCAGGATTGGGTTTTTTGATAAACAAATACTCGACAGAAGTCGGCACTGTCTCCCCGAACAATGATACAATATTTAATTTTGAAATAACAGCAGCCACTGTGGACGGTGCCCAACACCTGCTCACTAACTAAATCTTTGATTTGTTGCATGTCAAAATATAACTTGATATAAAATAATAGGATGTGGTGGCTTGAAATAGTAAAACAAAAATACCCTTACCACCTTAATGAGTCAAGAACTATAGATACGTATTTCGGCAATTATGTTGCCATCTTCAGTAGAATCTACAAAGAAAAATAATTTTGGACGTAGTACCCTGAAAGATATGTACTATACCAGAATACCACTTCAATAACACTGGTGTTCTAGCGCAGTGGATATCTTCCGCTTGAATAACAATAATAAAGCTATAATTATGTTCACGATATAATTATGGCTTTATTTGAACATTTTAGACCATGCGTTGCGAGCTCTCAAGTGAGAAGCATGGTTTACAGTCACCATTGTTACTACTCACTTCAAAGTTGTGGTTTAAAATGTATTCCATTCATAGAAGTTAGCTAAGTAACTGTTGCTCTTATTACTTCCTTTAGTTCGTCTAATATATGCAACTGATTACGATATATAACATTCTTAAAGTGACCAAACAAAAAGTAAGCAAGTGGACTTAAATTCGATGATATAAAAGAGCATCTGCCAAACCCAATAAAATAGTTGTTGGGATCTGAATTACTTGATCCCGTTGCATATGTTCTATGTGTTTATCGGACCGAATAATATTGAAAGTCGTGGAATAGTTTTTTTTAAATATATTTGCTCTCAACTGTCAGTAGTCTATGATTAATTATACATAGACATTTTAAAGCAGAATGTGTTTACCCGATTGTTGAGCAAGATGTCGTAGCAGGCGTGTACGTACAACTTCTTGTATGTCATAACAGATGGACGACTAGATGGTTTGCCCTTACAAACGCTTCCACTTGGTCCAAAGCGGATCACAATTAAAATTAGGGTACTGTTTGACAAATTCACTTGCAAAAAGGGTCACTGAGTACGTCCATCACCGTTTCTAAAGTCACTGAGTTACTTCTATTGACCATCACCTCCATGATCAATGCTTCTAAAGTACGCCTCGAAAATAAATTGGTCGTGCTCCAGCGTCTTTCACGAATTTTGTGCACATTTTTGTGGACTAGTATTGAAAAGTACTGATTTTCATCTTCAAAATAATAATATTAATTGATACAAAACACACATAACGTACGACTATGAATAGCGAATGACAATTATGTCACAAAATAAATATAAAAATGGAAAATGGAAAGTATTGATATCGCGCTGTGGAAAGTGATGTAGGATCATTCTTGCTCACATTGATATAATTACAACAGCGAAAGCAAGACGCATCTAAGAATTCCATATTACCCGATCAAAGCCTTTGTTTTTCGTAAATTTTTCTGAATTATTTCATCGGCTAGTAAATAATATCAGCTAAATCGTTCGTTTCATCTCAGTCATTCCTTGATAATGTCTCCTTTTGATTTCATATTTTTGGCAACGAGAAATATACTTACTTCTGTAACATTTTAATCATTTCAAGCATTTGAAGTTTCGCAATAATTACTGTACTCATATGTAATATTTCTGGACTAATTGAAGAAAACGCGAGAGCAAACTTAATACACCTTCACTTCAGTAGCAAATACGTATTAATTTTTATTTTATTTCTTAGTTCTTTAGTTTTAATTTAACTTAGGAGACATCAGAGGTTATAAACAACGCTTTTTCTGCCGATATTAAGTCCTTGATTATAAAAATATATGCGTATCAATAAATGAAGTAAGTTGAAGGACCCCGTACGTATACAACAATAATAGATGCATACGCAAAGAAAAGAAATCAATAACGCAGTATATACTTGAGTACATACATAAATACTTGAATATATATCAGTAAATAAGGTTGTTATTGCGTATGCGTTTGTGCGATTATTTCTTTTAACATTTCGCACGCAGTTTTTTTCTCTTTAAAGTCGACGTGGCGTTCATCATTTACTTATCAGATCTGAAAGTGTTTTTCAAATAGGTATATCTATTTTACACTTTCATATTACATATGCATATGCATACAGCTTTAGATACGCTGTGTTTACAGTGTTAATTCATGCAGGAATAATGTTTATTAAAATTCAACCGGCTACTGGTTTCGCGGTTCAGTTTTTCGCATTTTCCCAGCACTTTTATGTAATCTTGAAAGAACATTCAAAAGGATTGAGTGACTAATGACTGGTATTTGAAAGTAAACACGTTGTCACTTGATTGAAGAAATGCAACGCACACTAAAGTACTTGCGTGTAAGAATATGCAAACTTGCAGTATTGCCGTAGGATCAATTTTACATAATTTCTTGTAGATTAAAATATAGTAAAAAAAAGGGATTAGTGTTATGGAGGGTATCGTCCAACTTTGACAGGCTTTTGACTCGTTTTGTGTTATAAAGAATAGGATACGGTGGCTTAAAGTAATAAAAATAACCCTTACCGCCTTGATAAGTGAAAAACTCCAGATACGAATTTCGGCAACTAAATTGCCATCCTCAACAGGATCTTTGAAGGAAAATAATGTTATTATACCACTGTTTATCAAAATATGACGATGAAACAAAGGCTATTATGGCAAACATGGGCTGTGGAATCGATTGTCTAATCGATTCCACAGCCAGAATTGCGCTGACATATATGCATTTAAAAAAAGGGTGTCAAAGTTATCCTGGAGTTGGGGCTATTTTAACACCTAAGCGAAAATGTATGAAATAAGCGTTTTTGAATGTTTTCGTGTGCAACTAACCCAACCATTAGATCCCAGAGAAAAATAGACACCATATTTGTATTTTATTTTACTTCTTGCTCTAAAATCTAGAAAAAATATTTTTGATAAAAAAATACGTATATTTTCTACGTTTATTATATATTTAAAATATGTCCAAACTTACTACAACTACGAAACAACTAAGCACAGTTTAGTTTCCTCCGAGAAAATCAGAAAATAAAAAAAGAACTCTTTCTTATAGCTTATAAAAGGCGGGCGGTATGCTCGGAAATATTAAACTCACATTTTAGTTTGGTGAACTACGCCAGTATTCAGTGCTTCATGCGAAATATACACAAAACCTAATAATGTTAGAGACATAAGTACCATGGCAAGAGTGCATAAAAAGCAGTTCTACATGAACAACTTTCGGCGAGATAACTCTATTATGTTATGTTGTAAAGCCATCAACACCACTTGAATAACACTCCAGTGGTGTCCTGTGTGGTACATATCTCCCAGACTGCTACGTCTAACATTATTTTCCTTCATAGATCCTTCTGAGGATGGCAACTTAGTTGCTGAAATATTTATCTGGAGTTCTTCACTCATAAAGGTGGCGGGGGTATTTTATGTTTTTTATGTTTTAGATAAGTTAATTCATCACAACATTTCACAACTGCTATTGCTTCCTGCTCTTCTGTTGTCTTTATGTTTGGCAATAGCAATTGTTCGAACAAATTTCTGTCGAGCCAATCTGAAACCCTGTTTCCATACACAATTCTGGATCCTGGGTACTGAAACTATTTCTCTCATCGTAATTACAAAAGTTTCTGATATTAATTGCAGCTAAAACTTCAAAAAACTCAATAATGTCGTTTCTGTTTATGGAAGATTTTAGTGGCAATTCGGGTAGAAATATTGTTTTTCTTCATAAAATTTTTGGCAAAGTGTTGTCCCGGATAATTATTATTGAAATATGCACTGTGTTGCCTTATTTGTTCAAGAATTTTTTCCGTACGAATATCACATTTGGTTAATCCACGCAGTTATGAGCAAAATCTAGGATTGCACCTGCTCTTTTTGAGGATCTTAAGCAAGCATATGACTCCGTCTGCCGGAAGAAATTATATGAAGCTCTTGAGAAACTAGGAATTCCAAAGAAACTGATAAATCTGGTGAAAATGACCCTATATGATTCGAATAACAAAATTTTGCTAGAGGGAAACTTTTCTAATTGATTCAAAGTCCAATGAGGGTTGAGACAAGGGGATCCACTCGCAACCAACTTGTTCAACTTGATTTTGGAAGCAGTGATGAGAGAAAGCAAAATCCAAAGAATTGGATTAATTTTCCATAATAAGGAGCAATGTTTTGCTTACGCAGACGATCTCGTTCTGCTAACAAGGTCAAAAAGGGACTTGTAATGACTTTTGAAACATTTGAGAAGGAGGCAGAGAGATACGGACTGGTGATAAATGACGAAAAAACTAAATATATGGAAATGCGAACTCAAATAGCAAAAGAAAATCAAAATATAAGAATCAAAACACAAGGGAAGGAGTACAAATTTGAAAAAGTTGATGAGTTCGAGTATCTGGGCGTAACAATAACAAGCGATGGGAAAGAAGAAAACGAAAAAAACAAAAGAATTCTAAAAGGTGACAGAGTTGCGGGGTCACTAATGAGAATGTTAAAAGCAAAGAATATATCTAGAGCAGCCAAGATCCGAGTGTATGAAACAATAATACGACCAGTAGTGCTATATGCAAGTAAAACATGGACCATGAACAAACTAGAAGAAAGAAAATTAGAAGTATGGGAGAGAAAAGTATTAAGAAAGATTTTTGGTTGAAACAGACTGGCAGGGAGATTATGGCAGAGAAGAACTAATAGGGAAATGATGACTATGTTTGGGAAGTCAAAAATTACACGTAAAAACCGAGCACAGAGAGCGAGATAGCTAGGACATATAATCCGGATGCCGGAACAAAGAATAGTGAAAGGGGTGCTATATGGAGGAGAAGGAGGCAAACGGAGAAGAGGTCGTCCAAGGAAAAATGGTTGCAAGAGGTTAGGAAAGACGTGGAGGAGATAGGAGTGAGAGATTGGAGGAAAAGAGCCGAAAGACCGGGAGAGGTGGAGACTAGTCGCGAAGAATATATAATCGACACACCAATTTCGCCACTTGACATAAAGTGTCTGCAATCACTCCTTGTTTATCGTCTGAAAGAATGCTTATGTAGGTGGCAAGATTTGACCCCGGTATTTTCTACACAAAGGCTACTCGCTTTTAGCATGTTACTTGGAATGGCATCCAAAGCTTTTCTTAATCTGTCTTTAGTATAGTTCTTGTAATTTCGAATTCGGGTGTTTCCTTGCAATTTCACACCACGGTTGATTACTTCTCGCCTGACACAATAATTATTTATAACGTATCAGTGTCAAAATACCAGCAGTTTTTCAAAGCAGCCCCTTTTGACGGTACAAAAATAATTTATAAGTTCATGAATCATGTTCCAATTAAAAATGTTGCTAATCCAACTAGATTACTCGTTCTAACTATAATGGCATAAATTATTACTGCCGCTAATTATTTATAGAAATCTCCAATCTAGATTATACACAAAAAATTATTGCCCTATACATCATTCATTAATACCTTAATAAGTTCTCCATGTTCTTATTCTAATAGAAACATGATTCGTTACTGCAACATACATACGTCCAATTTGCATATTAAAACGTACATCTATTACATCCATACTCGACCTTCTCCCGTAAAATATTCGCTTGACCCTTGACTACCGAACTCGTTCCTTAACGCAAAACTTTGACGTGGTAATCCGTAACCGATTTTCAGGATCCTTGGACTGACACCGCAACGGACACACGAAACATAGCCAGTTGGCCGATATTCATTTCCGTACTCGATGTGCAAGACACGCCTCCCGTTTTCACCCAGGCACCGCCGACCACAACCTTGGACCCCGACTTGAAGGTCGGAGATGTCGTCTTGGCCGTTCACGCCGAGGATGGTGACAAGGGCGACCCTAGGGATGTGCGCTACTTTCTGACGCCGGATGGTGATCCGCTATCGTCATATTTCGAATTGTTGGAAAGCACTGGTGAGTGATTCAGTTGATTGTTTGATTCAATCAATATTAGATCGTAAAATAAATATTTCAATAAGAAAAATATTCTTTGACTCCACTTAATTTATCACATAATTAATTTCTATGGTTTTAGACGATGGAATCGTCATTTCTAAGCATCTAACTATTTTATTACAAATACTAAATTATCCGTTACAAAGAAAATCGTTGTTTGAAGTAAGTATTGTAATTTAACAATACTTACTTCAAACAAGGATTTTCAAAACAAATTCCACAATTTCTTCTTATCTTTATCTTCATATGCATCTCTCATCCTTTCCTCACTCCGGTCGTGAGTAGCAACTGTCAAACGCCGTTACGAGAGAAGTTGTGAGTTCACGTACGTGATCCAGATATTGTTTAAGATTTCAGATGTGTTGTAGGATTTGTGAGGATCAGGTCATTTGGGAGGAGGCCCTTTCGCACTCAAGAAAATAGCTACTGAATTGATAGTGTGTTTCAGAACAAGTAAGCTTTCCAATATTTTGGTGAACAGATATGCGAGAAAATCTTGAATCAGTTGCTTTACACGTAGTTTGAACTATGTTGTATCTTATCCGTAAGTGATTGTAACATTTTTGGCCAGCTCTTGATAAAAATGATTTTTACCAAACGACAATTTCCGAACCCTCTTACGTCAAAAATCTGTCTTCAATTTACTGTCTTAGACGTTCTAAAGCTCTTCAGGTTTTAAAGGTTGACTGCCATTACGACTCCCATTTTGATAAAGAGGAACTCCAAAACCTTTGATATTTCACAGTTTCTACAGTGAGGGTGCAGAAGATACCGGAAACAGTTTTTCTCTGCTCAAAAATCCTGGCAATCACATTAAGTTTTTCGTTAGCAAATTACAGCCCAGATTTTTTATTACGTACGGCTAGACTCAATTAGATAGCTCCTGTAGAGCGTCACACGCCAAACCATGGTCTAAAATAAAATCAACGTCAGTTATCTTCGTAAGTAAACCCGTAAATGTTGTTACACTCACCGTGTAACAAAAAACAATTCTTTTCTTCTATAATATTATTTTATGATGTTTCGTCACTATTTATTTAGGATAAGTTTGAGAATTGTTTTCCTGTAGATTTTAGTCAACATCTGCGGCGCATCATAAAATTTTTCCTTGAACTAAGCAATAAACCGATTTACATTTATTATCGAAAACTCCGATAGTACGAATACGTCATCACTTTAACAGCTCCGAGTAACAAACGTCCTGGATCAGGTAGGCATACAGAAGATATGCATTTTAATTATTTGAATTTTAAATTATATTTAATCTCTCTCTTATTAAATATAGTGTTGTGACATATCATTTTAATCCGTATTACATTGCAATTTCTACGTAATTAATACGTAATTAACCCATGATTCAACACAGTAAAGCTTTGTTTTCACATAATATTTTTAAATAAGATAAGAATGTAGGCAGTGATAACACAATCCCTTGTAGTAACCTTGTGAAATTCAACAAAATCTAAAAATATATTTACCGGAGCATTAATTTATTCTCATTTCACGTTCAATATAATAAATGATATAACCTCACCCATGCTTTCTTATCTACAGACTGCTATTGAAAGAAAGTAGCTTTGAAAAAAACTATTCATATATTGGTTCGCATACGTATCATATATACTTGATCGCACTATAGTTTGGTGTATTTAACATCATTATCTGGAGGAAAAGTTATGTTTCAAATTTATTACCTGTAGATCAAGTTGGCACTAAAACCACAGGTTTTCATAGTTAGACTTGTCGATTCTTTTACTATTTTTGATACTTTAATTGAAAAAATATTAAATTTCTTCCTTTTTCAAGGCGAACTCGTCTTATCCAAACCCATCTCCAAACTACTAAAAGAAGCTCCACCAAAATCTCCGATCCTCCTATCGATCAGGGCGGACGAAGTGAGACGCGACGAATCTGAGCCACCATCCCAATCGTCGACTGTACAACTAGCTCTAATTCCTCCATCACCGCCGGGGTCTTCACCGAAATTTGGCTCGCCCCAGTACGAAACCACCCTAGACGAAAACAGTCCCCCATCAACGAAATTAAACCTCGCAAACGCCACGATTTTCTCTAGGAAGGGATTGGTGTTTACTTTACAACTTCGAGACAATAACGACACGTTTGAAATAGAGCCTAAAGTGGGAGATGGCGACACGAATTTCACGATCACCGTAAAAAATAACACTTTATTGGATTATGAGTCGAGACATACGGTGCGTTGTTACATAATAACTGGAGAAATTGGGAATTCATCACCGAATATAACTAACAAAGCTCGCTTGATCGTCTACCTTAATGATATCAATGATAACACACCTATCTTTAATAAGATCGAGTGGAAAACCGACTTACAGGAGCACCCTGGTGTAGGAACTAGGGTCCTCAAAATTGAAGCCTCAAGTAACGAAGCTGGTGACAAAATTAAGTATACTAGAATCTTTGGTGACGACAGCGACGCCTTCAAATTAGACTCAAACACTGGAGTTATTACAGTTGTAAAACCCGACAAGTTAGATACCTCGTGGAGGGGTAATGAGGTCAAATTCTTTGTTGAAGCCACCGATAGTCAAATGCTCAATACTGCAACATCGACCATTCTCGTGAATCTAGTCGATATCAATGATAAAGCGCCTGTTTTTGAAAAGAATCTCTATGAATTCATCTTAGATGAGGATAGAAAGAAATTTACAGTTCCAGCTTTCATAAAGGCTATTGATAACGATACTAGCCCTCCAAACAATGTGGTGCATTACGAATTGATTGATCCTATAGAGAATATAACGTTGAATGCCGATACTGGAGAGTTGAGAATTGAGAGAACTTGGGCTAAAACGAATGTGACAAATTTGCACGTTCGAGCCTACGATGGAGGAATACCTACACTTTCAGGAAGGACTGAAATAAAAGTATATCCACCTGAAAATAAGTTTAGACAGATCCTATTCGTGGTACCGGGCAAAAACCCTAACAAAGAAGAGATTGCTAAGACTTTGAGTGCAATAGTTGGAGATACCGTAACTATAGATGAAGTGAGGCCTTATCATGATAGTGATGGGGTTGCTACAGATGTTAAAAATACTGAAGATAGGTTAGTACTATGTACAAGTAATGCATCAATTTCTTTTTTACTCAGTCGTTCATTATTTTGTTTTCCTTTAACAATTTCAATAATAAAATTTTTGATGTTTTACAAAGATTTTTTTTGTAATTTAGGAGCGTCGTCGTGGCAACAGTTCCAAACACACCAAACGCAGTAGTTGACTACGAGCAAATCCAAAAAACTCTTTATCAGCGCACAGTTGAAAAAGAGACCATTATACAGGAAGCCAGAAGTCCTAATTTATGGTGGCTGTTCTGGGTTCTACTTTTGCTAGTTCTAATATTTGCTCTAATCGTAATCCTATGCTGCATGTGCGAATGTTGCCCTTGGTACGTGCCACCGAGAAAGAAACGTAAAACCCATTCCGCTGAAGTTACCAAATTGGTTGTGAAAGGCTCGGGTCAAGGCAAAGAAAGCAAATCAGTTCAAGTTGCAGAGTGGTTCGGTAGACGTGAAGCGTGGACTCCAGAAGCTGCTCACATCGACAATGAAATCGATTCCCTACGCAGGCATGAATTAGATCGTGGCTCGGACAGGGATGGAGTTAGAAGAGGTGCACGCCAAAATCATACAACCCAAGACGGCTTACCTAGAGACCAACTATACATAAGGGAAGGTAACACTGATATTTTGCGGCTTATCACAAGAGGAAATGAACAGCATCGTCCTATAACCCTAGTACAAGAACAGCCTTACATAATTGACAGTGGGAAAGACATTTTACTACGAAGGTTTATAGATCAGCAACAGACTGAAAATACTCGTCGACATTCAGTGGTCTTACCAAATGCTGTAAATAAGCTCCAGGCTGAAAACGAGATGCTAGAAGCGTCGTTGAGACATCAAAACGCTATCTTGCGACAAATTCTTACAGATCGCGAACGGGAGATAAGACTCGAAACACAATCTTTACCAGCAGGAACGCAGACTGATCAAGACGCCTTTACTCAAACAGAACCAATCTTATTACGGCCCCCAAAAAGGAAAACAAGATCAGATAACGATGCCAGTGATTATTCTGACGAAGACGAGCAAAAGCAACGTAGGAGATACTACAGGAAAAACGGAAGGCTTCCAAATAGAAGGAAAATAACTACACCCATACAGGAAGAGTCGGAAACCAATGCTGATATTGAAAAGCAACAAAAAATCGAGCCTCAATTAAGTTTTGCTCACACAAGGACGAGTATCTTGAGAAAGAGGGCTATTGAAAAGAGAAAATCAAAATCCGCATTACGCAGAGAAGTCTTACGAGAGATATCGGCTTCTCTTTTACCCAGTGAAGCAAGTGATAGCGATGAGAACTATAAGAAAGGTTATTGTTCCGATGATAGTCTTGAAGATCGTAGAAATCTAAAAAGGCATTCAGATAGTGGTAAATCAGAAAAGAAATACCTCTCAGCAAGCGATCTGAGATCCTCGTCAATAGAAAAGAAGGTAAACGAGAAAAAACAATTTAAATCCCAAAGTCAAGTTGATTTAACCAACAAGAAAGGGAAGAAAAGCAAAAAATCATCCTCGCGCTATATGGAGTGGTACAAAAAACCCGACTTCGACAATCGAAAAAAATCCGAAGATATGACTTCAACTACCTCCAAGTCTTCAATTAACATGGGAAGAAAGATATTGGGAGAAGAACAGACTAAAACCAAGAAGGCCGAGACTAAATCTTCCGCAACAAACGGTCCAGAGCATCCCTTGATACAGCATTCTGAGCACCGGTTCGAAGCGGCTATTCCTCGCAGGCCAGAAGACGATGCCGACTCTGGAATTGCGTTGACGAGGCCCGCGATGGCGCAGAAGAAGAGTGTGTTCACGATAGCTTACGACGATATGCAAACAAGACAAATTAGGCAAGATAGTGCCACGCCACCATATTGAACGAAAACAATTTAATTAAATGGTTTTTTTTCTATTGTCTCGCAGGTGTAAAAATAAAACTGTTTTCAAAATAACGTGGATATCATTGTTTGGAAAAGCAATTTAACTTACGGAATTTGTATTTCAATAAATAAGTAGGAACATGTAAATACAAAGCTAAGAATTGAAAGGTAAGTGAAATTTTTTACTTGATGCTTTATTTATAGATGGCGCAATATTACAGAATTTAATTGCATTTAATAACATACGAATGGCGCTGATTGTAATTTTTCATGTATTTAAACGTCAAATATTGAAAGAAACTGCGAACATAAATAAGTTGTCACTGAGAATATAACTCATTCAATAAGTACAAGGGCACAAGTAATGATAAACGACAGTCACGGGACAAATCAATTTTAATGCTAGTGACACCAGCAATTAACAATAGTTAGGTTGTAGCACGCAACTTATTTTGTCTTTTTAATTGCTCATACCGTTTATAGCAATCCTAAATCAATCATAGTATTCGAAAGTTAATTTTATATTAACTTGTAGAAGTGCTTTCGGGGTGTTGTCGGGTTGTAGTATATACAGGGTGACGCATTAGTGTGGCAAAGCTCGATATATGCGTTATCATATAAGATATCAAAAAAAGTTATTTAGAAAAATTGTAGACAGTCTTAAACTTAACATTTTAAAACTGTTTTAATATATACAGGCTGTTTCATATCACCAGGGTGAACCAAACATACGTTTTCTGAAATGGAACACCGGTATATTATTTCGGATTTAAGTTAAGCTCATACCTCACATACAATTCCATACATATCCATATACAATTTCATTGAATTATACAGCGTGTTTCAGAAGTTATGGCCAATTTTATATGCAAATCACTGTAGGTTCAAGGTCTTGTATACTGCAAACAACACTGTCTGAAAATTTTCTTTTACAAACACAGCTTTCTGACACTAGGCCTCCCTTTGACGCACGACGGTAGATCTATTATCTTCAACCCAATACACATTAAGCTAAACATGTATCAAATTCTACCTAATGAGGGTAAGAATTTAATTGAGAACAGACGTGTTTGACTTTTGTTGATTTTACGCAAGACTGCAAATTATATGATCATGTTCCACTGTGGTTTCGAGTTGCATTCGCAAAGTGTGCCATAAGAATGTAAGCATCTTATTCAGGCGTAATATTAACCCAACTTTTAGCACTACCAAAATTACGAAAAAAATTATTCGGCTTTTTGAAGAAGCGGGTTTATTAAGATACTAATAACACTAATATTAAATAAAACAACAAAAATTTAAGACAATACAATAAAAAATCATCTTGCGTTATCGCAATAATAGCTCCTGAAGTTGAGGATGCTTTTCCACCAAATGTCCAACATTATTGAATTGAACCGCATCTATTGGTCTTCCAGAAGCACGGCCTCTTTGAGAGTTGTTCGCCATCTCGCTTTTGTTTCGTAACAGCAGTTCACGAACCAACTGCGATGGACACTATCTGAGATTTTGGTTTTTCACAGTGCACCAGTCTGTTCAACTTCCACGCATTGACTGATGCACTGTCCACCAAGTTTGAAAAAAGTCGCTACCACCATTTTCTCCGCGAATTTCGATGCGCTAATTTTCTATTCCATTGTCATGCAAGTTTACACCCCACATATGCTTATTATAAATGTGAATCATGTTTGGCTGATCCACTGGGTTGTCCCTTTTCTCCTTGCGGTTGAAACGTTTGGCCTGTACCACTGGTTGAGCCGATTCGCAATTTAACATAACAGACACGACTGAATTGTCATTCCAGCGAACCAAACTAATTTCATTCAACTGATCACACCGAATGTCAAAAGAACCTCTTTGTATTTTCTTCATTTGTTTGGAACGTTTAACAGGAGTTCGAGCTACAGAGGTCTCCCTCACAGTACTGTAGCCAGATTCCTTTAGATATACCAGAAGAAGTGACTTGTGAAAAAGTTATCGAAAAAAAATTGTATGGGCATTAGGTTCTGTCACAACACTCAATAGTTCCGTTAGAACACCCCCGCCAAGTCCAAGATCAGACTGCCTTTGCTGGACCGTTTTACCACGATATGATATGAACTTGAACAAGTATCCGTCACTTGATGTCAAATACCATAGTTTGAAGTCAAATCGTACAGGTTTGTTTTTGATAAACATTTTGGCAGAATGTTTATCATCTGTTCGTCAATTGATAAGTGGTGCTTGAAAACTCCAAATTGCATATAGTTCTTATTGACCAGATCAAATATAGGTGTCAGTTTTGTAAACTTGGGCTCTTTGTCAAGATTGTTATTATCTGCAAGTTGCAGATTTTTGCTTACACTGAGGAAACGATTTCTTTACATAGTTCTTTTTACTATCTCAACAGCTTTATCCTCAACTGTCGACCAGTACATACTAGTTTGTGGTTTGTGCACCTAGTGTTAGTTCTAACATTATAGATAATCAAAGATATCATGTTGAAAAAAAAAGATACCTTTTATATTGCGGTAACGCAATATTGGGTTAAGTAGGATTGTTGAATTATTAAATTATTACTTACAGTGAGTCACGAAAGTTTTCATACACCTACCAAATGTTAAGGAACTTCAAATCTAAACATTGTATAATGATGCA
>JARFOC010000199.1:68370-84345 GCA_031763485.1 Osmoderma eremita | reverse complement strand
GTAGCTGGTGCTTTCTAACTGTTTTAAAAAGAAGTAAAAACACTACATCATTATACAATGTTTGGATTTGAAGTCCTATAACATTTGGTAGGTGTATGAAAACTTTCGTGACTCACTGTATACGAGACTAACAAACGTTAATTAACAATTAACAATAAACATACTGTTCGGATTACTCCCCCCTGCGGGAGGAGTTCGAAATTAAACATATGAACATCAAGAAAGCACAAAATAATTTGTACAAGTTAAACGGCGATAGAAGAGCTAATGATACAATCCATCCAAGTTCATAAAGTTTGAGACATAGCAACTTAATTGGCGTAGGTTTATTTGCAGACACATTATACAATGTATTTAAGTGATAAACTGACAAATTAATAGGCACCAAAAGTATCTTGATTATTAATTTCACTTTCTTTGAATCAAATTTATTCCATTCTCACAGACGCAAAATAGTGTAAGAGCTGAAGATATGCTAAGAGTAGATAGAAGAGGTATAAACTGGTTTTCAGTATTAGATATAAACTAGAACTAAATAGAAACCAGAAATAAAAAATAGCGAATATACGCGTTCTTTATTCCGACGAAAAACTGGATCAATTACGTTCGAACAAGAAAAGAAAAGCTCTAGATCGAAGGTGATTTACTTATACCGGAAATCGCAAGGAACCCCGTCGAAAATAGCTTGTTCAGGTAACGCGCGAAGAAGCAAAAGAACAATTATTTTCGATTTGTAACGATTCGCCAAAAAAAAAAGAGCTTAACCGCGATCGTCGTTCAAGGTTACGGGCGTCTTAAACTCGCCCTTGAACGTTAGCACTCCTCGCGCGTACACTCGGCACACAATTATCTTTCACGGTCATACGAATTTAAATAATATAATCTCCCTCGGATGTACACACGTACAATAGCGCGACGCGTTCGCACAGCACGCATTTATTGAAACAATTGAAACGAACGCCCGCCCCGGAGGAAACAAAAAAGCGACACGAGGGAAAAACGAAAAAGAATCGAGCGATGGTAATTGTTTTCGCGGCCGTCCCCGATATTGGCGCGACAATCGGGATATCAATCGTCGCTTTCGAAGCCCTGCGCGAGATATCTTGAAGGCAGCGGAGCGTTGAAGCGCGCTCTCCGCGGAGACGCCGATAAAGAGTGTAAAGTTGTACGGCGAACAGTAGTAGGCTCCGACGGTTGACACCAGCGGAGGCCAGGCTACAGAGAACGGCGTTCCCTCGATCGATCGTTGTATCTGCCGTCGCGTCGATTTCGGTCCAATAATTACCGAGTGCCGCGAGATAACGTAGATGAGCAGCGAGCGACAGAAGTGTTGAAGATCTCCCGCGGCGGAAAAAAAAAACTACTCCCGGAATAACGGTAACGTATCTGGTACGATAGAACACGGTGATTTTTAAGTAGTGTGCTGCCCTACGGTTCTTGTTTGTTTGTTTTGTTTTGTTCGCTTGATCGTGTGCTGACAGCGCGTGGAACTTAAAGAAGGTATGTACGTAAGTAAGTGGCGTATGGGAAATAGTAATAAGGTACTTTAATTAATATGGCATGTTTACAATCGACCCAACAATTATAGCAACATCGGAGTACATAATTATAATTTATTATTATTTTAATTCCCACAAATTTATTTGGAATAACAAAACATCTAAAAAATCGTTATTTTAGAATTCCTTTAATGTAATAATCTCGCCGATCGCCATTAAACGCCAAACTTTAGTGACAGCTGACGTGCACTGAACTGTCTCATTTACTGCCTGGGCATTAAAAATGTGAAAAAAATGCCTAAGCAGTAAGAAACTTTAATTCAATTTTACGTAATATTCTAATTTATTGTAGTCACCAATCATTACATTCATTTTTGTTTAAGAAATACGCGGGATTAGTCAGTAATGTTGATTTAGCTTAATTCAGTTATGCCAAATGTAAAATTATTAATTAATTCACTAATTTCCATGGATAACTTTAAGTAAAATATTTTTTTAGTTTTTACAACTGGATTTGCAAAAAAATACTACCCAGCAACACACTTAATGTTTTTACATTCTGAAGTGTATTGCCTGGATAGTTACCAAAGTTATTCCATTATTTGTACTAATGAATTTTTACCCAATTCATGTGTTTTAATTAATTAATGAAAAGCTCTAGGCATCAGTTACTATGTTTAATAAACATAAACTACTTTTTTTCCATTTTTCCCAAAACAAAAACAATTATCACATACAAGAACTATAGCGTATCGTAAACATTGATTTTTCGTGGAAGCAATTCGTTTTCCAAGTATCAGAACAAAAGAATCACATTTAATTATGAATAATATTAAAAAAAATTTAGATATATAGGATATTAGACAACCTCACCTCCTTGCAGAATTTTATGGATAGGAAATTATTAAACATGAAAGAAATTTGTATAATATTTTATTGACGAATAAACATTAGTGAAGATAAATCAATAAAATAATAAAATCCTCTTTTTCCTTAGAGTTTTTTAAATTAATTTACACTGCCACTAGTTTCGGCATATTGCCATCTTTAGCCAGAATAGTCAAGACACAAGACATGCAAAGATATTCAGAATAGTCACTGGAAGCTAGTTCCAGTGTAAATTAATGAAAAGAACTGTAAGGAAAAAGAGGATTTTATTATTTTACCTATTTATAACAACTTACCTTACGAAATGGATCATTTGGAATTAGTGAAGATCACAAGGATTGCGGGGCAGCATAGTAAATACAATATACATACATGATCCCTCCTCACCTCACCATAAGTTGATTAATTCGAAATTAATTAACTCATTCTTATTAATACTTTTATTATCAGTTTTTCATTATCAGCATAGGCCAATTTGCCCGATTTGGTTTTGATTTAATATTCTTTCGTGTGTATTGATGATTGGATATTAAATTATGCCTATCCCTCCTGGACTCAGTCGGTAATGTAGAACACTACACTTTTGGGGAATAAACAATATTTCAGTCGGTGGCGGATAATCAGACTAACTAATGTCACTATATAAAAGAACATTCTATTTTTAAACACGTAAAATCATAGCACATTCTCACACATAACACTACACAATATAAGAGAAATGCAAATAATTAATGTCTTTAATGCTCGAAATTTTTTTCCGTTAGGTCGGTCGTGTGAGTAAAGTTTTATGTTGATATTCCTGGTTTCAAATTCAAATTTATCAAAGCAAAAAATTGTCATTATTACATTATAACGATAGTGATTGGTAATAACACAGTTATTATCAATTATAAGTTGGGGTAAATATTCATTAGTTAAAGTATTGAGCATTACCGATTGCTTAATGTTGTCAAAACACTGTATGTGCATCAAACATTAAAAATCACCCAGTACTATTACTAAAATTTAAGCGTATACAATGACAGGTTAAACCGTAACAATTAATAATACAAAAATTAAACAGTCTAAAATTAATAAACACACTGTATCGGATCACTCCTCCCGCACGATAGATTTTAATTCAACCGCATGACCGAATAAAACGTAAACATAACTGTTTTAAAGAACATGCACTGCTTTCTCTCTTCCTCTATTACTACTTATTACCTATCTATATACTTTTCAAATCATATGATATGCTCTGGCAACCTTGTTATGAAATGACGAATCATCAAACCGTAGAAATCAGTGTACACTTTTTCACAATCTACTACTATTTTTATAATTCTTAATATTCTTCTATAGTGCCGTAGTGGTCTAGTGGGTTGGTTGCTAGACTACTAAATTGAAGGGCCCGGGTTCGATACCCGGCCGGTGCCAATAACATCGATAGCGTTTTTAGGGCCACGGCTCGACTCAGACTGTAAAAATGAGTACCTGGAAGTCAAATTCTGGGGTAATAATAGGCGGTCGGCTCGTAGCGCTTGCCACGTTACAGTCCTAGTGTACCGAAATGGCTAATAGCCATCGCAGACCACACCCTGCCTTCCCCTAAGAGCATAGAGGCTTATTAAAAGGGGACTATTATTTATATTCTTCTATATTGGAATTTTGCACCCATTTCTAATGTTTGCATGCATTAGCCATTTATTACTAATGGTTTGAGAGGAATCGGTGATGTGTTTTCCATTGCATCTACTCTTTTGGATTGATTTGATTTGATTGAGTCCCCAATGCAGATAAAGGTTTTTCACATCCCTTAACACTACGGCCTTGAGGCCTAGAACAGATCACCACACGCAACAGTTTTTGTGATCTGGTTCAGGTCCAATGAAGGTCATTTCGGATTCTTTCCTTGCTAGCTGGTCCGTCTGGTCATTGCCTGCAATCCTTCCATGTCCCGACACTCACATCAGCTTGACTGTATTGTGTATCGCCAGGTTTTGAAGGTCTTCTAGACAGTCCCGTACCAGCCTGGAAGATATCCGATATGACGCCAGTGCCTTTAAGGCAGCTCGACTGTCCGTGATAATGTAAGGCGGTTTGCTTTGTGATCCCTGCTACAGACACTCTCTAGCACAGATTTTTTTGGATGGTTTATAACTGCCGAAATTTCTTTCACATCTGTCTATCGTCGTGTGAATTTGGAAATCGCACCATCTTCTCATCTTAAATTATTTGTTATTTTTAAATGTTAGGTATACAATTCCTCTTCTAATTTACTATGTCTAGCGTACTGATATCCCATTTCATTATATAGCCAATTCTTTTTTGGACACTTGATAATCAATGCGGGATTTTTGCATTTGCTCGCAATATCAACTTTCATGAATTTCGGTAATACTTGATTATTTCACTGCATTGCTATAATAATATTGCGCCAACTTAATATTAGGCACATATAATGATATATACATTCTTCTAATATTAAGTAATCTAAAGTTGGTGAAGAAATGGATACGATCCAACATATATCATAAACTTTGCGAATTATACTACTCTCGAACGCAACGTGATAGAAAAAAATCATTATTTCTTTTAACGTTTAAACTCGTTGCTTTTTTGTTCGTTACACCTGTACTTATTTACCTAGTACGCGCGTCCTTCATATTTCAATACCGCGACATTGGCATTCGAACGTATGTCCTGTCCGATTACTCCGCGCTCCATCAAACACCGGCCTTCTATTATGAAAAAAGAGCACGCAGATAAAATGAAAAAAATGCGATATAATGATACGCTCATCTGTCGTTGTAAACACCAGCCTACTACGATACGAATATATCTGCAGTATTGGCGAAGATACATATATAGAATTTGCTAATCAGTATGCGGGTCATGCATAATAAATGCGTTCATTTTCGGATAAATGACTGTAATGTGTAAAACCAAATTGATTTCTATAGTAAGAAACGAAAAAGATGTTTTTAAGGACGATCTGAAGACAAGAACGTTGCGCCAAACTTATCTAATTTGTGCAAGAATTTCTTTTTTGCTTAACGTAATATGAGATAATTTTTTATACATACGTAAAGTTGATAGGAGTTATAGCAATGTCATTTTAAAACCACATACCAGTCATGGCAAAAATGTTATTTCAATATGTCAGAATGATAATGTAATGATGGAGTCCTGGATCATTCGACCTTTAACTGGTTATTAACAATTTAAGCATATTAAATGAACTATTTTTTTGCACGCTATGTAAAGCCATACAGGGAGTGATAATAGCTTCATTATTAAAAAAAAATGTTGAATATCTCACTTTTATTTTAGGAAAAATCCTTATAACATAATAAGATATTTGTTGCTGAAACTAAGGCAATGTCACATCGGCAAAGAATAATCAGAAAATAATAATATAAGGGTTTTAAACATAAATATAATGCACTTTATTTTCAAACACGCAATCTAAAGATGTAGAGTAATAATATACAGGCGTTTAATCAAAACTGATACTGCAGGTTTTTAGCACATACATTTTTAACTTTCTTGAGAAAGTCATTGCAAAAAAGATTGCATGGATTCCTTAAAATAGGCTTAAGTATGGAGAACTGACTAGAGATTCCAGAAATTTACAATCTGAGGAACCTATTAATAAGAAATCGGTCAAATCAAAATTCCGTTCCATTACACGTCTGAAAGTTGAAAGAGTATTTCTAAAACTCAAGATTTTGCTTTGCCTCTTCCAATACAAGAATATTCTAGGTAACCCAAAGAATAAAGCTGAGATTGAACAAAGATTTGGAATATATGAAATTACCTGTGTGGGTGAAAAATATATTGGGCAAACACGAAGTCCTATTAATGTTCTTGTTAAACAGCATTTAGTTCGTTTCAGATACAATAGAGCTGATACATCAAGCATTGTCCAATATTTATGGATACTGATCATAATATTGGTTCAAAGAATCTAATGTTCAGAATCTAAAGAATGTAAAGAGGATGACCCAATACCAAGCCCTTCATTGTTTAACCTGTTGACAAAACATCTTTTACCTGTCCATAGGGGAGTTCTAATGATTAAGTGATTAACGCCAATGACTTAGGAAATATATAATTTTTAGTTAATGGTCGAGTGTTTTTATGTTTTGTTAAGTGTAAGTGTCGCAGTTCCTAATACGAGTTTGTGCATTTAAAACAAATTGTACCTTTAACTGTAGGCACAATGATTCGTTTCTAATAACCAAAGTGACTCATTCTGATGACACACTCCGTAAAACAATCCATCAGTGAGGACATAGAATAAAACTATAAGCATTGGTGCGAAGACTACGCATACACCTGGGAAAGCACGTCTTCGAGCTTCGAACTGAAATCTGTGCAATACAAGTCTGTGGTAGAGAGTCTGCAGCAGGGCATTCTCACGGAGAGTCAAGCTGCCTTAAAAACGTTGGCACCTTATCGGATATTTTCCAGGCTGGTATGGGACAGTCAGCAAGAACTTCAAACCTGCCGAAACACAACACAGTCAAGCTGATGTGGATACTGGGGCATGGGGGGATTGCAGGCAAGGACCAGGCGGACCAGCTATCAAGGAAGGCGTCCGAAATTATCTTCATTGAACCTAAACCAACTTTCGGGATCACAAAATCTATTGCGCGTGATGAGGTAACTGCGTGAGTGATTGAACACCACCAGAAACACTGACGCCATGTAGCAGGACAGAAACACAGCAAACAGATGATGAGGAAACCATCACAACATTTGGCAAATGACATACTGCCTCTCGGCAGAATGCAGATTAGAGTGAAGACGTGTCTACTTAATGGACACGGCAACCTAAGGAAACGTCTAAATAGAATGGGAGTCTACAGAGAGACACCTCTGTGTAGATTATGCAATGAAGAGGAGGAAACAGCCCCTAACATTATGTTCGAATGCTACGCATTAAGCTACCGGTGAAACGCCCTATCAGGTGCGGGGCACCCCGGAAAGAAGATTTGACGCACACAATACTAAATTTTGTCAGGGGGGTAGATCTGTTCGGATAATCATGAAACAACCAAATACAGAGTAATACAATAAGCCTCATGGCCGCAGTGTTAAGAGATATGAAACACCTTTCTCTGCATTAGGAACTCCATCAAATCAATAAGTACTGGTTCTGATGCATAGCTATCCGTCTACGTAAACAAATTTTGTCTATTTTCGGCTTTGTAACTTTGAATTTAACAACACGCAGGCTCTACAGTTCAAACCGTAATCTAGCAAAGTATCCAAAAACAGCAAAATATATAGCTTCCTCTATTAAGGAAAGTACCTTTATAATTCACTGAAATGCATCGCCCTGGTTCGGATACGATTACACTTTATGTTATTAAAATATCCAATCTTTAACAATAACACCATTAATATTCACGAAACAGAAATATTTGCTTCTTGATCAACACATTCGTGAACTAGATTTAGTTCACGAGTATATCGAATAGATCTTTCTGGAAATGTTCCTTTTTATGAAAGTTCACTTTCTTCTTGTTTACATGTTAGGTCTGCCGTTCTGTTATATAAACTCAAGGAAACATTGATAGTTAGTTAGTTAGTGTTCGCTTATCCAAAGATGTACATACATGGTTGAGATTCGAGTGACTCTGTATTTCGTAAGTTAAATATATAAATAATTAAGACATATTAGATATCTACACATATTTTATGTATCTTTCGCATAGAGGGATAAAATTATTTTTTTTAAAGTGTGTTATTCGACTATCTCAACTAAATAAATACGAGCATTTCATTGTTTTAAATATATTTCTTTTATAGTTAAATATTATTTTAAGCCTTGCAAAAATATATTTTTCACATAATCCGTTTATTTTCAGAACTGCATAATATATGTAGACCTCTGATAACTCTTTTAGATAATGCAATTTGTTGACGAAATTGCACAGATTGCAGTGATTGTGGTTAATAAATTGTTTTTTTTGTTACTGACGCATGCATATGTGCACATGTTATTGTTAATACCAGAATTTAATATTCAGTAATTACAGATGATGTTTTGTACGTAAAAATATGATTTTTTTTGTTTTGCTTTTAACTTGGTGACAGATTTTACTCAAAGGAGCGCACAATTCTAAATATTTTCAAGTAACCTGATTAGAATTTAATAGAATAGAATAGATTATTCTATTTTATTCTACTGAGCAAATTTCACAAATGTATGCACATGTGGGAACAAAGCATAAGTAATATCCACTATACAGTGAGCACGTAAAAGTTGGAATAAATTCATTTAAAATTCAGGTGTTTTTTTTTTCTCCAAGAAACGCTGGGACCCGTGGATTTTTGATTTTAGTTGCCGTTTTTCTGATTTATTTCATTTTGAAATTCCACATCAAATTCTGAACATATTTTATGTATTGGCTCTTAAAGAGCTTTTCAGACGAGGTATTCATAAATGGTAGTTGTTCGTTACTCCGCTACCCATCCTCTTGCAAACTTCCTGGGTTTCTTCTTGCTTCCTCGCAGATTTGCTTCCATAGTCTCCTATCCTTCATCTTTGTTCCCCATCCCGTGATTCCCATTCTTCTGATGTCTTGTATAACTTGATCCTCCCATCTTGCTTTTGCCCTTCCCCTAGGTCTGTTGGCGTATGGCTTCCAGTTAGTAATTTTGGGTAATATTGAATCTTCTCGCTCTCTATTTACATGCCCATACCATCTCATTCTTTGTGACTTTATTGCTCTCACCACATCTTTTCCTTCTAGAATATCATTTATCTCAGGAGTTCATTAGCTGTCTGTATGTTCCCTCTTCCTCTTTTTTACAGTCCCAATATTGTCCTTATTACTTTCATTTCAAAAATTCCTACTTGTTGTTCGGTTTTATTTGTCAGGCACATTGTTTATGCCGCGTACACAACTACCTTATGGCACTTTTGTATATTTTTAATTTGGTTTTCCTACTTATTCTTCTGTGTAACATTAGTTGTTTGTATTTGTAGTACGCTTGATGCCCTAGCTGGATTCTATGCGAAATCTACCGGTTCCTCTCGTTTTTGCTGCTCCAAGGTATTTAAATATTTTGACCTTCCGAAATTTATATTGTCCCACCTGTAGTTCTGTGCCATCATTAAGTCTTTCCTCCCTTGTTACCTCCTGGAATTTTTTTCCATATTCCTATGTTGTATTGCATGCTTGAATTTTTGTCCAAATCTTTCAACACTTTCAATTATTTCTATCATTTCTGACGTCCTATGCCCTACCTTAAATGTCATTACTTTTCCTTTTGTTTCTTGCATTATGTCATCCATCACAATGTTGAAAAGACTTGATACTACCTCATCGTAGATTGCTCATTCGCATACAGTTTCTAGTATCCTCATCTAGGGTGTTTGTAGAATTGAATTGAAATTATATTCAAAAGCACTTTTCACCATGCTTATGGTAGGTTCCTAATAATCACATCAAAAAATACTTTACATTGAACCTTACACACCATTTCTTTCCGTTTATGCCTACATATACATTCCACATTTGTACAGCTAACTGATAAACATAGATGCAGATGTTATGTATACGTATGCATACGTGTGTGTGCGTCGTAAACTTCCGCATCAATCCAGCAATTAGAACTGTAAAAGTAACAGCAGAACGAGACCGGCTATTTGAAAACGTTATTTTACCTTAAAGGCCAGATAAAAGATTACTTTCCCGGCGCGAACCTCTGTCAAGTATTTGTTCGTATTTATGTGTTTGTATACGGCTCAATGCGGCGAGGTGTGCCTGTTTGTTTTGTTCCCTTATTAGAAAACACCTTTTGTAAAACTAAACGTCACGGAACGAGAATGCGAAAAGATCGAATCGTATACTTACTATGTTATAGTAAAAGGAATCTTTCTGTTACTGCAATTATTATATACACTAACACACATACACGAGGCGTACGCATAAGGTGCGATTAATTATTTCTTGGCATCGTAGTTACACGCAAAAGTATTCGTCCACTTGCATCTCACTGGTATTCCGGATTAATAACTTCATAAAGTGTTTATTAATGCGTGAATTTATTTTATTTCCACAAACCTTTTAACAAAGCATAAACAAAATTGCGCATGCAAGAAACCTTAAAAAATAAACAAAATTGAAGCAAAATGCAAACATCCACGAGACATTAACTTAAATACAGTATAAAAAGTAGATGTATTTACTATAACTAATATCATGTAGCATAGTCACGAGCTTTAATGACTGCCTGTAAACGTTTAGTCATAGATGTAACTACTTTTGTTCTGTAAAATCCGGTGTCACTCTTTGCCATTCTTCTATAAAACATTTCTTTAAATCTCGGATTGAAAGAGATTTCATTTTTCAACAAGATAACGACCAGAAGCACACTACTCGGGTCGTTAAGGAATGGATCATACATAGTTTTCCACACGTACTGGAGATACCACTCTAAAGTCACACATAAACCCCGTTGAGCACCTTTGCGCAGAAATCAAGCGTCGTCTGAAGAAAAAACCAATTAAAAACAGAGAAGATTTAAAGAAAAGTTTTATAGAAGAAAGGCAGAGGGTGACACCGGGATTTTATAGAAAATAATAGTGATATCTATGTCTTCAGGTTTACAGGCAGTCATTAAAGCTCGTGGCGATGTCACATGATATTAGTTATAGAAAATACATCTATTTTTTTATATTGTATTTAAGGTAATGTCTCGTGGACGAATACTTATGCGTACCGAAATTTGATGTAGTTTACAATGTTTGCATTTCAATTTTGTTTATGCTTTGTTAAAAGGCTTGTGCTAATAAAATAAATTCAGGCATTAAACACTTTATGAAGTTATCAACCTTGAATACCAGAGAGATGCAAGTGGACGAATACTTTTGCGCGTAACTGTATATAGAAGGATGAAAATAGGATGTCTAGAATTTCCAATGTGATGAAATAGAAACGAAAGAGATAAAATAAAAGAAATGTTTTCCTTTGTTATTTGAATGTTAGACGTATCATTCAATATAGCTTTGAATTAATTTTTATTTTTTATTTAATGTACGTGCCAACAAAAGCATAAACTCCTTAAGCTAAGCACTATAAATAAAGAAAGCTCCTAAGAACTAAATCGAGAACAAAAATTATAATTCACCTCCAAAGAAACATAATACTACCTAATCAAAAATAAAATCGAGAATATTCATTTAAAGAATAAAATAATTTCTCTAGAAGATAGATTCGTAGGTAACGCTAGAGGTTTTATATCTTCTCAGATCTCTTTTATATTTATTGGCAACTATAAAAAAATGTTGATACCAGATTAAATGCCCAGAATAAATCATAGTTATTGTGTATTGCGGTGTACGAAGCTTGTATTTATCACGCGTGCGCATTGATCGAAGTTGGCTTTGGTAGGAAAAAATTATTGATGTTAAAGATGTCGGCTGTTGCGTTTTTTGAATAATGGTCTACAGGAGTCAGCGCAGCTCGCACCATAGTCAGTTTTCCCTCTTTCTTTCCTCTTTCCTCTACCTGGTTAGTTTTGCCTCAGACGTGCTTTACATGCTGAGTTACCCTGCCAACTGAGGTTTCTCTCTCTCCTTTTCTCTTTCTCTCTTCTATCTCTTCTCCTGAAGAAGCCCCTTGCGATTGTTGGCGAAACGTCGATATCCTCTAACTGCTTTTTGTGCAGTCTGGCTGTGTTATCTTTGCTGTGGACTGTATACTCCTGTCATTTATATGTCCCACTTTCGTTTTTTAATTTCGCCAATATTTTCTTATGTAGATGTAGTGTGATCCATGCGTTATGTTCAAGTCGGTACTTCAAGACGGGCGGTATGTTCGGAAATATGTACCTGAACACTGTACCTGAATTTAATATTTCCGAACATACCGCCCGCCGTGAAGTACCGACTTGAACATAACGCATGGATCACACTACATCTACATAAGAAAATATTGGCGAAATTAAAAAACAAAGTTTATAACTGCTGTACTTGTTCTACTGATACTACTGCTCTATTGGTAACGCGCACAATTTTCGCACTGCTCGTTTCAAAAGTTGCACACCATACCTGAATTTAGTATGTCCGAACACTATCTCTAATATACCACCTTCCAAATAGGAAACGTTGACGATAAAAAGTATTAAAAATTCTTTATTCTAAATTGCAGCTATCCCAATCAACAGATATCCAACAATAACACTTACTTGTGGAGTAAAAGTTCGGGGGCTTCTAGAAATTCCAAGTTAACCTAATTATATTTCATTTTTTCTTTAACCACATTTTTGGAATTAGTTTTTTTAAACATGAACGATATCCTTCCAAAATTACCATACAAAAAATGATTTTAATACGAAAACACCATTGTGTAAATAAATGAATAAATCTTTTGACCATTTCCTATTTAGGAATGGACATTTGTTAAATACCATTTTTCTTAATATGACAAATATCGTCTGTAGGAAATTGGATATTAAGATACATTTATGTAGTAATATATTCTAAAATTAGCATTCATTATTCGTCATATGAATGGAAGCTATCAACGCTCTATTATAACTTCATTTATTACAATGTCGTAAAGATATCATATGTACTAACGTCTCGGCAATAAAGGCAACACGAGTTTATTATTGTTATGTGTAAAATAAAAAATGTTCGGATTAATAAGAAAATAATAGGTATAATACCTTTATGTTTTCACAGATTGGCGTTTATATTAATATATTTAATATATTTTTGTAGTATAAGATACTCATAGTAAATTTGTATCCAACAACACTCAAAATGTCAAATACGAGTGACGCCTTTTATATTTCCGGAATAGGCGTTCCAGGTGCTGCCACCTGACAACAGACGTCTGACGCCTGTATCGTAAATTTCGGCCTTTTTGACAGTACACTTAGTCCGAACATTTTGACGTGCAAGCGATATTTATGTTACTTACAGTGGCTTAAACAAATCATCATGGCCATAAAATGGAATTAACTCGTGAACATTTTCGTGTCATTGTTTTTAACAATTTTTGATGTGGATTATATCAACGACAGTGCATCGATGAAGTTAATTGGGCGTTTGGCGATGCAGCACCATCAAAATCTAGTGTATACCGCTGATACGTCGAATTCAATCGTGGCCGTGCTTCACTCACTGACGAATTTCGTGAAGGCCGTCCAAAATCAGTTGTTCCGAAAAATACGAATCCTGTGTGTGAAGTGTGATTTCATCCTGTGCAATATCGGCATGTGACTTATCGTGAGATAGAGGTACCCTTGGGTATTAGTGGGACCAGCTTACATTCAATATTGCATCAACATTTGGCCGTCAAAAGAATTTGTTCGCGTTGAATTCCACATAATTTGACAATCGGTCAAAAAAAGACTCGTGTGGATTGATCGAATGAACTGCTTCAAAAATACGATCACGGTACTTCAAAGCATATCTATGACATCGTAACAGATGACGAATCATGGATCTATGCCTATGAGGCCGAAAGTAAGCAGCGGTCGATCGCATGGGTCTTTCAAGATGAGCCAAATCCAACAAAAATTGTTTGCGCACGAAGCACTTCGAAGCAAATGGTCGCCTGTGTCTTCGGAAAAACCGGACATGCGGCAACTATACCATTGGTGCAACGTCGGACGGTCAATTCTGAATGGTACACAACCATTTGTTTGCCAGAAGTATTCGGAAAAGTAAGGGAAACCGACCACCGAAGACGGATCATTCTCCACCAGGACAATGCGAGCTCTTTCACATCAGCTCAAATAAGAGATTTTGGCAACTGAAAAAGTTGAATTGATGGCTCAGCCGCCGTATAACCCCATGACACCCAATGACTTCTTTTTGTTTTCGCACATCAAACAAAAATTACGTGGTCAATGTTTTTCGACGGCTGAGGAAGCGATTGATGCCTTCAAAACGCATATTTTGGAGGTACCTCAATCGCAGTGGCAAAAGTGCTTCTAAAGCTGATTCAAGCGCATGCAAAAGTGTATTGATCTTCATGGAGAATATTCCCGGAATATAAAAGGCATCCCTCGTATGTATATGCTACGTTTTTTCTGCAAAATATTCCATGAAGAATTGTTTTATGTTACGTGGAGAGCATTGTATTAATTTAGAATAAGTAAATATAATATTAATTTAAAATCGCTACCTTTTTGGTAGGAAAACTTGTACATTTGCGTATATATTTAACATCAATATGGAACTCTCTCATACATTACGCCACTATACATATGAAAAGCATTGTCTTCGAGGTTACAGATTTCATGTAGTACGTACATTTATTGTATATGTATGCAAATAGAATGAATGTATAGATATTTACAATGTTTTACTGATACAAACAACTCGAGAAGGTAACAATCATTAAACAAGCACACTATATGATTTATCAAAGACCGTGATTCATATTATTAATAAATCCGCCAAGTAAGCGACTATAAGTAATTTTGCGAATACAGCAATCGAATTCTAATAAAGGGGATCGAACTGACGTAAATACATACACGACTATTCCGGTATCGAAATCCACTCACGGTCGTCCCTCTCTTTGAATATTCATTCGGGTTTGTTCACCTCGTGAATCGATTATATGGGCGGTTACATAACATTACGACAAGATCGTGTCATTATAAAACAATAGAAATAAGAGGATCGGTCGGATTGGCTTCGGCTGATACGAGAACAGGTTTTTGCATAAAAAAAGCAGGAAGATTTATACATAGATAGCCTGATAGAAGGCCAAAACAGACATGATCTAACGTACAACCTAAAATCAGGAATATTATTTTGGCGAATAATAATGATATAGAAGTTTGTATCAGTATCAAAAAAAGTAAATGCTCATTTAAATATACATATGTAGGAACCATGTTTTGAACTACATAAATTTCTGTAGGCATTCTATAATATTACCTATGAATTGCTCGTTTGTACGCTCATATCAAACGTTATTTATTTAGTGGTAGACTAAACACGATATACTACAGTATCGTATTATTAGACGAAGAAAAGATGGCATATAATGTTTGAGCCGCACTTATACGTGTAGAAAAGAGTTATGTATACCATATTTGCTTAGATGGTAACTTTTTTATTACTATTTCTGCTGAACGCGGTAATATCGTCTGAATGTGTTAGACTACGTACACATACAACCACAATCAAAATGATATTTCCTTTAAATGTGGGTATGTAAAATTTGCCTCTACCTTTAATAGGTATTACCGTATTTAGCAAATGAAAAGGCGATGGAATTGAACAAGAAGGGCTGGGCAAAAATCGATGTACAGTCACTCGCAAAATTGAGCGTACACCAACCAAAAAATAAAAGCAGCGTGGTTTTGCAAAAAAAAAATTATATAGCAAGAAATGCAAGTAATAGTTCAATCCATGTATAAAGTCAACTACACGATCACTGTCAACAAAAATACAGTGCAATGATATTAACATCCCTGTTATGAAAAACTGAAAATAAAGACATATTATGCTACCGCAAAATTAAGCATACGGGTACTTTCCCCGGATCTATATTTATGTGTATGTGCCTCAGATAAAAGAATACAATGCAACTCGTTGTATTATGTAACTGTACTA
>JARFOC010000199.1:0-47897 GCA_031763485.1 Osmoderma eremita | reverse complement strand
GGAAAATCGCGGATATCTCGAGAACGGAAAGAGATATCTTAATTTTCTTCGCGGCATTGGAATGCTCGTGAAAATGCGCAAATTATGGTATATAAGAAATCGCTCTATCGACAACTTTTATAGTAAAAACTTTAACCTCGAATATCTATGCCTATGCCTATAATATCCAGCAGTTCAAATTCAACTACTTTATGTGTATACGTATGGGCAACGTACGGGCTACGAAAGTACCAAGAAATCATTGTAGGAATAATAAAAACAACTACAGAAACCCTACATTAAAGAAAGGCAAATACATATAAAAAAGATAAAAGCCTGTACCTAGAATCTTTTTCGATATACAAAATTTAGATATTTTAAATGGCAAATATTCTTACGTATATTGAATGTGAAAATTAAAAATTGACATCGAAATTATTATAAGTTTACAATACTGATTGGACACTATTAAATATTCTGTGGTATTACCACATTTGAAGTTTGAAGTAGATAGAATGGATTATAAGTGTTTATCGACTATCTCTCCCGCAGGAGTTACATTACTAAAAAGTATTAATTTGTTTAATAATCTTAAACTGTATCAAATGACATAATGTTGCAGGAAACAAACCTCAAGTTTGCAATCACTTGTCTTCCATTCATAACCAAGTGAAAGAACCCAATTGGCATTCACTGGAAGAAGTTCCAAAGAAAAGATGTCTAAATGTCATTAAATCTACTCTTGGAAATAGGTCGAAAGATAACGAAAAAATTTCAGACAACAATTGTGCATCAAGTGTCGATTTATTCCGAGACACTTTTATGTGCTTTGATGACACGCAAACTTTAATTGATAAAAGTAATAGCGTATTAACCAAACGAGACATTGTTACTTTTACGCAAATATGTGATAATTCTCAACTTCTTAGACAAATTGATGATGACATCAATAAAAGTAATCAAAAACAAGAAAAAAACATTAATATTCAACAAGATGTGTCTGTGATAAATTCCTTCGATTTTGATAAAGAGTTTACACTAACAGGCAGTAATTTACCAATTGCTGGGTCTAAGTCGATTAGTGACAAGTCAAATGAATTAAAATCCCAATCAGATAGATATATAGATAAAATTAAACAGCTCAACGTATCACTTGAAGCTATTGCTAAAGAAAATGATATAGAAATTAGAGATATTTTTACCTCATGCCAATATAGAAAAGATGTCGAGGTGCTTTTTAAGAAAGTTGAGCAGAGTATATGTGAACCAGGCCCTAATCAAGATCAGACATTTTCAAAAGTATTGGCCACAAATGATATAGAGTTTTTTCAAAGCAAAATTGCAGAAGATATCAATGATCTGATAAATTGGGATGAAGAATCATTATTGGCAAAGGCTGTGCTTTCACCTGAACGTGAAGAACAATTTGGAAATGTTATAAAGAAAGTTTTACTTGAGAATGCTAAGAAAGCAGTTAGTCCAGGTAAAATTGTTAACCAAACACTTGTTCCTAATGAACCCAAGTACAACAAACTTGGAAATTTTTACGGATTGCCATCTAAAGTTAAAGATTTATTTAAAATGTACAGAGGTATTGATAAGCTCTATGGTAAGATTTGACTTGCATTGTAGTGAATATTGTTATTCTAATATGTAATGTTTCAGATTGGCAAGACGAGTGTTTAAACCTACCTGGTATAAAAGAAAAGCAGAATTTAGTGTATGCGTTACCAACGAGTGGTGGAAAAACTTTGGTTGCAGAAATTTTAATCTTACGGGAGCTGCTTTGTTGGAAAAGAAATGCCCTTTTTATTTTACCGTACGTTGCTATTGTGCAGGAAAAGGTGAGAGCCAAGAGAAATAAACTATTGTATCGGGGTTCATTTTTAAAAGCATGTGTACGCCAACTAATTTAGAAATGAAAAGTTTTTTTCTGCATTAAATTTGACTAACTTTGTGAATCGTGTACAACTAATGATTACTTTTATAAACCAATTCAGTCCCCTCAATTGAAGTTTTTGATAAAAATTATTTCAAATGTCTGGTTTTGCCTGGATGCAGTGCTTTGTTGAAACATAAATAAAAAGCACAGAAAAAACTAATAATGTGCAACTAATAATAATCGTCTTTTAGAAACTCATGGTGTGCTTTTGTTTGTTCCCCAATCTTTCATATTATCTTTATTCATTATTAATAGAATAGTAATGGTAAAGAAACAACAGAAAGGTCAGAAACAAACAAAGTGCTATACTGAATCAATAAAACTGTATGAAACATGTTCTCAGTTGAATAGTTGATGCCTTAAATTTTACTAGAAAATTTGATTGTTTTGAATGAAGGGCATACATTTATGAAATTATCATTAAAGAACTTTTGTTTCAACAGTTTTGTATATGTACCATATGTACTATCATATGAAAATTGTTACACGAATACTAGAGCTGGGTCACAAAGACCCATTTTTCTTTTTGATATAAAATAAAAAAATACACAATTTCAAATATATTTTTAGAAGAATATAAAACATACAGTAGTGGAGTAGATGGTTAGGGTTGGTTCCTACAGATGGGGTAGATCATATCCCATTTGTATTCCTACAGATGGGGTTGATTATATTCCATCTGCATTTCATGTATATCTCCTACATTGGGTCAACACTTTTGATTTGTGCTATGTGTGTCTTAGGTATGGAGTCTCTCCCCATTTGCCGTAGCGTTAGACTTTTTAATAGAAGAATATGCAGCTGGCAAGGGTAATTATCCACCAAGAAAGAGACGTAGAAAAAATTCTATATATATAGCAACGATTGAAAAGGGTTTAGGCTTAGTAAATAGTTTAATTGACACAGGGAGAATTGAAGAGTTAGGTTTGGTAATCACAGATGAGCTACATTTATTAGGAGATGAAGGCAGAGGTTCTACCTTAGAAGAGTTACTTAGCAAATTATTGTGTGTTCAAGGTAAGCTTATATTTATTAATTATAATAAAAAAAAGGTTACTTCACTGGTAATTTTAGAAAATATTCAAATAATAGGAATGAGTGCTACTATAGGCAATTTACCAGAAATTTGTAAGTTTCTAAATGCTCAAGTATATACACAAAATTTTAGACCTGTCGAGTTAATTGAGTATGTAAAGTGTGGCAACGAATTGGCTAAAATTAATTGGCAAGCTACGGATGAAAGTGAGTTGTTCACAGTAGAAAGAAAATGTAATTTTTCCGTAAGTTTATTACACGTCACATTATTTTTTCATTTTGTATTAATTTCTTTACAGTACTCGGAAAAATTGAATAAAATTGATCCCGATTGTTTAGCCGGCCTAATTATGGAAGTAATTCCAAATGAATCGTGTCTTATTTTCTGTTCGACGAAAAAAAATTGTGAAAATGTAACTTCGCTTTTATGTAGCGTTATCCCAGCGTAAGTCGAATGTTGTAGCATTTTATGTTTATGAGAACTCTCCATTGCAGATCTCTAACTAAAATAAAAACCAAAGAGAGAGTCGATTTGAAACGATCACTTGCAGAAGAAAGTGGTACTTTGTGTAATATATTGAAAACATCAATTCTTTTTGGCATAGCATACCATCATTCAGGTAACTACATTCTAAAGTAAAAACATTTACTATGTAAACATATATTTATAGGTTTAACCTCAGATGAGAGGCGTTTAATCGAGGAAGCATTCAGAGCTGGTATTTTAAATGTGATATGTTGCACGTCAACTTTAGCAGCGGGTGTGAATCTACCAGCAAAAAGAGTGATCCTTCGCCAGCCATACGTAGGTAGGGAATTTATCAACTTATCCAAGTACAAACAGATGGTCGGAAGAGCAGGCCGAGCAGGGTTAGGCAGTTGCGGGGAGAGTATATTAATTTGTACTCCACAAGATCTACCAAAAGTCAAACAATTGCTTTTGTCACCCATGGATCAAGCTTTGTCGTCGTTGCATCAAAATGGAGCTATTGGTTTAAGGTATGATATTCTATTTTAATGTAACATTTTTAAGATGAAAATCTTACAGACAGTTATTACTGAGTTGCATAAGTTTGAATATTGCCACAAACAGAGGCGATCTGCAGAACATGGCCAAGAGAACGTTGTTTGCAGTGCAAGAATCGCGTTTGGGGGCATCTTTAAGTAAAATCACGGATAAAGCTATCATAGAATTATTTAAACTGGGGGCTCTAAAAATTAACTTAGAAGATGCATCTTCAAACGCAGATATATCAATTCGAATGGATTGTTCTGTAAGTCTAAGTTGTCAACGATTCTGCATATTGTGTAATTCCCAAACGTATTTCAGAATTCTACAATTTCAACACCATCCTCAAGTTCTAGTGGAAATTCGAGTACCAGCAAGCCAAAATCACATATTTTATTGAATAATTCTAGTAAACTTATTATAAGTAAATTAGGCACGGCCGCTATTAAAGGTAATGTCTATTTTTGCAAGCACACTTTTAATACCAGATTTTACACTGTTATAGGTGGTTTGGAATTGGCAAGAGCCCATTTGCTTTATGATGATCTATTGAAAGCCCAGGAAAGTTTAGTTCTGCTTGATTGTTTACATTTATTATATTTAGTGACTCCCTATGATATCGCGGAACAAGTGAAACCTTCAAAACCCAGATATTACAGGATTGTAAGTCGCAAGATATTTATCAATTCGCTCTATAGGCCAAGATATTAAAAGCTATATGCGAAAGCAATGATACCTCTAATATTGATTTCTCTGGAAATTTACTTGTTCGTATTTTAAAATTATGTCGATTTGAGGAAGATTACTTAGATTTTTTAATCTTGATAAAGGTATATAAATAATAATTTGCTCTACAGACAATGAAGGCCCAGGACTAATAAAATACTAATATTAGGAACTTTCTTGAAGCGCTCTACGGACATTTCTCCATTTTCTTCTATTCCCTATCATCTCCTTCCAATTTTTTATTTCCATTTTTTTTAGATTTTTCCACTTTATTTATCCATCTCTCTTTTTTGCTCTCCCCTTTCTCCTTTTCCCTATTGGTTTTCTGGTAAGGGCTAACTTTGGTAACCTTTCTCTGCTTAGTTGTCTACATGCCCCAGCCATCTTATCTTCTGGGCTTTGGAAAACGCTACAACATTGGGACTTTCATATGCTTCTTCTACTTCTAAGTTTATGCGTCTTTCCATCCTTCCTCGGTTCTTATTCCTCCATACATAGCCCGGAACATTTTGCTTTCCCATCTTTTTATCTGCTCCTCTTCCACCTTATTCAGAACCCACGTTTCACAGGCTTATGTAGCGGTAGTTCTTATGACTGTTTTATAGATCCTCTTGTTTTTTTTACTCATATTTTAATTTCATGAGACTTGAGGTTTTCGTATTTCCGGTTTCCTTTTCCAATTCTTGCCTGGATTTCTTGTTCTTCACACCCATTTTCTTCAATAGTTACTCCCAAGTGGATAAATTTACATATTCTCTTGAAAACACATTTTTGTTTTTTGCGCTTACCACCAGGTTATCTTCTCCCAAGGATTTTTTTTGTTTTTCCCATAACCATATATTTTTTTTTAGTATACACAACTTGGTAAAACCGAATTACACACCGCAAATATTTTAGGATTAACCGAGTCTTGTGCAATACGATTACTGAATAATCAACCAATAAAAGTATGTATGCATCCCAACAACATTATAGTATAATATATTTTTCATATCACTTCTAGAACATCCAAGAAAGAGTTTTGAATAGATTTTACGTTACCCTAATATTATATGAACTTTGGAATGGAGCCACAATGTTTCAAGTTGCAGAAAAGTTTGAGGTATAAAAATATTTCCTTTATCATAAAGTGGATCTTTCTATGGGGCATCCATGTCTTTAGCTACCTCGAGGTTTAGTCCAGAATTTGATGACATCAGCAGCCTCTTTTGCATCGAACGTAGTGAATTTCTGTACTGAATTGGAGGAATTTTGGGCTTTTGCTTATCTGCTGCGTGGTATGACTGAACGTTTGCAACACTGCTGCGTTAGGGAACTGTTACCGTTGATGGATTTGCCCTCTGTCAAGCAAAATAGGGCTCGACAACTGTATAATGCCGGATATAAAACCTTGGCAGCCATTGCGAAAGCTGATCCGAACAGTTTGGTGGAAAATATTGAGTATATGAGCCACAGGGTAGCCAATCAACTAATTGCCGCGGCTAAGGTATATGAATGATGTAATGGTAAAAATAGTATAACATTCGTAATGTTTTGTAGCTATTGTTGTTGGAAAGGGTGGAAAATTTAAGAGAGGAAGCTGAAGATGTGATGGATGGAATCCAACCAAACAATAACTAAATGAGCACAATAAAACTACTGTTACTTTTTTATGGAAGGGGGAAGAATTTTTAAAACATTTTTTACAAAACTTTTTTTTTTTTGGTTGACATCACATTTGTTTATAATACAGTAATCATCGTGTTCGTTCTTAAGTGGTTTTTATGAATTTTTAAAATATTTAAATAAATACAACTTTGTTATATTATTTTTCGTACTTCTACTTTACACACATACATTCTACTTTCTCTATAACAAAATGTAAAAAGAATAAATTCTCTATTTTTGCAGCTTAGTATAAAATTACTTTCTTCATTAAGTTTTCTTAATCCTTAATATGCTTGCAATTTATTTGTGGACGATTCCTGCTTCACCTGACCTATACTTTGACCCATCTTCAATTTCTGGCCGCACTGGAGCTCGAAATGAAAATTACTGGGCGCCTCAAATACCAATACAATAGTGGATCCCATTCTAAATTCGCCTATTGGGTCACCTTTCTTTAAGTTAATACTGCTGCCGAGACATTTGTCTTTTTGATAGTGCGACTTTGGTCTATTAGTTTGCAAAGTCTTATCGAAATATACTTTGATAGTTCCAACGTTTGTGGCACCTGTAGGTATAAAATGTATTTTGAAAATATAATTTTGCTCCCACTAACAGTCCAGTGTATCAGATCACTCCTCACCTCACAATAGATTGATCAATCCGTGACACGTGTTTCGGGAATACGTGGATCTCCATCGTCAAGTGCATGACGGAATGAACGTAAACATAACTATTAAAATCCCCGAAAGCAAAATTCCTGATCCCACCTGATCGTTCTTAACTATTTGCTGTTACTGTAATAAATTCATCAAACTGGAGAAACCGATTGGTCCTTTGATTCTTTTTAATGTATATCGATTCATAGGCATCTAGTTCGCGCGTCGAAGTTACTGATTTCATGAATTTAAAATTACCCGCATTTATATTGTTAAGAATGGCCCCGAATGTCGCAATGTACGCGAAGACAGACAGGTCAGTAGGAAAAGACTAACCGCTAGAGGGGAAACCGTAGTTCGCGGGGGAAGAGGGGACACCTAGTTTTTATATTATATAAGCGTAAACCGATGTAGTAGAAAGGGAAGTCTTTATTTTACATGCATTCATTGTAGACATAGATTCATTATTTAAGGAATGATCATGTAATTGTGAGATATCCGTAAAGTAATAATTAATTAAAAGTGTACACTATTTAAAGAGGATGATATTCATTAAACAATCCCCGAAAAGCGCCCTTGTCACAAAATTATATCGGGTTTGTTGTATATGCTCAGCAACACTGATCTTCAATGTCGATAATGAGCGATATGTTCTTTATACCTATTTAGTTTGACTTTCCCTCTTTGTTTGACCAATATACTCTTTCAGAATCTCCACATGCAATTTTGTAAATTCTGGACTTGTTCCATTTCCGGTTTGTCTTTTGGTTTCCTAGAAAGGTTACGTAGTGTGTTCGACGATTTTTATCAAATTTTCATCTTTTATGAGCCGACTAATTTTGTTATTTTATGAAAGAGTAATATTACAAATTTCTTTTTGTGAGTTTTACCGGAGTTAGCGTTGTAGAATTTTTCAGATGTTGTCTATATTGGACCTTCTTAAGGGCGCGAGAAGAGGAGTGATACAGATGAGGAGTAATCCGATACAGTGTGTTTATTATACTGTCTTGCGGTCTTTGTAATCTTTACTCACCAACAGCTGTATAAGAAAAGAAGCCATACTTCCATTCCCCAAGGTAAACTGCTCTTTCGTTGATGCAAAATAAGCCTGGCAGCCAACGGGCAACACCGGGACTAACAGATAACAATTGCCCGTGAAAATGTCTACGATGTGTTGGTTTCCACTCCACAGCTGAATGAAATCTAGAAATTACAAATTCATAATACAGAGTTTTTCAGTTGGCTTTTACAATTTGTTATATGTGTTCCACAATTTATCATGTTTTTTCCTTTTATCAAAACTATTTCACTATTTTGTCAAACGATTTTCCTTTTAACTGAATAATGCAAAAATAATTGAAAGCAATCAAACAAATGGATATTTATTACAAAACAGATAACACAAAACTACATATTTTAAATATAATTGTGTGTTGATGTTCAAGTCTTCATTGTTGAAATTGTTTGCGTTTCGTTTACTCTGGGCTTCGTCTTACATAACAATACGTGATTCAAGGATTTGTCTTGAAAATGTGCGGAGCGTTTTAAAAGTATATGTGGTTTAAAACATATATACCCATCTAGCGGATTCGCCACTAACTCTTATTAAATCGTAAAAGGCAACTGCAAAAGTCTGTAAATGATTTTGAGTGGTGTTGCAGAAAATATTAATGAAATAAATTGAATATGTTTCAAGCACTTTATTTAAAAATATATATATATATAATTATAACATGTATCATGCGTTTTTCATTGAACGTAACAGGTCTTACGGCTACACCTTTTTGCACATAAAAACCATTGAAATCAATTATCACCAGCATCCTGTGGTTCTTCAGTTTCTTCTTGATTATCGCTAGTCCACAAAGTTAAATTATCTCGCAACAATTGCATTATCAGTGTACTATCTTTGTATGAATCTTCATTCAACGTATCTAACTCAGCTATAGCATCATCGAAAGCTTCCCTTGCTAATTGACAAGCCTTATCAGCAACACTTAAGATTTCATAGTAAAATACAGAGAAATTCAAAGCCAAACCAAGTCGAATAGGATGTGTTGGGCTCATCTTTGTCTTGGCCGCATCAAAAGCTTCTTGATAGGCTTTGTTTGAGCTTTGTACAACTGAATTTTTATCATTTCCGCTTGCTACCTCTGCCAGATATCTGTAATAATCGCCTTTCATCTTCAAATAAAATACTTGCGATTCACCAGTGGACGCCTTCGGTATCAGATGTTTGTTCAACAAACCGATTATCTCATAACAAATATCGTGCAATTCCTTCTCGATTTTCTCGCGGTATTCTTTTGCCATCTGTTGTTTCTTGTCAAATTCCTTCACCTTTTGCTCAATAGATGATATAATCCTCCATGAGGACCGTTTAGTGCTCACCAAATTCTTATAAGCGACCGACAAGAGGTTCCTTTCCTCATTCGACAATTCCCAACCGGATTCTGTCAGAACTTTCATGTGGTAGGCCATATCCTCGTATCGTTCAGCTTGTTCCGCCAATTTGGCGTAGTTTATCGTTTTTTCTTTATCGGCGGTGGACATATTTAGAGACAACTTCCACTATAGCGAAACACTGAACGAATAAAATACGGAATTATATAGTCGTAAAGTCGGAAATAAAAAACTAACTGTCAACTCTGTGACATATTTTCAAAGGGTATTGTGATTTTAAAATTGACCCGGGGAAAATAAGTTTAATAAACACCAGCGACCTCTACCGGCAACATTTGTGAACCGAGCATGCACGGTTCACAAATTTACTACGGCTTCCTATATAAATGATACACTTGCAGTCTATACGGCCCTGCGCGTCAATAATTTTCGTGAAATGACATACCACGAGTAGAGTGGCTCCTGCTTTCCATATAAAACCATTGAACGGCATTTAAACACAACTAACGTGTCACATACAAAAAAACGCTCCGTAAAGTGGCGCTCTCTATGAAACAAAAATAATGCCTTGAACTAAAGATACGCAAAGCCGGTTAGACTGAAAGTCTTATATTAAATTTTCATTGTCAAAACTGTATACAGGGCGAGTCAAAACTCAAATACATTCATATCTCAATTATTTTAAATAGATCAACCTGTATTTTATATGATAAAAAGAAAGAATAGTTTAGTTACTTTCATTTTATTAAGCTCTATATCTACAGTCATTGATTTCAAAGTCTTTTTTTTATAAAAGTGAGATTTTTAGAAATTATTTTAATATAACGAGTTCATCGTGGCAAAGTGACAGTAAGACAGTCTTAAGTCTTCATTACTAGCTAGGAGATTATCTAATTGGACCACATTTTTTGGAAGGACGAGTGAATGGTCAAGTTTATTTAGACTTTTTAGAAAATCACCGTTGTTATTGGAAAATGTTCCCGTAAACGTTCGTCAAAGGACGTGGTATCTGCATGATGGATCTTCGTTACTTCACACTAGGTTAATACAGGACCATTTGCTTGAAAGATGGACAAGGAGAGGGGAACCAATTGAGTCACTGCCCGCTCACTGGAGTTCACTAAAATTGACTTCTTCGTGTGGTCATATTTAAGAAAAAAACTTTGTATAGCAAACACCGCCAACTACACGAGGTGATATGAAAAACAGAATAAGAGAAGCATTCTCGAGTATTAATTAAGAAATGTAGGACGATCCCTTGAAGAACGGTCGCAATGTTGTATTGGTGGATATTTTGAACATTTGTTATAGAACTACATTGTAAACAGTTGGGTTAATTAATTAAATGTTAATCATTAGTGTAAGGTATAAATGTTTGTATTTTGTAGTTGTATTAAACATTAACTGTCATTTTGCCATGACTAACTGGTTGTATAACAATAATTTCAAAGAATCTCACTTTTTAAAAATGCTTTACAAATCTTGGAAATTAATGACTTTAGGTATAGAGAGTGATTAATAAAAATGAAAGTAACTAAATTATTCTTTCTTTTTATGATATCAAATACAGGATGATCCATTTAACATAATTGAGAAATTAATGTATTTGAGTTTTGACTCGGTCTGTATTCAGTTTTGACAATTTTGAAAAGATGTCACTTTGCTATAAAAGTGGGCCAATATAAAAAAAATCTGTTTGTAAAAGAAAAATTTCAGACTGTCATTTTCAACACCTCGAATTCATAGTGATTTGAATATAAAATTGACCGTAACTTCTGAAATTTGCTGTATAATGCAATGAAATTGTATATTGGAGGTGTGAGGTATGAGCTTAATCTAAATCTGAAATAATATACACATGCTCCATTTAAGAAAACGTATGCTTGGTTCACCCTGTTTCGTAAATTTTTTTTTTTGATATTTTAAATGATAATTGATATATCGAGCTTTGCCACACTAATGCGCCGTTTGTATATATACAACAACAAAAAAATGTTACACTTAGGCGCTGCAGAACTTATACTCTTTAATCGCATATAATAAAAACATGAAACCAGGGATTCTCGGGAATTTTAATCTGTAATGGGCCCTTTTCCGCTAGATGGAGCAAAACCCTGTTCAACAACGTTACTGCGTGACGTAAAAAAAAAATTTGATAAAAAAGGATTGCAAAATGTAAACAATCACCATATATATGATATCATATTTTCTATTTTTTTGCACTTTGGGTACCCGGATCTTAAAATAAGTGTATGTGGCGCAATACTGTCAAAAATTTAGGAGAATTTCATAAAAATACTTGCCTGTGATAATCGCCTGGCGCCAAATAGATGACACATTGATACAATGTATGATCTTTTTCTAACTTATGTAAAAGAGATGATCGATAATCCTGTTTTACCTTGCCATTCTTATTCCAAGTGTTTTCTCCTAGGAAATTCTCCAAAGAATAAGTTACCCCTTTTACCTACATTATAGAACATAATCAATTGAAGGATCATTAATTTTATAAAATATACCTGTTCAACGTGACCAGTGTCAACTGTTCCAAAATGCAAAACTGTTCCATCACATGGAGAAACTATGGGAGTATGATGATCAATTACCCGTACTCCTTCTTTTAAGGGTCTATAATTTTGCTTTTATTAAAAACCTATACTCTTAGATGTAATAAGAAGCACAACCTTGCAAAGAAATCAGATAAATTCTTATATGCCGAAAGATCTTCAACTGCAGCCTCAGATAGATTAACATTGAACGTGTTTATGTAGATCCCATAAACAAACGGTCTTACAAATTCTGGTAGGCTCTTATCTATATCATAATTGCTTTATAAAAGAAAAGTAATAAAAACGTTTATAAAGGAAATAAAAAAAAATTACCGGCTAACCAACCCCACCACCTGCTAACCATCCTCAATGGTAACACACAGTAGAAATTGATTTCAAATTTGTTCGCAATCCTTTCCTTCATACGTTGCCTGTAGTTGCGCCATTGCATTACTGCCACCAAGCATATGCCGATGGGCATGAAACTTCTCGCAGTGGTCTTCCATGTTAACCACCCTAAATAGAAAGTATAATGTATAACCCACTTCTTACTTGATATTCCAATATAAATGAATATCACAAAATGAGCAACTCCACTAGAAGAAATTAATAAATTGAACAAATACTGGTATACATCTGATAGCAGATTAAATTCTGCTGCAGAATTTTCTAGACACATATTACAACATCCTCCCAGTCACAAGGTCAATACAACAATGAAAGAGACCAAATCTACAATGAGATGAGTTACACTATAGTTATAATAAGGAAGCAATTGCCAAGTTACAGTGAGATAACATCATTATCAATTTTACTAGTGAAATTCTGGCATACATAAAAAGCAACACTCACATTGGGTCCGTTTCTTAGCGTTCGTCGCCGTTGAATGCTGCACCACACTTATCTTCGCATATTGGGGCTGTCTTCTTTGTTGTAAGTTTATTGCGTCTCGTAAAAGCGGTCTTGTGATGCTGAAACTTAATTGGAGAATGAATTGTTAGTCTGGCTAAATACCCAATTGCTTACACTTTCATGTGTTGCAGAATATGTGGAGGCATCTTCATTTATGTACGCAGGGCACTAATACAATATTCATAATTGTACGGATCGCGCGGGTCACTCAGTGCGTAATCTAAAAATAAAACATAACCGTATTTACTGTTTATTTGTCAACAGCTGTGATTGAACGGGGCTACGTTCAGAAGTGTTTATTTCTTACTTTAGAATATTATTCATTGAAGAAATTGAATAAAGAAAAGTCATTGTTGTATTTAGAAATGTTTATTTCTAGTTTACGCAACACAAGAAATAAGATGAAAGAGCATTCCGGAGTGTTCAAGTCTTGTTCCTCTTTTGACATTGGTCGCATTTCATTTTCGAACACTCTTGCGGAACCTAGAAAATATTGGCAGCACTTGTTGGTAACTGTTTTTTTCGGCGGTTCCATAAATTTAAATTAATACTCACGTTTCTAATCAAACTATTGTATGTGGGCGTTGAAAGTCTTTCCACGTTTGGCGATTTAACGATTTTTCTTTTTCGGCTACCCTCGTTACTCGAACCCATGGAGGAATTAGGGCTGAGATTACTATCTCTAACTGTACTGTGCTTTCGTTTTTTAACAATTTTTCCGTCATCTTCCCTTTGTTTGAAACTGATGTCGCTATCGCTCTGAAATCATCAGCTTATTAATGGGTTACAAATTTGGGAATAGTTGGAGCTGAAAAGGGAAAGAAGAAGTATTCAACAAAAATAATTTATTTATAAAAGCGTATAGGTATAATGTACATGATGTACATTTTTATATGCTACATTTATATAATAAATACGTATGTATATAGAGGCATCAGTTATTTTCACAACAAATTATGCATATTTAGCAATTTAAATTTATACATTGACAGTGCCCGTTAAATTTAACCAACGTCACGGTTATAGGACAGGGAACTTTGTCTTTTTTATCTTGTTTTCTCGTCAGACGTAATTTTGGGTACACCGGAATTTTGGCGTTGTTGCCGTTTTTCACTGTGTTAGCGACGATTTCATCTATCCTCCGGGTGGAGTGTACAAAAGTATTGACGATGATTTTAGGTGCCGTTCTAGAATTGCGCCTAGTCTCTAGTGGAGGTAATATCTTCTGTTTTACCAGACTGGTGCGTAGATTGCTGAGATGCCTCGTAGTTTCGTACCACCACTTCTTCGGCAGGCTGGTCTCTTCTCGACAGCAGCGTTTCGGACATACCATGCTTGAATCACCCGTGGAGACTCTCGAGTGCTGAATGGAAGACAGCGTAGGCGTGGCTATCCTGTCGACCTGCGAAACAAATTGTCGTTTATGTAGAATTTTTGGTACCCTACTCCCTTGTACCTGTTTTTAAAGAAAATTAAGACGGCACTGATCGTAAAAATAAATGGTTTAAATCATAATAAAGTAGAAGTGGGTCCACGAATTCGGAAAATCTGAGTAAATGCATAATGTAATAATACCTCAATATGCTTGACTTTCTTCTTGGGTTTGATGGTGGGCGATGAAGGTCGCTCCTGTGGTTTCTTCGCCTTTGAGCTTTTCATACTCCTTTTATTGGGGTTGGCGGCGGAACCGAAGAGCCCTCTAGCTTCCGCCATTTGGATCATGTACTTGTTGTCCATATTAGTAACCACCTGAAAATCACAGAAAATGTTGTATCCTGAAGCTTTCTATATACATAGAGTAAGTCACTTTTCTCTGCAAGAGTGCCAGGTAGCAACCTTCCGTCTTTAACCTGGTGCACTTATCAAGATTGGGGCAAAGATCCGGTACAGACGGCGAATCAAAAACGTCACAGTCTGGTACCTAAGAAAAAGAGTAATCTTGGATTAGCAAGTAAGTTGATGGCGGTGTGATATATTTTGATACCCAAACATTTTGAAACTCATCGATCGTTTCTTCGTCTTCCGTTTTAAGTGTATCGGAAGATTGCGGCTGACTCGGAGGGATCGCCGACTCATCTTTGTTGAAATCAGCATCCCCGATTGGATCGACTTTTTCTCTTCTTTGGTTATTATTTATTTCTTTGCTTTCCTATACGAATGGATGATTTTTAATGGGTATAAACAAGTTAGTATGACATATCACAAAAATAATAACAAAGATAGTACAAAGAATATCCGGTTACTAAGATGCATTTGTGAATTACAGACAGACTACTTTATTTATAGAAATCAAACATACACTAAGTAAAAGCTTTTCAACAAAATCACCGCCTATGTTAAGGCACTTATCCCAGCGAGGCACAAACTTCTGAAAACCCTCCTCGTAAAAGGTGTGACCCAAATTTGTAAAATACTGCCGTACTTCCTCTTGAACTTTATCATCGTCTTCAAACCTTTTACCCGACAAATGAGCTTTCAATGACACAAACAAATGAAAATCAAGGTTTTTCAATCAATGAAGGAGCCAGGTCTGGGCTATGGGGCGGATGACCAATAATTTCCCAATTGTGTTTCTGAAGTAAGGCCTTCGTCTGTTTTGAGGTGTGTGGTCTTGTATTGTCATGCAACAACCTGATTCCTTTCGTCAATCTTCCTCTTCTTTTCTGCCGGATGACTTTGTGTAGTTTTCGATAATTTGACAATAAATATCGCTGTTGAGTGTCACTTTCGGTGGTAAAAACTCTATGCATATCTCTATGCATCCCTATGCATTTTGCAGACTGCTGAACTTTGAATTTTTTCGGTGTAGAGTCTTTTTTTGATTCGGGGGAGTAGTAGCGCTACAAAAGTTCTACCACACTTTCCCTATAAGAAATACATTGAATCTAATAGATGTGTAACGGGTGCACATCTATATAACAACTCATGAAATCCAAGATGACGGAAAAAGTCGTTTCTTTGGGTCCAATGCATTTCCTATGGGGAAAGTGTGCTATAGCTCTTGTAGCCCTATTACTCGGGGGTATGATGATGTACCCACGTTTCGTCTCCTGTAACTATAGACTCCAGAAATCCGTTTTCCTGACGATAGCGCGTTAAAAACTCCATTGATGCCGCCATTCGTTGCATTTTGTGTTGGTCGGTCAACAGTTTTGGTACCCATCTCTCGGGCACTTTTCGATAGCCTAATTCAGACACGATTTCATTAACAGAGCTTTTAGGAATGCGGGTCAGTAGAGCAATTTCCCGTATTTTCAACCGACGATCTTTTCGAATCAGCGTAACGACCTTTAATGGATTCTCATCAGTTTTCGTTGTTGATGGTTCTTTTTTCCCACAACTTCGGGATCATCGTTCAGGTCTACTTTTGAACTGTTTACACCATACACTAACTTGTTTTCGACTTAACGCCTTATCCGTAAGTCTTCAATATATTTTTATGAATTTCGGTAGGTGTTTTATTATTTGCATGAAAAAAAAAAACGAATGATCGCTCGCACTCAAACTTGGAGTATTTTTCGATCGGACTGACATTTTGCGGCTGTCACTGTACACGTTGTACAATGACAATGAAAATAGCCACCTATCCAGTACACATGCACATCTAAAATGCGTGCACGTTTCAACTTGATCCGAGCGCAAACGTACCTTAGTAACCGGATATCCCTCGTATTTATGTAATGCATACCATACATTTTTCTGACACACAAGGAGTCATTGCAACGATTATGTAACATGTGAAAGTTTCACATTTCAGATTAGTTTATAATTTCACACCTCGAGCTATCTTTAAGATCAATAACACACGGAACAGGAAATGCCTGACAACTAACAAAAATGAGTATGGATGAGGATAAAATTGTTGGTAATAGAAGAAACAAATCCTTTCTCATTCTACAATTAAACAATTTTTTGGACGGTCCACATTTGTAATAAAAAATGCCCAACAAATTAAGAATATTTAAAGACAAGTTTGTGTCAGTGAAGTATGTGCAAGATTAGAGTCAAATATTTTCTTAGTTGTGCAAAACAGTGCCGTGTAGAATAGTAGGCTAAAGAATGAAAGGTTTCTGTAGATAATTACAATAGAAAAAGACAAAATGATATTACAGCACAACCTTCCTTTAAAGAGGGAATCCATGAGATTGCACAAACTAGATGAAAATCGTCACATATAGGTAAAGGTTAATTTTCAGCGAAAACAATGATTTTCTTACCATTATTTAAGAACAATTACTTTGACAAAATAATGATATAAAAAATATTGATTATAGTGAGAAATGATGAGTTATTTAAATTTAGATTCCTTGTCCTTCATTGTCGAAATTGATAATAAATTTTAAATACCTGCAAATATGTTTTCCAATTCACTTAGCATTAACGTATATTATGCCGAAGGCAACATTCATTAAAAAATTCCAACGTACTGCAGATACGGGCGTAGTTTCCTGCTGCGGCGTTACCGATCTCATTTTGCCTTGGAGGCTAGCGTGATGCAACTTCGCTATCCGATTCATCTCCTTCCTGGCGTGTTCCACCATACCGACATTCTCAACATCCAAGTCCGAATGGGTCTCGTATAAAACGAATTGTATCTGCGGCCTAGACATTGCGTATCTTAGAGTTTTCCTCTGTTCCTCTAGGATGTTAGCGACGCGTTCTCTCGTCTGTTTCGTCTCCTCAGATTCGGTTAGGATCTCCAGCGTGGTGAGGTCACCTCCTCTGCTGCACACCTAATTTTTGAAACGCATTAAGCAAGAAATTAAACAAGAAGAAAAAGATGATATGTTATACTAAATCTATCGGATCCGTAACGGCAGAGTAACTATTTGGGGGCGTGGCGAACACTGCTATCACCTCCTCGAGGCAATGGGAATCGGGTGACAAATCTATGAGTTTCTCGGCGTAGATCAAAATGTTCTTCATGCCGAGCTCATTGAAGTAGTTTTCATATTCCCTCTTTCTATCGAATTTTGGAAAATTATTCTTTACTCCCTTGAGTCACTTTTTAAGTTACCTGCTACCAGCGCTGAACGCCATCAGTTTTTTTATATTCTCATTCTGCGAGAGCACCGTCGCTAGGTAAGCGACCGTCCTGGGCGAGTTTACGTGCGTCTGTATGACGCTTCCCGTTAACTGGAGGTCGGCAATTATCTTCCCAAAGGTGGCAGGGCCAATGCAGAACGCTTTACTCTAAGAAGCATCAAAGTGCCAAAAACAATTGACCGTATAGGCGCATGGTTTATTGCTAGAATCACCATACTAGCAAAAGCAATGAAAGGGGTACAAGCATTAGAGACGGACTCGAGTTTCTGCCTACCAGACGTCATCAGTAAACTCACTTTCATCGCTGATGCGTCGCCGTCGAACTTATTGCGAAATGTCCCAGCCACGTGCTTGCGCCACGACATACCTTATCTAGGGGACACCGGTCAAACACACAAGCCACCGAGACAAATGGAATAGAGCCAGTAATGCAGTTGAATGCAGTACACTTCATCTAGCTCGGACAGGGCACGAATTATCAGTCCCGCCAGAAGGACTGCGTATGTTGTGATTCCAGGAACGGCTTAACCGTGACGTAATATAAGAAACATCAAAAGTGCCAAAAGCCATGCGCCTGTAACGGCATTTTTTCATACGATTAATTGTTTTTGGCACTTTTGATGTTACGTCATGGTTAAGCCCTTCCTGGAATCACAACATACGTGCAGTGTACTGCATTACTGGTCTCGGTGGCTTGTGTGTTGGACGGGTGTCCCCTAGATGGGGTATATCGTGGCGCAAGCAATTGGCTGGGGCATTTCGCAATAAGTTTGGCGACGCATTAGCGTTGAAAGTGGGTTTAGCATTCGGAGGGACGCTGATGATCCCTGGTAGGCAGAAACTCGAGTGCGTCTTTAATGCTTGTACCCCTTTCATTGCTTTTGCTAGTATGGTGATTCCAGCAATAAACCATACGCCTACAATGACATTTTTTTCGGCTCTACTCTAAATTGAAAATAGAAATATATTCCTTTATCGAAGATTAATACTAACCTGTACGATCAATTTATGCCTTCTAACCAGTGGACTCTGCGCCAATTTCGTCCTAACGGACGGATGTAATACCAAAAAATGGGGACAATGGGGGTCCCATTTGAAATGGTCCGGCCCTGGAGTCAGATCCGAGTCAATCATAGTCAAACCCAATTTATTCGCTAGTTCGTCGCATAACGCTTGCTTATTTCTGCGTAGAATATCCAGGGCGTAATAACATTGGGGAGAAGGATTGCCGCGTTACGAGTACAGACCTGGTTTTACGTATGTTGACCCAACATGTTACGGGGAAGGTGTCTTGATCACTCATCTTTCCATCTTTAAGATGAGCGGGTAGAAGATCGCTCAGTTTCAGGGCGCTTTTCTCAATACGTAGTCTCGCGATCGCTGCCGCCAATTTTACGCGTTGCTGCCATAATATTTGCTCAATCTCTGTTAAGTGATAGGTGACGAAGAGTTTGGTAGCTATCGGCTGAGTTCGGACCTCCCTCTTTTTGAAACCTCTGTGGTACATGTCGTATAGCAGTAGCCAAACACGATATTGCTCTTTCTCGAACTGCGTTGCATATACATACAAACATTCATAGTTGTGTTCTTTTGAGATAAAAATATGTCCCTACCTGTGGAAATAGTAAGAAAAAGGCGATGTCCTTCAAGGCCTGATTTAGAACACTCTTGTCTGTAATTATAGTTAATATTAATAAAAGATCACATTATAATTTAACACACATCACATTAAAATTGATTTTTATTACATTATAAAAGAAGGCACTATAAAAGCAAGAAAAATTTAAGTGTTAAATGCGACACACAATACTATTCGTTTAGAAATCTCTAAATTTTATTTTGAAAATATTTACTAACATTAATTTAGGTTATATTAGATACTATTGATCAAAGAAGACTGTTTTTAGGAGAGTGCTGCTTGTACTCGCTGAAAATATTCACAATACAAGTTAGCACTGATGGTTTGACCCCTTCCAAAAATCCCATAATCTTGTTTAGGTGCAAGGAAGCTTTGGGAGTGTGTGGTATCGATAACCAATGATATGAACGCTTAGAATTTGAGTACAATATCCAATTTTCCTCGCAGGTTCCCATGAAGAATTGATTCATTATCATTGCGTGAAATGTTTGCCGAACAAATAGTAAGACGACTTAATTTGTTATCATTTGACAATTCATGTGGGACCCATTTGCTTAACTTCCACCTCTTTCCTATCTGATGATAGTGTAAACGAATGGTTTCATGATTCACATTCAACCTTTCTGCAAGCTTTAGGCACGCTGTACTTGAATTTTCCTCCATCCTCATCCTTGTCTTAATGATCTTCGGTCCGCCAGAGCGTGGTTACCGATCAAGCTGAGATCTCCCGATGAACCGCTTCTGTGCTGTTCGATCACTTACGGCATCATCTCCGAATGCGATACATATTTCTCGCGCCGTTGCTGCAGCGTTGGTATCAAGTTTGTACTCATAGAGTAAGCAAACCCGAATTAAATGTTTTTTTCTTTCCAATTTCCAATTATTTAAAACTAGGAGTTAAACGAAAAAACACAAAATATGTCAGATAGCAAACAAGTGGTATCGATCAACGACTTAAAAAATATTTTTGGCACTCTACTTTATACAAAAATCGCACAAACTTATTTGGTTGCCTGATAGTTTCTACTTCCATATATATATATTTGTGTTTAAATTAAATTTATTTTTATGGCTTTTTGAAATGTGACAGCTATTTTGGGAAAAAATTGTGACAAGCACGTATGAACAGAAGAGAAGTTCATTGAATTCAAAAGATAACTCTCTTTGTTTACATAAGCACTGTGTTTGGTTACTTATAGCAAATGGAGATTTTTCGCTGTATAATTACTATTTTAATCTTCCAATTACAATTAATAATAATATATATATTCAGTGATTTATGGTTATTCAGTGATGGTTGTGCCAGAATTCACATCTTCTTAATCATTTATTAATGTTCACAATAAATTCTAAAATTTTATTCAATACTCGTCCGACAAATCTTGTCGGCTCATTTCCTAGCTGTTTATCGACTATCGTCTTTCTGAATAATCGTAAACCAACGTAGTTTCAAGGACCAAAAGGTCTCAGAAGTGGTCGACAAGTTTAATGAATAAAACTGCTGAAATTGTCTTAGCCATCAGCGAAGCTCTTCATATTTATCTGCGAAAACCCGCGTTCACATTACAACAATTTTCCTGACGAATATGTCTTCCCGAGATTGTATTCATGGAATCATTTTTCTTTCGTTTACTTGCAATCTGATTGACAAGTTATCACCACTCGGAATGTCAGTTGAGTTTTTGATAAAGTACGCTAAACCAATACCAATATCATTGCTATCAAGCTATCCTTTTTCGATTTAAATTTTCAATTTATATAAAATGTACTTGGGTCAATGGTAGCATGTTTTCTTCAATTCTTTCATCGAGTAAAACTCCACGAAAGCGAAGATCACATACAGTAGTAACAGCGTATTTAAAATCGCGTCCAATGATCTAACCAGTACCAGCATCTTGCCTTGTACAACTTCATGTTGCGTTCCTATTAATTATGATGAATTCTTGGAGAGCGTCACACATCAATCCGAAGTTCAATCCAAAAATTCTGCAGATGTGCTTTCTCCTTTCAAGTCATCACAAGCGCATTCATAGTTATCTCTTATAGAATCAAGCATTGATTCTTCAAAACGATACAACATGGATTAATCGAAATTATTCCAGACAGGCAAAACTGTGTGGTAAGTCCTATGACAAAAGCACTGCATGTACAGACTGGGTTGGAAAATCAACACCTGTTAGTAGGGGTGACACGTATAACCGCCCTTGTTGGCAATGCTATCACATTCTAAACTCTGCACTCCGGCGAAGAGTCTCGCTTCTCTAACGATCCGATTTGTTGGCGTAAATAAAAATGTTCTATATCTGTACGTAATAATAGAATTAACATCAAATTGTTTCCTTATATTCCGGAATAATTAATTTACGAAGCACAAATTACTCTATTTTTCTTTCCGTGTTGGTTGACAGCGGCTAAAATATATTGTGAATGGGTGTTTATGCTGCACCTTTTGATTTTTTAGGAATATGTTTTTCAAAAGTCTTCCTACATTTTTTTTAAATAAAAAAATTAGTTTAAAAAATATAGGTCAGGTACGGTACAACTTATATTGCATATTACTTACACCTAAACACATCATATATCAAAGTGTAAACACGACGCATCTCCTGCTCATCATTGAAGTCGATCTTCTGAGGCGGTGTTAATAGCAAAGCGGCCGCTTTCGCTATATCGCTCACCTTCCAAATTTTGCGCTCCTGATCCGCATCCGACCTATTCTTGCGCAACCGACGCACCTCCGGTAGACAGAATCTCTTCTCCTGTTTCGGTGGGACGATGTTCCACTCGTGCAACACGATATTCTCTTCCGGAATCTGTTCTTCCATCCTGAAATATCGACCGATCGAGTTCCTCTTTAGAAGTAGGTTATCGTGACAAATGGGCATGGATGCGAAAGTGAGATTTTGAAGTGGCGATCGAAGTATATGTGATGGACGAGGATATTTACCTATTATAAATTTAAATAATTACTTCGCTTAATGACATCTCCTAAATGACAGATGGCATTAGGTCAAATGTTCCTGATTATGTTTTGACAATATTTACCTGTTTTCCATTACTTATGTAAGCAGTGTGGTTGATTTTCAACTGCGCACTCATTATTTCCGTGGAAAGCAAAGTATTTTAAAAATAGAAAGACAAGGCTGATACAATATTTTGTGCTTTTTCCAGTGAGTTAAGACATGTAGATTGCTGTACTTTCAAAAACAAAAGAGGAGCGAATGACAGTTTGGTTTTCTTAAATAGAACATCCTGTATTTTTCTGCATATTTTGATAATTTGTTAAATTCTCAATACGGCGGCGCTTTTATTTCTTCTCCTTAGGCAATAAATAATATCATAATAAAAAAAACGCAAATTACATAAGTAAGGTAGCGCGGCAGAATGGCAGCTGACTTTTAGGCAGCAACCGGTCAGTGAACTATCTTCCGTAGCGACACCGTCACTGCAAAAATATAGTTTTTAGCTAATGGAGTCTACAGGTCACCGATGTTTCCGCGCAAAAGGAAACAAAACGAATTTGAAATTGCCTTGCCTCCGGGAGAATGGGATGAAGTACAATAATCAGGCTGGATGAAGTTTTAAAAAAGTGATTTTTAAAGTTTATCCAGTTTTCTAGAGCAACAAAAGAAATCCCAGTTTTGTTTCTTTTAAACAGACATTCGTCCCATACCAAAAATCTAGAAGTGATAGGATTAGCGCCAAGACATCGTATTGCCATGATATCTTTCCCTTCACATTGTTCGCATCGACTCCGGCCATTGGATGTAGCGTTCATGAAGTCGTTAAATCTCCATTATGAAGTAGGGTTCAGAAAATGGCTGAGGACAAACCCAGGAAAAGTTGTCACTCTTTTCGAAATTTCATCATTATTTGGGCAAGCTTTTCATAGATCGGCTGATATGAGAACTGCTCTAAACGGATTTGAAAAGTTAAGTATTTGGCCTGTGGCCCCAGATATTTTTACCGATTCAGATTTCCTATCCGTGAATATTTTCAAACAATTTGAATAGAGCAAAGTTAGCTACATCATTTGTGTTTATCTTTATTTATTTTAAACATATTATGTTGTATACCTACTGCTGTAATAATTCCATTTGTTACAATCTAATGGTTTAATATTTAATAATAATTTATTCATCCATAATATAACACTCTATCTATATCTGCGAGTATTACATATGTTGACACTTGATAGTAATTTATGTAAATAACAAAGTGGCATCTGACCTGTCACCTACACAAATATTAAAATATTGACTTCTCCCACGATAACTTAAATTAATTTTTTAAACATTACAGAATAAGGTCCTGTAAGCGCGTAACATTTAAATAATTTTACGATTAAAATTCTCCATATTACTATTGTAATAGTATATCTACTATTACGATAGCATATTTTGAATACTATTGCAGTAGTAGGTGAATTTTTGATTCAAATCATCTTAAAATACAAACTTATTGTTTTACAACGCTGCCAAATGTGTTTTTCGTGAAAAAGAAAAAATAGTATTAAAACTTCTCTATTCTAAATTGCAGCTATCTCCATCAACATATATCGAACAACTCTTATTTGTGGGCAAAAAATTCCGAACTTCGAGAACCTCATGAAGGCGTATGAAACTTGGTACACAATCCTGATGTTGAGATTTTTTATTCAAAATTTAACAAGGGATAACGCCGCTTGTACCTAATTATTTGATTTGTAGGCGACACGAACGTTAACATCCCTAAAAATACTAGACATTTTTTAAATAGCGCTATCACAAGATAATTTAAGACAAGTTGAGACAAGTTTTCGTTCAGGGATCAGATGTGTATTTGTAGGTTATGCATCTCTCAGACTTGTATTTTTGCTTCCTTAATGTTACCTGGACTGAGAAATAGTATATCTCAAGCCAAGGGAGGAAAGTGCCCTATTTCAGGCCGCGGGCAAGTATTATAAACCCAGCCGAGGGCGAGGTTTGTAATTGCCCAAGGCCTGCATTAGCAGTTTCCTCACGTGGTTTGAATGAGATTTTTTTCCCAGCCAGTCCAATTTTAACTAATTAAATGTCCAAAAATAATAAAGACATAGCTGTGAGTGACATGATAGATAATAGGTTTAATCTGTCCAATACTTTTGAAAACTGTCAAGTTAGCGTCGTTTTTCAAAAAGTGTTCAATAATAGTAAATAAAAGTATTTTAATTGAAATGAAATATCATAAATATTTATTATAAACATTTGTATACAATATGTCGAATGATATTATAGACAATTATAATCTGTCAATTACTTTCCGGCCATAGGGAGCAAAAGTATAAGTTTCTTCCCTGCTGGGAAAAAAAGGTATTTGTTAGGGGGGTGCACTCTTAGATCATATATATTACATGGATACAGCTATCACCATATCAGTCTATATACGTTACTGTTTCCAACATGTACTTCTACGATTTTCGAGCTATTACTTTCATGCGTATGAACATTATATGTAGTTATCCCTTATCTGACCTCTCGTGGAACCGGAAACGGAAATGCATGCGGATTCCGTGCGATTTATTATGGGACGTATGCGATTTCACAATTTTATTAAACAGGCATTAGACAGAGTACCGTTAGACTTAGGTTAGAGTTCTATCAATGTGTGGTCAATGTCAACTACTGTTGTCTATCAATCTGTATGAACGAGCTATTTTATGTTGACATTAAAAAAATTAGGTTATGCGTCAGAGCTAGTGTTATCTCTGATGTATGTCAAATTTAATTCAAATTTCGCGCGCTTCTTCATCCGTGGTCCACGCGTGGTCAGGTGCGAATGAGAAAATACGAATAACCGTTGTTATACAGAAATGCCGATTCTTTTGTATGTCTAGGATATGTAGGAAACATAGTTGGGAAACATAGCGGTATCCATGGAACTATACCTTTGGTGTAAATCAGGGGTAACTCGGCCAATAGAGGGCATCTGGGCAAAACTTTATCTAATAGAGGGCTCTGAGTGTAAAATTCTAGAAGTCTGCTTGAGTATTTTAAATTTATATTACAATTACTTTAGTTGTTAGTAGTTCTTTCGGTTTTTACTTATTGTTGAATCATTAGCGTTATTTTTATTATTATTGTGTATTCCGTCTCTAAAGATTGACGTGTTCCGAATTAATTATTATTTTTTTTAAATACGTCGAGCTAAAAATGATTCATCGCCGGGTACCTGGACCGACTGTACTTTTTAGTGTAATTATATTCCTAATGGCTTTGTTTGTGTTGAGTATGGTAGATTAATGTTATAGGGAATTGTTTTCCTTTAGTCTTTAGTATCTAAGTTGCTACTGTAGAAGTCGGTACGTGAATAAAATTATTGTCAAAGCTGCTTGGTGCGTTACTATGTTTGAAAGATTAAACAATTTTGTGCGGCAGGAGTAATACGGGCAGTGTGTTTATGGTATTCCGTCTGGTAAGCAAAAAGGTTAATTCCAATTGTAAATATAACTTTCAGGAATATGTTAATCGAAACCGTCAATGCGTGTTTCTACGCAACTTGTGCGCTCACATTCTGAACAGAATTATAGTTGGAAATAGAACATGTGCTACTTAAAAATCTGCAGGGCAGAATGCATACACTTTTTGGCACATTTTGTGAATGACATTATGCGAAAAAAAGCTTGTATAGAAGAATGAATAGAATTTTGGTTGGCATTATCCATCGTATCAAGTTTGAATTATATGAGATTTGGCTCGTTAATCTGTTTAGTTGGGTTCGCAGACCACCAGAGGGATAGGCACACAATTTTAACGTTAAGTGCTCCAACTAGTCTTATTATATTATCTCTGGGTATTTGTTAAACCAACCTAAAAATGTTCAGCACTTCGATGGTTGGTTGACTTAACAAATTTCTTTTTCTGTGTACAATACTTTTTGCTTCATAACTGGATTCTGTTTTATGTAAATCTTCGAAGCTTATAAGTATTGCAAGTATGCAATATGGAAATCATTAGATGTCTATTGCTTCCGAAACTAATATCTTCTAACGTTGACAGCTATTGTACGTATAATATTTGTACTACAACATGCACGTTTCCATAGTATGGCTTTAAATTTATGCCTCAGTTACACAAACGCAATGCATGTAGCTATAGTTGCTAAATGGAAGTTTGTCGAAGCGACCTTTACATTCTCACATGTAAACCTGCAATAAGTAATGAGAATCAAACGTAAATATGTAGACCGCTACATCGCTCGTATACCTACTCTGTGTGTAACTTCATGTGCTGCCCTAGATTCGCGAAATGTGCAACAATAAATTCACATTTCGTGTCTTTCAAATCGTCGTTTCAGATCTAGCCAGTGCCAGAACGCAGCCTATATTCGTACGCCAATAAATTAAATGTATGTAGGAATCGAAAGAAAACTTCGGAAAACTAATGGCGGAAATAAATATCGGAAACTCTGCCGGATAAAAAAAAGGAATTCCTGGCGGTTCGTTTCTTTCCGCAATCGTAAAACGGTTTAGTTTGCGGAGGGAGTCGGAGAGGAAGTCGGAAATTTATTGCCGTACTTCCGGTGCGGGTTTAAAATATTGGACGCCGCGGAAAAAAGGGACGAAATGATGAGAGTAAAAAAGGTTAAGTATTCGGCGAGTTTTCTTATTTAGCAAACTACGCGGCTGGTTTGGTCGTCGTCACGCGATTGGTACGGCACGCTATCCGACGCTAAGCGTACCTATTTGTTTTATTATTAATAATATCGTGGATGAAATATGAAGGGGCAAAATACGAAGAAACGCCATCGGGTAAATGTGAAAATCGGTTAATTCGTGCCTTTAATAATAACAGACGCACCTTGTGAGTGTTTAGTGTAGGTAGTTAACGACACATTTCCGTGTGATGCTAGTAATGTCATTATTTTATTATACTCACCTTTGGAGTGCGTTTATGGCTTTGTTCCTATCTTCAGGTCTATAACTGTTCTATAAATTCTAGGTATTTTTGCGCATGACAGTTCAAATCCGAGCCCTCATCAAGTAATTCTAATGTTTGATGTTCGGAGAGAATTGTTTCCCGCGTTAATTTAAATTTACTTCTACGCGTTATGTATGTATGTAACTATTGAAGATTAAAAGTGTTTTTTTTTAATCGGAACAGTGTATAAAAAGAAAGTATTTTATTAATACCTATAATTATATAATCTGTTAAGCATGTTTGGCGCTATATTAAATATGAAATCAATTGCCCGAATCTTACGGCGTCTTACGCTTAACCGGTTACAATGCTTACTCGGTTGCGCAGCACTAGTTTCTGTATGCATTATGGTAATCATCAAACTACTACCAATGTAATAATAAAATATACGTCAAAAAGTAAAACACCACATCCTTTACCATATATAAACACTTTTAGACAGTTGTCCTATTTGCAATTTCCCGCAATATACCCTTAGAAAATGTAGAAAGAATTGAATAAATATCCTGTTATTGTCACTGAAAGTGCGAACAGAACACATTTATAAATATATAAAACGCATATTTGTGTACATGCACAGGTGTGTATAAATTTGCTTGGCTCGGAGAATCGAAAATTTAGATATTAAAACGTATCATGCTTCCTATGTTTCCAGGTACCATTTGAAAGAAACATATGTACATATGGCAACACTGTACTCGCATATTGTTGTAATAATAGGGAATTTTACGTATAGCTCCCGCAATTAAACAACCGACTTTGGACATTTCGTCTTTTCATGACATGGTTGCCACACATTACAAAGCATATCATATGGTTTGACAGATATACAGATAGGTTATGATTTAAAAAATACCAAAACTATCAATACTAAATAGAACGTCAAAATGACAAATGTCAAGTAAGTGATTTGACAACTTATCCTTATCTATGCAACTGGCAACGTTCTAATTGAGGAAATCCTACGCGGACGAAATGTCACTAGATTTGACATTACTAAATTGCATTTGCTAAATGTGAAGTTGTGTTGGTATGATTTTAACATTATCGCTGTCAAAGTCGGTTATTTCGTTGCTATACATTACGTGAGGTATGATTTTCTCTTCAAAAAAGTTAAATTACAGCATATTTGATAATAGGATTGATTGATTTGTACTTAGAAAACATTCAAAACAATTTTGCAATAGCTGCACCGCTTTCAACACGATTTGCTTCACTAAGAAGAAAAATATATATATACCTTGCTTGGTCCATTAAACGGAGTTGTGCAAAGTTGAAGGATTATTTCGTTATTGCAAATAGTCGGGTCATGATAACCGAACTAATATATGGTTTTGTAATGTGAAATATCTTTGCGGGTTATTAAGTTCGCTTCGAATTTTATGTTATGCATATGGTTGTGGGTTTCAAAACGAAATAGATATTTACTTATGATTTACAACTTAATTACCATTTCTTAATATTTGAGACTGCTTAAAAGAAAATGATTTTTTGTTTGTTTTTAAATAGTGCGTAACCAAAATTTTGATGGTTTCCTTAGAAATTTGCAAATTTCGCCTATACAACAGTAGATACAGCGGCTGTAGGTGTATCTATTTAAATTATGAGGCTCTTACTTTCCATCATCAAAGAATTGTCATGTTACAACATGTGTAATTTGATTCGAACAAAATAATCTGCTGCTATGATCTTTAACAGCATCTTGCTGTTTCATCGTTTTCGTTCGTTCACGAGCCGGGAAGGCTCTCGCAACCATCCAATTGTTTATCAACAGGGTCAATTGAATACGCGCCACCTATACGATTGTTATTTGAATTCAACATTAGAGATTCCATTAATATTCGGGACTCAACCGGTAAAGACGGACCCCGTTTGGTAGGGAATAACGGTAATATACAACAGAAGGGTTTTGAAGAAGTTTCACGAACCGCATCGCGGATCTACCAGACGAAGAACGACGCGCCAATGAATTCACCGACCTCAAGTTATTACCATAGAGTTTTGAGGGCGCTCTGGAAGGCCGTATCCGGCGGTATAGTTTGGTAACCGTCAACAATGCAGTTACATCGCAGCACAGTATATAATAATAAGATGCCGTGGTAATGATGACAGGGATATTTTAGGTGGTAACTGGAGCAACGTAAAAATGAAAATAAAGAAGAATTGAAAAGTCAGAAAAAATTATGTCCATGAGTGAAATAAGAAAAGGAGTGTTAAAGAAAGGGTGATTATAAAAGTGAAGTGGAGGAAGATTTGGAAGGAGTAGAACGAGTTGCGAAGGTGTAGAAGACAGAAGTGGGGACATTTATTTAAGGTATTATATGTTATTGTTATAGTAACATTGCTAAATTATATTTTCAAACACATCTTTAGGTTTTTCGAGATTATTTAAATAGGTTGCAATTTTGATTATGTTATTATAATTTGAATTAGCAAGTGTCATTTAATTGTCAATCAGAAATTGCCCGGCTTGTGTCAATTTGACATAAATAAAAAAGGAATCCAAATTTATAAAATTTATTATTATTTAAAATCCATTAGAAATTATTTTCTTTGTATTTTGAAACGTTGCACTACATCTACAATGTCAAGAAAATAGAAGAGAGGAGAACCGCATAAAATTTGATGTCCGGTTTCGCGCGTCCAAACTGTGTGTAGCATTGTAGATATAGATTATTTTGTTTCGCCGCTTAAGATGTCATATTTTGGGGATGTTTCATTAAAAGAGGTGGTACAGAAAAATTCCCTTTTCTTAATGTAACACCCTATATATTTTTAGATTATTAAAGATCCGTAACTAGAGTCCACTCATCCTCAGATTATGAAAGTGGTTTCAACTATTTCTGTTTAAAAAAATGGAAAATCACATATACCAAAGAAAGTATTCCTTTCTAAACGCGTTCAAATTCAGCAAATAAAATTTGCTATGTAACTATTTGTATTCTAAATTATATTTAATCTCTATCTTATTAAATATAGTGGTATTAGATATCATTTAATCCGTATTACGTTGCAAATTTTTTGAACGAATGAATACGTAATTAACACGTGATTCAAACACAGTAAAGCTTTATTTTCGTATAATGTTTTTAAATGAATATTTGTCAGCTTGTGATTGGTTGAACCCTACGCCGGTCGAGGTAACTTTACAATTCTTCTTTGGGAGAAAATTCCCAGGTTCAGTTCCTTTTGGCTAATTCGCGACAACAAGTAATCTTCGTCCGACCAGGATGGAACAACGGTATGGTCTCGTCCTTCGGACATAACTGGGTTTCTTTCCGTCCGCCCAGGACATACAATGCTCGTCTCCGTCCGCCCGCGACGAGACAACAGGACCAGGACAAGACCCGGAGCTCTTCCTCTCCGTCCGCCCAGGAAAGAACAAACCGTTCATTTACGTCCGATAACAAGACAGTGTTGTTTTTTTTGTATAAGTACCATGTGGTAAATGTTAGGTGTTACCTTCACAGCTTCGAAGCCCATTTTTCAAATTAGAAACCCCTATGTCGCCCATCCCAGATTAGCTAAGTATTTAATATCGTATTGTTTTAAATTCTTTGAAATTCTTTTTATTTTGATTTTTTATTATTTATTACATATTATTACAAAAAAGCATCATCCACCCCCAATCATTTATAATAGCCTTCACCTTAACCGATCAGAATTAGCATTTCTTATATTAAACGAACAAGTTCCACCACTCGTAGCGTTTGCGCCAACTTGTAAACACACCTATATATACATATACATATATATATAGCTATATATATAGACAATGTATAGACAATAGCTTGTCCTCACACGTCTAGTTCTGTTACCACATACTGTTTGTCTAGACACTTACTAGTAGTCTGTTATTACTATATCTTTGTTCTTTTTTTTTCCCTGTATACTTACGGTAACTGAGACAATCGTTGTTTCTCCAACAAACGGTGATAAACCTTGGTGCGCCATTCGAAATCGCTAGGCAATGTCAGCTCAAAACCATCTTCGAAGATGGGACGCGGGACAAACTCAGCGCCCAACATCTCGCGGATTAGACGAGGTAGCACACCGCTGAGGTTACCCTCCGTTAAAGCACTGAGGTTAACCCACAGCTGATGTTCATTTGTCGTAGGCCCATCGGTGTCCTCCATTGTAATTTATAACGAATGCACACGCAGCAGTGTCGACCTCGACGTCAAATCGGCGGACGAGACAAATTGAAAAGCGATTAATCTATAATGACATATAATAAAGATCATATACACGGTGTGGATCAAATCTATTAACTTATTATCGGTAGAGGTTTTATAAATTTTATTTTTATTACCATCTTTAATGCATTTACTGTTTAAAATGAAATGGTGATTCAGATTTTAATCATATTTCGTGGGCAAAAGTCATATCTGTTTTTAAAAGATTTAGATGTCAAACTTAATTTGGTAAGTTTCATTTCCAAAAACAATGTTTCACAGTGCAGTTGAAAGATTAGGTTCACATTTTATCAATGAACTACTATAATAAATACGATGCAACTGTCAGCTACGCAGTTTTATCAATGTATGGTTATGTATAAAAATTATTTGACGGTTAAAAACTTGATCGTCAGATAAAAAACTAAACTAAACGGTAACTGTAAGATAAAGTGACTTATAACGGGTAATTCATGGGCATATGTATAGTCAAAATGTACAGTATAATCTTTGCGATAACCCGTGTCACAACCACGTTGCCAAATTTTCATTTGTATCTACCCAAAACCTTCATTTGTTACCTGTCATATTATAGGTTAACTCCTTTGGTTGTTTATTTAGATTCGGTTTAGGTATGCTTTACTACTTATTAAAAAAATAGAAAAAACAACATGAGAAATTAGAAGTTAGTCTGTCACTTGTCATTTTGACAAGACTAATGACATAAGCAAGAACCGAATCAGTGGCAATACTGCACAAGATAGGCAATTCGTAAAAAATTCCCGATTTTGATAGAGCAATGCCAGTTCATATTTTGTATATTTAGAATTTTACACGCAGCATTTTACTATAGTCCGCTCGCCCTTTAGAAGACAATACAGGCTCTTACGGGGGCTATTTGTATCTCTTTGTAGTTGCATAATTAACATATAGAACTCTCTTGCTACTGCACAATGGTGTCAATATTTTCAAATTATTTGAATAGAAATTAGCTACATCATTTACCGTCTTCTTTGACATGTCATTATGCATTGTGTTTGATTGTTTATTTTTGTCGTATTATGTTCTATACTTCGGTAATTATTTGTGTATGATCTAATCGATTAATATTTCATAATAATTTATTGAGCCATAATATAATACTATACACCATTTTTTAAATAGGAGTGAGATCACTTCAACCGAGTGACCTGGCTCAATTAAATTTCATATTTTCACAATAAACTGCGTTCAAATTCTCCAACAACCTACATTAAAAGTATCAGGTAACCAAATAAGTTCGTACGGTCTTTTATGGTAAAATATAAATGATTAATAAGAAAAAATAATACACTATTATTCATCGAAGAAATTACCAACACACGCGATGATCTTTTGCCAACGTGATACTAATTTCTGTATGCCGGTATTGTAGAACTCTATGGATTTTGAATCAAAAACTGGTGGACTGCATTTATTACATCAACAGGAGTTTTGAACTATCTATGCTTCATATAGTTGTCAAGAGACAAAGAATGCTAATCACTTGGTGAAATGTCAGGATCGCCAAATGCCGAATTAAGTTCATCGATAATCCACGGCGAAAGTTGTAAAAAATAATGACACGAAAATGTTCACGAGTTAATTTCATTTTTTGGGCAAGTGAGTGATGTTTTAAGCCACTGTAAGTAAGACAAATATCGCTTGTACGTCAAAATGTTCTGAGTAAGTATACTGTCAAAAAGGCCGAAATTTACAATACAGGCGTCAGTTGTCAGGTGGCAGCACCTGAAACGCATATTCCGGAAATATAAAAGGCATCCCTCGCACATATGAACATATGTATTACATAGCAAATATCCATCGAGCTAGTAAGCTCCACACGGTATACTAGTATCGTCGTCTATTTTTAGCACCACTTTAGTATGACTGATTTGTCCCAGTTCAAAGTATATCATGTGTGCCGAAAATACCGAGTGACAGTTTGCCCTTTTCACGAAGCAATAGTAGTTTCGCAAAGTTACGGCCAACGATAAATCAAATTTACCTGTATCGGTTCTATCAATTGCTATTCGTAGATGTGACACGTCGAAGTTATAGCTTGCAATTTACCTCGAAGACATGCAAGGGTGTGGGACAAAAGGAAGAATATTGAACCGTTTCTACCCGAAAGTAACCTTTTGTATTTCTGTCGAAATAATCGTAAAATTTCTATATGTTTTTATGTATTACGATTTTTCAGCGCGGATATTTGAATTGTTCAGATGTTAAAAGAAAATAAATGAGTGTATTTCGATAATAACTGTAATAATAGGCATGAAATGTGCGCAACACTTTAATAAGATACGCTTGAAATACAATATAATACTGGAAGCGTGAACATTACTATTTACATTCCTATTCTCGGGGTTAACTAAATGCATAAATCATCAGTTAATCACCTAGGATCCATAAAATGTTAGGGAACCAGGCATATGCTTGCAATTACCGAAATTAAACGCTTGTATAAAGCGTTTGGAAACTTCACGATCTGGGACAACTTCTGCTAAAATATTTTTTGCACAATCGTGCTCTATTGTTTACCTGCCGATATTGTTGACGATGACAGCAAGGTAATTTTACGGAACGGTTCATGTTTTTATGGAAAACGAACAATATTGGTTTTGTAATTGCAATTAACCTAGAATTAAAATGTATTAATCTTGTATCAATTATTTACAGCAATTTATCACAACACAATTATCGCAAATTTGACTTTTATTTCATTTACGTTTGGTTACTAAGACATGGAAGATTCTTTTTTGCGAACATCAAGTGGAAACGATTGTGCAAAAGAATAGCACGTTATAGTCGAAATGGTTTTTCTAAGATTTCCTCCATTTGTTAAACAAGCACTGACCAAACTTCGAATAACAATTAGAATTTTAGTAAAACAAATCACGTACGAATTGGCTGATCGGAATACAACTGTCTTAAATAAATGACGTTTTATATACACAGTTTTATTGTGTATGTGTATACTTTGTGAATGATAATTTTGGGAGTATCCGTTGTTGTTTGTTTGAGGCGTATTGTAATCCACTACTTTAGGTTTGTGTAACTGTGAATTGTGTGTATGAGTGTATGGCTTGTTACTTCCTCTCCTTGTCGCAAGAGGGCAGCAGTGTTGATTTATCCTCAACACTAAAGGGTACCGGGAGAGGTACCCTTCAGTGTAACCAATCTTTATAAAAATCTATTGCCACAATGGAGATTTGAACCGTTGACATTTCCCACAGACGCCTAGAGCTCTTATCTCTGCGCTATTCCGGCAGATGGGAGTATTCGAAGAAAATTAAGAAAACTATTTCTTTTTATTTAGATATAACAACGAATTTCCAATCATTTCTCAAAGCTATGGTATAGAGATATATTTTAAAAACTCTCATTTATTTTCATTCTTAAACAGATATTTAATCAAATAACCTACTAAAAACCAATGGAAGACATTTAAAAAATTAAAATACCAGCGACGATTAGTGAATATTACAAAGGAGATCTAATAGAGCAAAAGTAGTACCAAGGAAGAAATTATAGAAGAGATAAGAATAAACGATAGAGTGATGTAAGAAGATGCAGGGGTTGATTGATCTTGAGGAGACAAATAAGCAGAAACTATTGGTACTAAGGATTTCTAATGAATATCAACAGATGTGCCAACCAAAAAGCTTAGAAAGTGGAACTTAGATCTGTGGTGTCAGTTGTGTGTCCAACAATAAGTAACAGATAAAGAGTGTCTGAGAATTGTTGAACAAAAGATACTTAGAACGAAAAAAAAAATCTATGGAAAGACAAACCTACAATAAAATGGGGTTCGATTAATGAGGGTATGAGGAAATTAAGAATAATAGACTTCAACAATGGAGAAAATGACAGTATTAAACAATATTATACACATATCATAAATAAACATATGTTCGCATATTGTAATAAAATTTTCAGGAAATAATTATTTCATCCGTATTAAGAGAAACGATAAAAAATTTAGCAAGATTGTGGCGCCCAATGTGGGGCTTTGACAATTATTTGTCGAGCCAGATTTTTGGGGGTTTTATATTCATCCGTGAGGGCCATTTCATAAGTTTTCCCGTGTACCCTGTATTTTACTTTTTTTTTCCTTTTACGTGGACCTTTTCTTCCGTCGCTTCGATTTGATTACGACAGCCATTCTCTTGAGACAGGCTCGTTAATCTTTTTAGATAGGGTTTACTTATTTATTGTTTTAAATAATGCTTAAAATATCAGATTTAATCAGCTATCCATCATGGATTTTAAAATGGATATTGGGCGTTTATCGCAGGATGAGTTGTGGTACGAGTTGCGCATCTACCGAGGCGGGTTCTGTTGATGTGATGAGAAGGACACTTAGACGGTTAACTAAAATTTCGACCAGTTCTAGCTACGTTCATCCTAAACATCCTGTTACGTTGGAGAATAATTCTACCACCATCAAGGTCAAATTGTGCGAGCTAACCCAGCTCGTGAATACTTTTGTGCACTCCCGGAAATCTTCAGAATTCCGGAAGCATTCGTCTAAAATGGCGCTTTTGTTTGGACGTATTAATCGTTGTATAACTTCAATGCACGAACAGGTAGACTCGATCAGAAGCTCTTGTGGATTTGATCAATATGTCTTCTCATTTCACCTGTAATGCTAAAATGTTTGAGCTTACATCAAATTTAGAGCAAACTTCTGTGCTTGATTTATCGACCTTAGGAGATAATGTCTCGGAATTTTCAAGTTCTTCGGATGAAGAGGTGAAATTTCCCTGACAGAATTTGATTTTCAAACAGGTGACGCCTTCTCCCTCCAATTTAATATTACAATCCACGCCGTCTTCACTATTGGCTAGTGGGCACCCTGGATGAAGGAACGCACAGGTAGGTTCCAGGCGTCGGTTCGTGATCCTGAATTTCGAGATCTTGTGTTTTTTTTTATATACCTATTTCTATGAATACGGCGTCTGAAATCGTAACAATTCATAGAAACAATAACGCTCCCCTTCAGTTTATTGGTCTATTAGGCATACTTGAAATTAGGCAATAACATTCCTGTGGTATGCTATCCCCAGCTTCTAAAATCCTTTGTTAACGAATATCTACTTTATTTTTGGATGGTTATAAATTATTGATCCTCTCTCCTATCATGGCCCACACGTGTTCTGTTGGTGACAAGTCCGGTGAACGGGAAGGCCATGGTAAGCGATCAACATTTGCGTTACCCAGAAATTCCATAATAAGTAATCCTCGCGGTATGTGGCTGCGCATTAACCGAAAAATTGGATTTACCAGTTGTTAAAGTGGTCAAAATGGTATTAAGATTTTTTGAAGAACATTATTGATGTAACGAATTCATGTTTCTTGAATTACTACTAGAGAAGATCTACTTCCACGGCAGATAGCTTCCCATAACCCCAAGAGTAATATATCCCTGTATAGAAAATTGCAAGTTTCTTCTTTCTTCGGGACGTCTTCTGATCATTTTACAATCATCATGAGCCCATAAACAAAATCGAGTTTCGTCACTGAAGATGATTAGATTCCACTCCTCATCCTAGTGCATCCATTCGTTACACACTCTAGCCGCGCTCTAACGCAATTTTTTGGCGTGGAGTTGGAGATAAACCAAGAAATTGTCGGTACGATCTAAGTCCAAAAGATCGAATTCTTCAATGTACTAATCGTATGAAGATTTGTTCATCAATTAAACCTCTTAATCTATCACTCATTCCCCTTGTTGACAAGAAACTGTCTGGAATTTCCGGACCGTAAACGTCGTCTTCCTCATTATTTTCTGTCCATCTTCGCCAACACAGCGACCATACAGCAACATAGCGACCATATGTGCTACAGTATCACCAACAGGAAAATGGTGCTTCTCGTAGGCCGGCTACCCCGCCAGACAAACAAAACATATTTTTTGGTTCATCGCCAATCAATTTGATAAATCGAATGTACATTGTTGACATTTTCTTCAACAAAATGCAAAATGCAAATGCATCTTCCCTGTAAATTTCACAAAAATATATCAACGTTTACTGGGTGTCCAAATATTGCTTGCTTGTTAAAAATGTATCCAATATTTTACATTAATTCAGAACAACATAAATTGGAGTGGTTGAGATAAAATGCTTCTAAATAGTATATCAGGATAGCCCAACTCTAATTGTTTTTGATTTTATCCTTATTTCTTCTTTCAATGGAAATGAAATAGCATAGCCTCCTATACCTAGATTATTTTAATATTATGGAATTTCCTAGAATCCCCCAAACCGCAAGAGCGTCAACAATGATGACTTCCTTTGAATTTTAACAACGGTCTGGTTATAATGCAAATATTATGTCATGCTCCGTTGTGATGTATAATTAATTCATAGGGTACATAATGTCACTACAACTCGCGTAATGATTACATATTTGTGTCATATCATGATGATGCATATAAGAATAATTCACCTAAAATTTTCTACTAATGGATTAAAAACATATTTGTGCGTACTTACATCAGACAGACATTAATATTTATAATTTCTTTTTGCAATTTCAAATGCTTATACATCTGAGGAAAGTTTCCATATATGTAATTACGTTTAATAGTGGGTATAATGCACTATAAAAAATTGTGTCCGTACCAGCTCAACAGCAGGCTTTAAAGACACCGTTAAGAAATTCTCGTAAAGTTACAATGGACATAAAACACGGAACTGTAACATTACGCCTTGAATTGTAATTTCTCAAGGCACTAAATTTCCGTCACTTTATATACGAAGGAGTAAAAAATTAATAGTGTAATTATTTTACGTATATATAGGTGGGAAAATTTTGAGACAAAAATGTGAGATAATCATGATTGCTTATTTATTTTATTTATTTTGTTTATTTTATTTATTTTACTTATTTTATTTATTTAGATGGTATAAAGTGTATATGTATCGCTATAATCTTTTTTAGCATCTTTCGGAAATAACCCAAAATCAGATTCTTATTTGAATTAATATTGTCATTTCCATTCATTTCCGAGGCTCAGCCGATAAAGAAGAACTCTGTTCTGTCGGAGAAAATACATTACGTTACATATGAATGGATTTAAATGAAGTTATATGAAGTTAACCGAGCCCAAGTTGCTACCATAGAATACAAAAAATCAAGGGGTCGCCTTTTTTATATATCGGTATTACAACACCCACTTTAAGGTAATCCGAATATATGCCCTCGTGGATTATTGAAATGAAATTTCATAAGATTGAATCTTGTATTTGGTAGAAGTATAAAATTTAAATCGAGATTTCAGTATGCAGGAAATTATTAGTAAATACTTTTGAAATATATTGTGTATCGATTAAACTTGTATTCTTGAAATCACGAAACAATCTGATTCGTCAAGGGAGTAAGCTAGGAACAGTTGTAAAGGCAAATGTAATGCTTAGAATAAACCTCAACCAATATATGTCTATAACTAGGATATGCATACATAATACTGACATATGTATATCGTCTAGACTTTAACATTGTGTTTATATTGCTTTAGTAGTTTTCATTGCTTAGTATGCAACAGAATTACATTCAATCATGTGTTCTTAGATAAACATTAGATCGGTAATAGTACCGGTGTATGAAACTGTTCAATAAAAAACAACTGCAACATTTTCAGTTGAGAGTGTCAGAGATTATATAGGCAAAGATAGGAAACGTATCGACAACATCAATTCTATCTATGTTCTCAAATGTTAGGTAAAGAAGCTTAGTCGCGACATGTTGATTAAAATTGCAGTCACCTCATTTGCATTTTTATTGATATCTATCTATAAAAAAATGATAGTTCAAATGGTATACCTATTTTTCGATTTTGTGATTTGAAGGTATATATTGTTGTGTCAAACTTTTCAAATTTATGAATTTTCTAAATGTTATTGAAGTTATACATAGTGAACATTTCCATAATCTTTTAAAGAGCAAGTCGCTGAGAAGAAAGTTTATAGTAAATGTTAAAAATATTTTATAAACATGTGTAATTATAAATAAAACATATACTACTATAATAAGTAAAGAATATAAAAATATCTTATAAGTTCTTATTAGTGGCATTAAAATACCGAGATTTCAGATTTGCCACGTATACTAAAGGAAATCATAAAATCGACTAGCACGCCGCCTATCATATACATCTGAAATGTTAACTAACTAGGTAAAAACTGGTCGGTTTTATGCATGGGTTGCTTACGAGCGTTTCCTATCATTACCTCCATAATCTCTGACAATAATGATTTTAACGGACAATTTTAACTTCTCATCATCATATCAAATGCATCAAACGTCATTTATGTAGGTAAAACTGTAAAAAAATTGCTGGATTGTGATTTTTTTTGTTTCAGTTCAGAAACTACTAGCATATCAGCAAATCACAACATTTTATGTTTTTAAAAGTATAATTATGTGAAATTTACAAGTACATATATGTTATCATTGAAGTTAGACACATTTCTTCTCAATATTAATTCGCATCAATTGCCTAATAAGTGTATGACGAAATATATTTGGTCGCCCGGCTAAATCAATATTAACCAACAGATTTTTCAGGAAAGCCAAAAGTTTACTGCATAAGAAATGCATACAATTAAAAATTGATCATGAATCATGATTGAAAAATTGGAATGAAACAGGGAAAACGAGTAAAAAAAGTTTCCACTTACTGTCAATATCAAATATTTCGAAAAATAGTCTGTGTAAGTAAAAATATATTTTATTTGCAGATAGTTTGCTTTGGAAATGTTCAAAGTTAAATTATAATGGTTTTGGCTCAGTTTTGAGGTTAAAAATATGTTTGGTAGGTTTAAAGATTTTTTTATTCTTACAAACTTCCGTTAACGTTTTGTTTGATGCTTTAGAGTACCTGCAGTTATGATAGAGATATTTAAAAATTATACATATCAAATAAATGTCATCATTCTTATTAATCACATAATATATCCTTTGTTGCTTAGATAATGGAATACATAAACAAAAAGGTTTGCCTTCAACCAACATACAAACAGTAATCAGTTTTTATAACTAGTACTCAATAACTAATATTGAACCTGACCAATAAGAATAATTGTTTTTCAAACAAAAATTGTCATGGCATGTACAATAAAATAATTTATAATTGTTTAGTTCAAATAATTCGTTTATTTATAACTTAAATATATATCTGTAAAATGAGTTGGTATATTTTCTGATACATCTTAAATTTGAATCCCTCATATAAAATTAACTGTAGAAATAAATAAGTTAAAACCGCCATTATAAATTCACGAATTTAACAATTAATCTATCAACTAAATACGTACCTGAAGTATCACCAAAGCACCTTTTGTAGCGCCAAGGCGGTGGAAGAAATGCGGTCACACCGTCGATGCTATGACTGGCAAGTATCACAGGGCAAGTGATCCCTTCGACACCTGTTACCGCACCCCCTTATAACTAACTACTCGAAGACACGCATTTCCCTCCCCTCTAGGCGAAGTGCTTGCACGATAGAAAGTTTGCATTATCTAAATATGGAAGAAAAAGAAAAATATGTTCTTTTGAAATTATAACTTGTTAAAAATCTTTTTTGTGTGCTAACTTTATCGTATGTGTATGTCAATACTGAGGGGAGATGAAAATTTTGCTCAACTTAATAGTTGTGAAACATAGTTTGATTAGTTTCATTAGGTTAGGTATAGGATACGGTGGCTTAAAATAAATTTAAGTTGAGCAGGATTGTTCTCGGAGTGCTACGCTTGACATTATATTTTTTTCTTTGTGGTTTTCTGCTCAGGATGGCAACTTAGTTGCCGAAATGCGTATTTAGAGTTCTTTACTCAACAAGGCGGTAAGGGGTATTTTTTAACTTAAATTTAGTTTCATTAGATTTGTAGAAGTTATATAGAATTGTTGTTAATAATAGAAGGGGCGGCTGGATGAATGTGCTATGTTACAATTTATAACAAATTTATATTTCGCAGTGAAAGAATATGTTATTAGGTCTTCTCTATCATGTCACGGGCTTTCGTGATAGAAAACACTGTTTCATAGAGTTATGAAATTGATGAATGTGCCAGGTTGCAGAATTTTCTGAACAGTAAATGGATGAATGTGCTATGTACAGTTAAATATATATATCGTGTTCATACACTTTCTCCCTCTGTAAACAGTTTCAACTTTAGAATGGAAGAGCGTGCTAAGTTTAATCTGAACATGCACAGATATTAACAAAATAACAACCTGTGTTAGGTGTAATAGGTGTTTTTATCATTTCAATTTTTTAAATTAAGTATCATTATTGATTAAAGCGACAAAAATGGTATGAAGAGGTACTGAAAAGCGCAACACTTCGAAATGTGGAATGATGAATTTGAAAAAAAATCTTGGTACAATCTGAAACAATGACAAACAACAATAATGATTTGAAAACACCAGATAGTAAGTAATCGTAATAAAATTACATATTACATAAAATTATTATTATTCTCTTTGTAGTACCAGAAAATGGAAAGACTTTCACTACTTTAAATACCAGTTTTGAGAATATCAACCTAGCACGAGTGGTTGGTATCAAATGACAAAGATATTTGTAGTAAAAGAATTTCAAACTAATATCGAGTATGCTACTTTGCAGATACATTTAGCAAATCATTTGACGATATACGTGGATTCAGGAATATTCAGACGTTAAATACAGAATATGCAAAGATCTTTCTGTAAACTACATCAAATAAGTAGACAAAGAAAAAATAAAAAGCGGCAATCTGCCCGATCACAAGATATGAGAGGCCGTCAGCTTTGAGCTTGTCGATTATGTACCGTTTGTATTTGGCAGAGTGTAAAATGGGGTAGCGAGAGGATGAATAACTTACGAGAAAATCCTCATACACAAAAATATTCAGAACAAAATTTAACCTGTTGTTTATGCAGCGTAAAAGTGACACATGCAGCGCATACCATGCAGGAAATCCAAATAAGAAAGGTAAAGAAAATGCTTTGGCGGCATTTCAGTATTAGAAGCAGGATAGAGAAATGGTTCGAAGGAATTCAGTTACATCACGATGGATTTACAATAGACTATGCCTTTGTCCAAACTGACAAGCTCCAAAGCGTTCTACCAAAGACAGCTAGGATTTTATAATTTTGGCATCCACCTGGTGACAGTTATTTATCTTGGACATTACCGGAAGAGGTAGTTCTGGAATCGCTAGCTGTTAATACAACTTTGTGAATAGTTGCCAAGAAGTTAAAGACAAACAGAATTTGGCGATCAGATCAGATTCATGCTCTGGTCAGAAAGTGAGAAACATCCGAACAAAAAGTTGAGTCTATACCTTGACGAAAAATATCGTTGGTCTTATGAAGAAGTTTTTGAGCATCTTGTTCCATTCATATGTATTTTTTAACGATAGAACTTACAATTTAGCAGGATATTCCATTTATGTGTTTACATTTATAACTGGATTGTATAGAAAATGTGTTATATGCAATAAATACTTTTTTAGGAAAACCCAACAATGCATCTATTAGTTTTCATTTCGAAAATTTATATTAAAAATATTTAACTTCCCAGCTCCAATAATAATTAAAAAATCACAGATAAATAACCTAAAAAGCACTTTGTGACAGTTTAGTTAATTACAACCACGCTCAAACGGCAAAATGATACACTTGCAGTCTATCGGGCTTTGCGCACCAATAATTTTAGTGTGATTTTAAAATGACATAAAACGAGAGTATAGTGGCTCCAAGTTCGCATATAAAACCATTGAACAGAATTTAAACACAACTAACGTATATTACAGGCCACATATAAAAAGCACCGTGGAATGGCGTTCTCTATGAAGCAGAAATAGTGCCTTCCACTAAAGATACGCAAGGCCGGTTAGAATGAAAGTCTATATTGTATTTAGGGGTCCTGATTATAACATAACACATTCATCCACTTGCATCTTCAATTATTAGACATTTGATAAATTGTATGTCAATTTTGACATTTCCAAAGACAGGTTAGGAACTGTCATCACATATTTCAGAGCCTATTCTGATAATTTTGACTTAATTTTTTATTATTGCTCTTATCAGCGTAACACATTCGCGCTACCGGTTAATCGATGCGATAACATTGAGGAAGAATTCAAACAATTGGCACGTTGGTGTGGCGTTATGGACGAATGCAATATGTGGACACAATTGCTAAATCCTCAGTTAATTCAATTGGAAAGTTCTTCTACGCGATGGCAACTTCCAAGTTGTTTTTTACCTTCCTCGTGATCCTTTTCTTTTGTTTGATCACTTATGTTGTCGCCCCTCCCGTTGTCAGGGCTAGAACTGGTAAATATGCATACGCACAGAATTGTCAATGATTTCAAATTCGTGCGAAGACTAAGCAACTTAATATGTTGACTATGTAACAGTGGTTGTTCCATACTCTCGCAATTTTTTTAGGTGAGAATGAAGCTGGATTAATGGGGAAATTCTGGAAGTTGGTCAAGAATTTTACGCAGTTGCTTATAAGCGTGTCGACGTTTAACGTTTTCGGTGCCGGAGTGTCCTTGGTCAGGACCTTAACGAGTGTGAAAGAAGTTGTGTTTGGCTAACACCGTACGTATACATTGAACTAGTTACCTCCATGACAACTATAAAATATTTTAATTATGGCAGCACTGGTAACCGGCAATGGGAATTTGTAATATTCGATTTACATAATACAAATAAAAAATTTAATTACTATACCACTTGCTTCTTTATTCAATACGTTATTTTTTCTATACCTCGGTAGTGCAAACGATAACGTGGACAGGAAGCGTTGACAACTAGATCCACTGGGAAAAGCCAGGAATCAGTAAACAAAAGTTATGATGTCATGCAAGGTAGTTCATCTCCGGCAGGACACTATTATTAACAAATAGTACCTTTTAATTCTTTTCCATGTTGAACAACCGTATATTTGATATTAAATTTATGTGATTGTTTTTTTTTTCGAAAATTTAAACAATCATTAAAACAGAATTACAAGTACGAGAATTTTTATTTATGCTTATGAATAGAGTTGTGAACATCCCGAAATTATTTCAAGAACTCCAGAGCACCCATCTCCACTTATTACCGATACCTCCTAGTTCCTCTTTGTCGTTTCCATTAGGTTTATCAGCTTGCCCGGTATTACCAGCTTACGCATATCCCTCCTCAATATATCTCACGCAGTACACTGTCAAACGCTTGTTTGAAATAGACGACGTATGCAGATCTTTGTTATATATACTTAGCATCTATTCTGACTTACTTCTTTTCAGAAATACCTCACGAGATGGGCTTGCAATGCCCAGATTAGAGAAAACCTGAATCATTTCAAAAAATTCAAACACGAACTTTGAATTTTTTTTAAATCCCCCGATCAAATTACGTAAAACTAGATAAAGGCAATAGGTTAGTTTCTGAACAAATATTATTATATAACAGAGTTAGCAAAAATAATGAATAATAATTTAAATCTAAAGCCATGTTTTAACAACTATCATAACAACAAAGCTTCAGGTTTAGAAATAAGCGAAGCAATTTAATCTTTAACGCCTGCGAACGCGGTGAAAATGCACAAATGCATTTGGAAGCAGTTCTTGAAATTTTGTGAAGAGCGAAAATATGAATTTATTGAGCAGACGTCAAATGAACAGATATTCTCAAAGACTGGGCTTTCAACATGAAGCTAGCTGATGGCATCGATTATAAGGGAGTAGTAAAGACGAGTTGGAATGTTTCCGCAACACTTTTCCAGGAAAAGTGCTTTGAAGATTTTAATCGGAAAATAGACCCATTCAAAGGCTTAGTTTTGAGGATGCCAGAAAGGCGCGTGCAACCAAAAGAAGATAGCTACAAACGCTTCCAGAGAAAAGAAAATGCCAACTGAAGAGATCAACAAGATTGTGGAAAACTATGACGAATACTCACCGGAGCTTACAAAAAAAGTTTTACCAGATTTCTGTCGTCGAGTTCGCGTGGCATTGCAACGAAGCAACCTTCTGCCTATTAATTTTTTTTGTGAACTTATAACACGTATTAATGTGTGAGCAACGTGCTCTAGGGATTGTGGATTGGTGTTATAGCTTATGCTCAAGTTCAACATGTAGAAATGCTATGTACTTACCTGTATTCGTTTATCTTTGCCATATATCTCGTCTTATCAAATTAAGGGTAACGCACTAACAGGTAAATTGAAATTGAAGGATCTGGGTCTGCTTTTTGATACCAACCCTTCATTTAAATCGTACCAATCACCACAGTATGTTCTGATGTCATAAAATCTCTAGGATTTGTCACGCTTATCTCTAAATACATTAAAGATGTATCCTTATTAAAATCGTTGCACTTGCCTCAATATTAAATAAACTAGAATATGTTAGGATTATTACTATTATTATTAACTTTATGACCAGCTGACCTAGATATTTTATTATGTAAAAATTAATAAAGAAAATCAAATGCTAATCAGTTTATTTCATGTTTTTACGAGTAAAAATCACAGGTATACTTTTGCGCATGCTCAAGTGTATACATTAAAAGAGTAGAATATACAGAAAAGATAATAACCTTGTTCTTTGAAGATTAGGAATGGTTGCTCAGACAATTGACCATTCTCCAATATTCGTTCTGAAAAAGAAAGAAAATAAAAATAACAATTAAAATTAAAGGTGTTGAATATATTCTTCGCCGTTGGCAGATAATTTTAGTAATCCTGTTCGCTTACTTGATGTACTTATACAGGTATAGAACATTTCCTTTTTGGATGCCGATTTCAATGTATTATTGATAGAACGTTGCCAAATCGCAAGTTTCGCCCGTTGCGTGATACCGGCAATTGGGAATACCGCAGTCGGTAGTGCGCCCTCGTAGGGTAAACCTAATAAATGTGCGGGTGCCCGATTACTGCGATCAGCGATCAACGCTGCCCGCTAGCTTATGCATGTATCTAGCGGAGGCAAAGTCCCCGCCACATACATATTTATATTGCATTGGCAACTGCGACGGTTTTATATATATATATATGTTGGGCTCCTATTAACAGATGTGAAATTTCCAACTGTGTATGTATATATGTATGTAATTCGGTAATACACAGAGGAAATTGACGAATGATTAATAACGCGCGATTAATAATTGATCGCATGATTAATAAGCACTATATCGAAACAGTTGTATGTATAAAGTTGATAACAATTGCAAATTTACCATTATTAAAGTTGTAACAAAACGGTCGTAGGCGCCAACGTTGTTACATCCTGTAGGAGACACGAAGCCGCTTCTTTTGCCCCAGCCAGTGGTCATGTTTATCTGAGCGTCGCAACTGCAGAGGATCGCCGACAGGATCAGAACGGATAGGAGGAGTTTGCGATACATGTTTTACTATTGTCTGTGAATAAGCTGCGGAAAATCTTATCGTACCACAGGCACCGTGGTCCTTTTATACGGATCGAAGAAACCCTAAAAAATATCTAACACCCACTTGCATAAAAACATTCGATTGATTAAAGGGATAGTCTGACGCATGTATGTATATAGCGTAGGCAGATCTAATCGTAACACATCGTTTCAAGTCAATGTTAAAAAAATATTATTCTTTAAATAATTATTAAGACAATTTAGTGGGTAAATCCCGAAAAAAGTATAAGATAATCTATGTGCATATGTATGTATCGTAATTATCTTTGCATGACATTTCAAGAGCACCACAAAATTTCATTATGTAAAAGTTAATATTGTGATTTCCGGTTACGTCAGAAGGTATATTATATTATGCATTACATATGTATGTATGCCTCTTATACAGAATGTTACAAATAATAACGAAAGGATTTAGAAAAATTAATTTATTTCAATATAACTATGTATAAGCAAACATGTAAAGTATGTATGTTTTGCCAAAACAAGGAATATACATACACTTTGTAAAAAAAAAGACAGCACGGTAAATCCTAAGTAACCAAATTTTGTGAAAACAACCCAGTACAACTGACAATATATTTATCGCATCATCAACTAATTTGATCTTATATGAAACATTTTTTAACAATTGCTAAGGTCATAATACATTACTTACGCATTTTGTGTTCCAAATGACCACTTGACGTTCCTAATAACTGAGGCATACACAGAAAAAAAGGAATTCTGTATTTAAGTAAATCTAATTTCTTGACAAAATTTACTTCATTTAAGAAAATATTT
>JARFOC010000198.1:2368097-2385922 GCA_031763485.1 Osmoderma eremita | reverse complement strand
TAAGGCGTAATGTTTGGGTTGGCTTGGCATGGTGATAACCGATTCGAGGATCTACTGTGTTGGCTGGGAATATGGTCTGGCCAGCTAGTTATTAGAGTTCTATTTACCATTCTTAATATTGAATACAGCTTGCCTACTTACATGCCGTTATCCATAATTTCTTTATAGCTGCACATCTCGGCATGTTAAAGAGAACTGTAAGAAAATATTACTTACTAAACTAAATATAAAAACTAATTGTAACAACTGCTTTAAGGGTACTTCTTACCTGCAATAAGCCTAATTGTAGATACGTATATGAATAATAAATTATTTTTAACGAATAAAAATAAGATAACGTAATAAAAATATCACAAGTTGAAAAGAATCTGACTGGTATATATTTTATAGTCACTTACTTATTTCACAAAAAGGTAGATAAAAGTAAAATACAATTCAATTCTAACTAGTAAAATGATTTTAACTTATCCACAAACGTCAAAACACAGCGTCCAAACAAAAATCGTCGTCTTGCTTCGCAATGACGTGATGCGCGACCTTGTATAAAATAAGTTTCGAAATAGCCATACCGGTATAAGTGTATCGTGATGTCAATGTATTTATTGGAAGAGAAGTAACGAAGTACTCATAATTAACTAATACCTGATATTTTAACGTTAATAACTCCACTGTATATTTCAAGGATTCAGCAGGTGAAGGAAGCTGACGTTTATTTAAATTGTTTCCTTATTTGCCAATAATTTTCAACATAGGTAGTGTCTTCATCAGGGCTAGACATTTGAATTATAGAATCCTTAGGTTAAACAAGCAAAGGAACATAACGTGTGTATACAAGTTTAGAGAAGATTCCTCTTCAGTTACTGTGACAATACCAAACGGTATTGGTCTTCTATTTGGCAACCAAATGCCATCAACAATAAAATTAGCTATTGACCATCAACCCGAATTTCTAGCAAAATCTCTTATGTACAAAATGATTTTTATTTAGACGATCTCTTCACAGGAGCAATTATAATGAATGAAATAATTTTATCTGTATGTTTTAGGATGTGAACTACGCGTATAATTTTTTAAACTGTAAAAAATAAAAAACAAATTACATTTATAAGTGTTGTTTTAACATAATATTGAGTCGTTTAATTTTTTTTTTGTTAACATATTCTTAATTTTAATTTAATTTTGAATTTTTTGATCCATTTTTAATGTATATATAAATATATTTTACATTACAGAATAAACTTGAGCAAGATTGTATATAAAAATCTGTTTATTTATTTATTAAAACTAAATGAACTTACCTAAAAATTCATTCTAACTGTTTAAATTTTTGTTTTAAAAACTATCGACTACATCTTTGATTTATGTGATTTGTATGAGTTTGTTTAAAATTATTTCTTTATTGTGTAGTATTTATGTTAATTGACAAGAACGGAATGAAATATCTGACGACACTTGACACGTATTTGCATTTTTTGCATAAGTCTTGTCGCATCTTTCATGACCCGGGGCGTAGGTGACATAAGAGGATTAGGTGTTGATTTTTTCTCTAAAACCCGAAGGGTATCGTTAGCGGTACCAACCACCCCCGGAAGCGATCAATCTCAAACCGCCCGGGAGTAATTCGAACCATCAACATCTACCACAGAAATCTAGCGCTCTACTGCTACCCTAACCCGGCGTAAATGATTTCTAGAAAACGATTCGATGGATTAAAAGAAATGATACACTGTGGTATTACAAATTACGTAAACCGTGAAATAACGTGTTACCCCTAGGTCTATTTAAGAATTTTGGGATTGTTGAAGTGATTCGTGTTCCAGCGAATTTATGGAAAAAAAGTTCATTATTAAATATCAAATGTGTCTCGTCTTTTCGTAAACACAGTTTATATTATTTACTATTACTATCATTATAGACACTGTACCATGGTTTCCAAGAAGGATACGTGAATTGGATAGATTTGCAAATCAAATTCTTTCCTATGGGGACGAACTAGATGCCGATCATCCCGGGTTTACTGATCCAGTTTACAGAAATCGAAGAAAACACTTTGCAGACATTGCCTACAATTATAAGCATGGTCAACCGTTGCCTAGAGTAGAATACACCGCAGAAGAGATTGAAACATGGGGTACAATATATAGAAAATTAACCTCTCTTTACCCAACACATGCATGCAAAGAACATAACTATGTGTTTCCATTATTAGTACAAAATTGTGGCTATCGAGAAGACAACATTCCACAGCTGGAAGATGTCTCAAATTTTCTCAAAGGTTTGAAAAAAAAACTTTTCGATGCCAACAAGAAATCTCCACAAGATTGTCTTTATTCTTCCTGAATTATATTCAGTGAGGCGATCTTATATCTTGTCTGTATCACTATTAAAAAATAAAAACAATATCCTTATCACCTTGATGAGTGAAAAACTCCAGATACGTATTTGGGCAACTAAGTTGGCATCTTCAGCAGTCTTCGAAGGAAATTAATGTTAGACATCACTTGCATAACACTGAGTGTCGAGTGTTATTCAAGTGGTGTTATGTGTGGTGCATATCTCCCAGAGTGCTGCATCTACCATTATTTGTTTTTGTATATTCCTCTGAGGATGGCAACTTAGTTGCCGAAATATGTGTCTGGAGTTCTTCGCCCATCAAGGTGGCAAGGGAATTTTTGTTTTTATTTTTTACTATTTCAAGCCACCGCACCCTATTATTTTGCATCACCATTAGGTAATTTATCGAGCGGCATACGGCGTATTTATGATCTGTTGTGCATTACATTGTATTATATTAACAAAGTCTTGTACCTAGCAGTGATACAGACAAAATGCATATCAAATCGCTTTACTGGTTATAGTATTTAACAGTAAACAGTAGCTTTGCTATTAGCTATATATTTCTGTTGTGGTTATTTCTATACTTATAAGCATTGAAAAGTTGCATTTAAGTACATATGTAGCAATTATCTGTATTCGTAGATTGTACAGGGTTTACGCTTAGACCCGTAGCCGGCCTTTTGTCATCACGGGATTTTCTCGCTGGTTTAGCATTTAGAGTATTTCATTCAACACAGTATATACGACACCCGTCTAAACCTTTTTATACACCAGAGCCAGACGTATGTCACGAACTTCTAGGACACGCCCCACTCTTTGCGGATCCTAATTTTTCACAGTTCTCGCAAGAAATTGGATTAGCTTCATTAGGTGCACCAGATGAGCACGTTGAGAAACTAGCAACGGTAAGTTATGGCTATTATGTTATTATCGTAGTTATAGACTCTCAGATTCATAAATTTTGATAAATTCCCGTTTTCCAAGAGTACACAGATTAACACGTTCACTGCCTATCACGCACAGTTTGCGTGATGCGGCGTCTTCATCGAGTGCCAATAATGCACACGGTACGGGATGTGCTATTGGGAATTCAACGATATATGCCGGCTTCGGCTTGCCTTCTCACTCAGCACGTATATAAAGCGAAATTTATCATCAACCGTCTAAGACTTTTTTCTATCTATTTTCTACTGAGGATGGCAACTTAGCTGCCGAAATAAGTATCCAGAATCATTCACTCATTAAGGTGGTAAAGGTAGCTTTTGATTTAGTTTTTTATTTGACATTTTATTAAAAAATGCCTATAAAATACAAATAATAGGATACGGTGTCTGCCAACACAACACCCTATTGTTTTACTATTAGATTTTAAAGGCGATGGAGATAGGGACAATATTAACATTCATACCTAAGAAGTATAAGGTAGGAGGTAAGTGTTTCGGGGAAGTTGGAAGCTAAAATCTCAACAAGTAAGCTTAAGTAAGTGTAATTGTAACATTTTCATAACACTGTAACGATTAACTGGCCCCAAATACACCTGATTTTTTTTGCACTGTGTCCCTGGCGTTATCTGAAAATGGACTTTGAGAGAGCGGGTAAAGAGTATGTTAAGCGCTGCTATTGTCAAATCTATATATGTACATGGGGAATGTTCGTAATAAAATGAGTGACTCTCGGACGGTGTTGCAGATATATAGGCCGACACGCCCGGAATTTAATTTATTGATTACAGGTATTTTTCTTTAATTGGTAGTTTTATTATCTGGAATATTTTTGTATTGAGTTATTTTATTTTACATCATAGATATTGATTCACTCCATTAAAATCAACAAAAGAATGTTCAGTTTGTATTATTTCCATAAAAGATATACATATCAGTTTAATCCCATACAAAGTAATAGAATTAGTTTTAGTTAATCCTAAAGAAAATCTTAATAACATTGATTGGAAATTATATTACCCAGAAATCATAGCTAAATCCTTTATAAGCAAGTGGCATAAGCATGTTATTTGCTGCAATGTTCTACACCAGGGAAAACAAGTACACAGTATAATGGGAATTCCATACACACACATTGATTTAATAAATTTGGTACATATGTTTATTGAGCGCGTGGGCTCCTATTGTCAACCAAGTCCCGAATCCTCTTCCTTCCTATCTTTGTTAAGTGTTGGCACATCTATACTAAATATAGGTACACTAAAAGGTCGGAAAACAAAGTGACGACACGGGCACAACACGGTTTTCGCAAAAGGAGCCTCGTGTCCTGCGAGTTTCGTTTACTTCCTGCAAGTTCTCAAGTGGTGTAACGCAGCTAGCGAGGGCGCATGATACTAGTGCATACATATGTATACTACAGTTGTACTCATTATGTATTATATTATATATTCAAATTATTATTGTTGTGTTTTACTAATTATTAATTATAATTTGTAATTAATATTTAGTATGTAATTTTGTGTAACATTAAATATCTACGTCATTATCAGAGGGAACAGTTATCAAAATGCAAAATTGTATATTATAGTCCTAAGATACATCCTGTCATGTGAAATTGTTTTTATTTTTTAGGCTTACTGTCAGAGTAACTATCACGGCAAATAATACAAATAGTCTCCATCGTATGAATCCGTTACAATTTTTCTTTTTGCAGCTTTTAATTTTATTTTCCTGTCGTTCACATTTTTACTTGTTTAGATAACTTTTGTGAGGCTTTTGAGAACAGCAATCTTAGTTTTTGCCGACCCTTAGTAGAATGTTTTCTTCTACGGCTGATGGAAATGGTCTAACGGTTACAGGAAAAACTCTTTATTATATATAGCAGCTCAACAGGCCTTCGAGGCTACCGGCTTCTTCTACCATCTTCGTGATTAGTCTCCACCTCACCCGGTCCTGGGCTCGTTTCTTCCAATCTCTCACTCCTATCTCCTCCACGTCTTTTCTAACTTCTTGTAACCATTTTTTTCTTGGACAACTTCTTTTCCGTTTGCCTCTTTCCTCTCCATACAACAACCTTTTCACTAGTCTTTGTTCCGGTATACGGATTAGGTGTCCTAACCATCTCGCTCGTTGTACTCGGAATCTCCGTGCAATTTTTGACTTCCCAAACATGGTCATTACTTCTCTATTTGTTCTTCTTCACCATAGCCCGTCTGCCGGTCTGTCTCCACCAAAAATCCTCCCTCTTCCATACTCCCAATTTTGTTTTTTCTTGTTTATTCATGGTCCATGTTTCACTTGCAAATAGCGCTACTGGTCGTATAATTGGGTCATATACTGGGATCTTGGCTGCTCTAGATATATTCCTTGCTTTTAGTGTTCTCATGAGTGACCCCACAGCTTTGTTACCTCTTAAAATTCTTTTGTTTATTTCGTTGTCTTCTTTACCATCGCTTGTTTTTGTTACGCCCAGATACTTGAGTTCATTAACTTTTTTAAAATTTGTACTCATTTCCTCGTGTTTTGATTCTGTATTTTGATTTTCTTTTGCTATTTGTGTTCCCATTTTCATATGTTTAGTTTTTTCTTACTTTATCATCAGTCCGTATCTCTTCGCCTCCTTCTCAAACAATTCGAAAGTTTTTCAAGTTCCTTTTTTTGATCTTGTTAGCAGAACGAGATCGTCTGCGTACCTAATACATTGCTCTTAATTATGGAAAACTATTCCAGTTCTTTGTATTTTGCTTTCTCTCATTACTACTTCCAAAATCAAGTTGAACAAGCCGGTTGAGTGTGGGTCTCCATGTCTTAAGCCACTTTGCACTTGGAATCGATCAGAAAAGTCTCCCTCTAGTAAAATTCTGTTGTTCGAATTATAAAGGGCCATTTTCACCATATTTATCAGTTTCTTTGGATTCCCAGTTTCTCCAGAACTTCGTATAATTACTTCAGGCATACGAAGATGCTTGCTTAAAATCTATAAAGAGCATGTGCAATTCAAGATTTTGCTCATAACTGTTATTCATTGTCATTCTGAATGTGTATATTTGGTCCACTGTTGATCCTACTGTCCTTAACCCTCTTTGGTATTCTGCTACTACTTCCTTCTCGTAAATATTTAGTCTAATGCGTATTATTCTTGGTAATAGTTTGTATATCACAACTAGTAAAGCAATTCCTCTATAATTTTCACAACGTATTTTGTCCCTCTTTTTGAATATCGGGCATATAACACCTCAGGTCCATCTTCCTGGCATTTTCTCTTGTTTGCATACTTTCAATATTAACTCATGTATACTTTTCCCCTCCCTTTTTTAGGATTTCTGCTAGGATTCCATTTTCCTCTGCACTTCTGTTGTTTATCAGTTTTTTAATAACTGCGCGTATTTCCTGCTCCGTTGGTTCTTCCAATTGCTCTGCTCGTTACTCTCTTGCTGATGTGGTGGTTCATGTATGTTTTCCTTCAAACTGTTTAACAATTGCTCGAAGTATTCTATCCATCTGTTTAATTTTTCTCCGGTCCGCTCCTCGGTTCTGCAGTAGATTATTTGGGTATTGACGGTTTGCTTTGATTTCTTGAATTCTTGTTAAAAGTTCTTTATCTCCTTTCGCCTTATTTCTCGCTATTAAGGCTTCCTTGCGGTCTTTGTCGAACCACTCTTCTTTTTTTTATGTTCCTCATTTCCTAAACAGCGATCTGCCGTTTTGGTAATTGTTGCATGAATTTGCTCCCGTCTATTGTGTGGTTTGTTTGATGCTATTCTGTTAACCTTATTTCTATTTCATTTCTCGGTTTTTAGCTACATTCCCCCTGTTATTTATCTACATTATACCGTTTTCTCTCTTTCTTGCTTTTCTTTTCTATCGGCAATTCTTGATCAAGGTTAACTATTACTAATATAGACTAATATACACTATTGGTGTCCGCTCTTCTGTAACTTCTGCAATTTGTTATGGTCCTCAAATGCTTGCCTTCTATCACCACATGATCAATTTAATTCTTCACCCGTCTATCTGCGGAGATCCATGTTATTTTGTGAATGTCTCTATGGTTGAAATGTGTGCTAATTATCCGCATTTGGTTTTCGGTTGCAATTCCCACTAATATTTCTCCGTTATCGTTACTTTTCTTGTGAAGACTTTTCCCTTCTGTTACATTTCGATATATTTCCTCTCTTTCCACCTTTGCATTGAAGTCCCCTAATATTATTTTTACATCATATCTCGGTATATTCTCATATATATCATTAATATCTCATTTATGTTTTCATGAAATTCCTCCTTTATTTCAGCATCTTTTCCTTCAGTTGGTGCGCGACCATTGACAATCCTTATTTTCCTGTATCTACCTCCTATTTTTAAATAACATATTCGATCTGATATTGCCTTGTAGCTATTACCAGTCTATTGATTTTCTCATTCACTATAAATCCAGTGCCAAAACATCTATTTTGCCCAGCACTTTTGAAGAAGGCATGTTTACCTATCTCGACTATTCCGCTTTCCCATTGTTCAGTTTCTTGCAAAGCTATTATGTCTAATTTGTAATTCTCCATTATGTCCACTAAGTCTTTTAAGGCTCCTTCCTCAAGGGTATCTCTCACATTCCACCTTCCTATTTTCAGTTGCTTGTTTTCTTCATTTTGATTAATTCGAAGTAATTTTTCAGTTTCATTTGCATGTTCTTCCTTATTATTCTCTAAATTATTCAAATCCTTTGTGTCACCCATTGTAATTTGGTTTTCCTGCGTCTCACCATCGGTTTGTGCTATCAGTTTGATTGTTTACTCCTTTCTTATCTTACGTGTTATTTCCAGATACATCTCCTTAGCCATAGCCTGGTCTGTTTCTAGCAATGTATTCCCTGGTTCATTAGCAATTAGTTTTCTTTTTTGGTTTCTTTCTTCTTTTTAGGTCGCACAATTTATTTTGTTTCTTATCCCATAACCAGTCTTTCACATTAATACCTAATTTTTATATCCTGTTTTTACTTGATTTCCCTTACCTCTCTCTTCTTTGGCTGTTTTTGTTATATATAGCTGTATTTCCTTTTCTTGTCTTGTAAGGTCGTTGTTAATGTAATTGTATTTTATATGCCATGTCTTCAGTTTCTATTGCACATACTTTTTCCTCTTGCTTTACTGTACTTTTTATTTTTACGTTGCAGCTCTCGTAATATAAAATTTTCCTTTAGAATCTTATCGCTATTTGTGTTTATTTTCGGCCCAGATATTATTAAATCATCTTTCTTTTCAATTAAGTCTAATTGCTCTATTCGCTCGCGCAAACAAGTATTTTAAAACGGAAATTCTGTCCCATTTTGACAACGTTAGAGGAAGTAGTACCTAATACCGCATACCGCAGACACGTAAACGCACCTGCTCAATTATTTCTAAAGTATACGTGGACATTAAATTAAAATATATTGCTATTATAGTGTAGTGTACTAAGAGAACGAAATAAAAAGTTATACACTTCATTTCATCTCTCATCTCTTCTTTTTCTTGTATTGTTACTATCAATTGTTCGCGGGTTTCTCTTTGATATTCCCGCAGTTGTTTTATCTCACTCATCATTTCCGTTAATATATCTATTATCATACCTAGTTTCTGGTCCTTTTCGGTTTCCATCTCACTCATCTTAATGTGAATTTTTACGGGCCTTAATTATTTTTGTTAATCACCGCGTACGGAGTATAACCCGAATCCGACTACTCGGAAGTTTTTTCCGTGTTAGGTAGTACAGGAGTTGATATTTTTCTTTTTCTATATTTTAACACTTACTTTTCACTTACACTTATCAAATTTGTATATTATTGCTCGACACAGCCTAATACTTAGGTTATGTGAGGGAGCGCAACTACACACGTGATCACTCGCTAAATGCTAGGACCACACGACGAAAAAAACTCTATTAAGTGGAGTAAAAAGTATGACAGCCCGAGATTCTTCCTGAGAAGTCACTTACAGCAGATGGTTCGAGGTTGAAAGCTTAGAGCAGTCAAAAGAAGCAGACGTAACTTGAGTGCTGGTGCACGATTTTGTAATCTATATTAGAAACACTGGTTGTCGCTGGATTAACTTCTGAACGATCTGTGGGAATAGCAGGTAGAAAATCCTCGTCTGGAAATATGTTTCTATCAAAAAGTTCTATGCCTGTATAACCAAAACGTTACGTTATTACGTTCTTTATAGTAAGGGTACATGGCAGGTCTTTAAGAATTATTCCTGGTAAATCATAGCATTATTCAAAGCATCTTGCGCAGAAGTATATACTTCTTCTAGGGTCTACACATAGACCTATCGAAAGACTGGAATCGATGCGAGTAACGGGGTGAAAATGATAATATCACACCATTATCTTTGGCATATTTTATCGTTTTATATGCTCTATGGGAAGAATACTGTCTGGAAAATCTAACTATTCAGCGCCCGGACCAGACGCAAAAAATGCTTACTGGTGGAAAATCCTAACATCACGCATTGTCACATAGAGATAGACTTGTATTGGAACCCTTTGGCAAAAGTTAATACATTACATTATTTACAATAAAATGTACAATGAATTGTGAATACTGAATTTTAAATTATGTAAAGCTGTCAAATGTACTTTCTCTTATAGTTAAAGGTAATTTAACACTATGTTTTATGCAGTTGTACTGGTTTACTGTCGAATATGGATTATGCAGAGAAAATAATCAACTGAAAGCATATGGTGCAGGCTTACTATCTTCGTTTGGTGAGTTGCAATATTGCTTAGAAGGAAAAGCTGAAGTACGACCTTTCGACCCATTCAAAACCTGCGAACAGAAATATCCAATCACAGAATACCAACCCGTATACTTTGAAGCTAAAAGTTTTGAAGATGCCAAGGAAAAAGTGATGTAAGTCATTATACATTTATTATGATACTAGATAATATGAATATCACTTTTTCGACATAATTAGGCAATCACCCGTGAAAAACAAAAAAGAATGAAACATTTCACCATGCGTAACCATAACTGTACGAAAAAGTCGTTTAAAATGTGCAAAGAAATCATGAATAATTATTTAGTTACTCTTCAAAATTTTGATATTACCTCAAAATTTTGAAGGCATTATTCTATCAAATTTTATATTTTTATATTCCAAAACATAGAGGATGCTGATTAAAAGGTGAGTCTTATTATATTCTTACTGGTTTATTTCTCTTTATGAAGGGTATTAGGTAACGTCTATTCTATGGTTCAGACGATATTGCAGTCGATTCCATTGTTTATGGTAGCTGGTTACATTTTAAATAACATAACATACATAATATATCACTGGCTGGCCTAGTTGCATTAATCTGATGTAATACAACGAACTGTACTAGCATTGATGAACAATTTTTAATCACATTTGCACTTATGTGACATTTTGATCGCACACATTTGACGCATTATCTAACAAGTGAACTTAATTATTCTTATTTCAGTAAAAATTAGTAAGTTTTGGCATATATAATGATTAAATTACAAATATCAAAGCTTAAAGATCAAGTTATCAAGAATGTTTGAGTAAGCTACTGTATAAAAATAATACAACGAATTTTGACAATATTTGAATTTGAGTTGATAAATACCTTAGCTACCCTTGTGTTGTGCAAATGAAATGTATTTCACGCTCTTCCTGTACCGCTTTTCTTCACTTCTCTCTTTTTTACTTCAAATAACCGGTTTTCCTTCTTCCCTTTGGCTTTTATGATTTTTGATTTGAGTAATTTTACATTATTTATTTATATCCCTTTGCCTAACGATGGACCAAGTATTTTGTTACTAGATGATTTTTTATGTAGTAACAGCACACTCTTGTTTACGTGGATGACATTTGTTGCCTTGTACAGTAGAAATATAAATCCACGCTTGTGCCCTTCATACTACAGTAAGTGCAGACTGTCGCCTCCACTTCTTTAACATAGTGCCAATAACGCCTCCAGAAACTGCGCTTATGTTAATTTGTATATAGCCCCCAAAATCTCTTTTTGTCCTGTGTGGTGTTATGTGTGAGAATATGCGATGATTTTACAGTGTATTTAAAAATAGGATATTCCTTTATCCGCTAACAAATTGTTCGCCACCGACCGGATTAGTTTCTTCTATTCCTCTGTAGTGTAGAGTTCTACATTGCCGACTGAGAGTGAGAGAGAGAGACAGAGAAACGATTTACTGTAATATGTAACATATATTGTCATCTTCTATCTAAACTTCATTTTAATAGGGTTCCTTAAAGCATCTGAAGGGTGGTTGCCTAATATATATGACACTACTAATGTAATCATTGTGATTCCAGACTGTATGCTCAAACAATACCAAGATCGTTCGGTGTTCGATACAATCCCTATACGGAAAGTATAGAAGTTTTGGACTCCAAAATGCAAATAGAAAATTTATTACGAAATTTGAGTCAAGAGACACACACGCTGCTTAATGCTTTTAAAAAATTGTGATTTATTTCCATTTCAACGTTTTTACTTTTATATTAACAGCAATTAAGTGTGAAAACAATTGTACACGTTTTTGCTTAATAAGATGCTTGATTTTTATTGACTATGTAAGTTTTAATGTAATGACAATAAATAAAATATTTCACTTACGATTAGTGCATGGTGAATTTCAGATCCGTGCCATGGAAGTTGACTGGAAATTGCATAATTTGCCATGTATTCGCAAATAATTTCATATACTTAAATAACACATGTAGACAAGTAATATTCCACAGCTCTGTACCGTAGAAGTAGTAGTCAAGTTTATTTTTGCAATATTGAAAAAGTAAGACTCAAACAAAAAACACGCTTATCACCTTAATTAGTGATACATAATGATATACATATAAATATGATATACATATTTCGGCAACTAAGTTGCCATGCTCATTAGAATCTACAAAGGAAAATAATGTTAGACGTAGTATCCTGGAAAATATGCACTGCACCAGAACACCACTCGAATAATACTGTCCAGTGGTTCTCTCAAGTGATGTTCTGATTAGTAAGGGTGTTTTTTGTTTTAGTTTTACTATTTCAAGCCATCGCATCGTATTATTTTATATTAAAAGTGAAACTTAAAACACTACTATACATACCGCTAGTTAGTTTATCACTATGCGTCGGATAATTATGTATTAAGAAAGCTTAATATATGCACTAAAAATATAGCGAATATGTATCCAAAACGTATATATTGCAATGCTCTGCGTACGTTAATTACTGATTAAAATTTGGTTAGCTACACATTATGGGTGCCAAAACCTTGTAATGTCCCCCCCACCCCTCACTGTATATAATTTTTTAGATTATAATTAGTTGGAGACCACCCTTGGATCTGGACTGTTGTCTGGGTGGAATAATGTTCAAATTGCAGAGTTAATAGTGAACGATGACAGGTACCCGAATTGGAAAATAAAAGATATTCAAATAAGGTTAAAAAATATGGGAAATTAGAATATAATGTTCATTTTTATATACAAAAAAAAGAAAGACTGTTCAATATTTCACAATAGTAAATTATATATTTTTGTAAATTGTTAATACCTAAGTCAATTGGTCAATTAAAATGCAGAATACCAATAAGGACCATTATTATTTTAGTATAAAAACAGGCATTGCATAAGTATGACGTATCATCTTGTCCTCTATTACAAAAAAAAATAGTAAAATAAAATAAGATAATGTATTAAAAAGATATGGTAAGACCTCTCAAAAAAGAATTAAGCAATGAAATAACACATCACGACATTGATCAGAAGAACTTATTAAAAATGTAATCGTACCGCCCCTTGAAAAGAAGCCTTGCTTAATCCGCTCCGGTGAACATTAAAACTCTGAGAGAAGTGCCTGAGAATCCTGAACCTGACAACAACCACAACGAAGCATTTGTGTTCGTTTTGCCCGTTCTCTGTCACAGTATTCTACAGAGTATTTACATTTCATTTGTATTTATTTGTTATGGATCTTAGTTTAACTGAAAAATACATTCCCGTGTTTCTATGCCACTCTCATATTGCTGTTGTATAATAAGTAAAAGATTGACAGACGGAGTAAAGTAAACAGTAATGTTGACTAAACTAGTGGATGCTTAATTACAGTTACGCAAAGTTTACATGAGAATTTAGGTCACGGAAGAAAATAAATAAAATAGTTGGCGGTTACTATCTGTGTCGATTGCACAAATAACCGGGTTGCGAAGTGTAGGTGCGCGCTCAAGTTCATTGACCTACATAAGTTTCGGTAACAAGGAACAGCTGTTTATATATTCAGACGATTGGATATCCGAATTTCCTTACAATTATTGTACAGATCTTAATATTTTAAACGTTATTTCGTTATACGGCCGTTTAAACGTCACAAATAATAATCATTTCAGTAGAATCACTTACAAGGTAGTCGTCAAATAAAAATTGTTAAAGTATTCAAAATATTCAACCTGAAGGGTAATTAAAATGCCTTACACGGTTTGAACTTTGTCAAGGTTACGCTAGGATTAACAAAGAAGATTTCTGGATTACTGAAATATATGGTTTAAAATTATAACAGAACTAGTTCAATACGTTAATTTCAGTTACAAAGCTCACACATATGGTATATGACTTTCCTTATGCAAATTTTTTGTGTTGTTGAGAAATGCGTTCTCGCGGCGTCGCGTTGCCAAGATGGCGGTTGATGAATGCCGATACTGTCTTTAGTTTAAGAGTGATCACAAAATGTCGACGTATTTCGCGGTAAATGCGATATACAGGTATGAACAGGGAAAACACTTAACTTTTTGGTGCCAATGTGTCTCCAGTCTCGGTTTCTGTCGCACTTTGTTGTACGGCTACTTCGGAATGGTGTGGTAGAAAACGAGGAAACGCCCTTGTGTTCTAGAACCTCTCAGAAGAACAGTATATAACACACAAAATCCCGGATATATTTCCAGAGCTTAATAATTCGATCCTCCTCGGACTCGCATTTATTCGTTATATGCCCTACGGCAAATTATGCTAATACTTCACACACATTCATTGACTTCAACCACTGCATACTAGAGCGGACACTCCTCATTTGACGTCAGTCGATGAACCTCTACTTTGATTGAGGGAAAGACAACCGTTCCTACGCGAGGGGAAACCAATCAATTCTCGATCTCACGCACCGCGCTGTATCATTCGATAACTAAGATGGTCCAATTGGGTATCACGACGCTGAAACTTAATCATAGAGATTCGAAGAAGAGGGACAGGTCACGCGCATGAAAATGCATTAGCCTCGACTGCATATGAACTAAGAAGGCGGCGTTCTCGCACTAATACACGTAGGTAAATATTAGGATAAATAGTTCGTCGGCGTTTAAAACGTTACAATGTAAGTATGCAGAAGTTGACCAACTTTCATATTTGAGTTTGCCGTTTTGCGATTCTGTTCAGGTTGTTGTAGAAGGGAGCAGATAAGACAGATTATCTTCTTTAATGTTCGCGTTCCTATTGACGTTCAGGTCCGCGTCAATTGTGCACTCGGGTTAACTGCCCACCTGTTAACTTAGATGGTGTTCATTAGTATGATTAATAGAAAAACAAAAAAGCGGTCCTGTGCTTCCTATAAAACACAGAGAAAAGAATACAGTCAAACAAAGGTGTATAAAAGGTTACACGAAAAAATTGCTTCAAAGCGAATCATTGCCGTGGTGGAAAGGCAACTGAAGACCTAATGCCTAGCCCTGAAGCGTCTATGTTGCTAGAAGAAGGGAGAATGGAAAACTAGCGCTGGCATAGCTGTAAACGAATTATGTGATTTGCCTAACACTTTACCAAATAAACTGATAGACAAGCTCGTCACAAGTGAACGTCCTAGTGTGGATGAGAATTATAAATTTCCTGTAAGAATTTTAATGTCTCATATTTGATTAAAACCATGGCAAATGGGGGAAAAATTAAAAGAAATTGGATTGTTTATTCCGTTACTCGACAGCGTTTTGCCACCTCCCCAACTAAATTCTAATGCCGGCAGAAATTAATGTAACTTGATCCATAAAAATGTTGTGTTACTTTTTAATAAGGAATATAAAGGTTCAAGAACTTGAAATCGATTTTGAATAAATTTGGCTATGAAATTTATCATACCTAGAAAACTTAATAATTCTCTCTTGTTTTCAGGTCCTCGAAATTGTTTAATTGCTTCTACGCGTGCTGGATCAACAGAAATTCATTGGTCTGCTAATATGTGACATAAATAGTTTATTTTATTTACTCCCAAAACGTCTTTAGATTTATTAATGGTAATACCTTCGTCTTGTAATTTTGAAAGAACAATCTTCAATATTTTGTCATGTTCAACTTTGTTGTCGCATATATTAAAATGTCACAATGTGAAAAACTGTATTAGGTATTCTTGCCAATATTATTACTAATTAATTTTAAATTTACTTACAAAATATTCGGGAGCACAAGATATTCCAAACGGTAATCTTTTGAATACGAATCTACCCAATGGACAAATGAATCATGTGAGAAACTGACTGTTTCTCTCGAGTTGAATTTAGTAGAATCCTTTATTGACGTCTATTATCGAAAAATATTTTGCTTCTGTTAGTCAACGCGTGTTCGGGATAGGAAAGTAAGATCTTATTACCATTTGTTTAATTGAGTATAGTCAACACATAACCTTATGTCCTCTACTTTTGGAACAACCACGATAGGTGCTACCGATTCTGTTACTTCATCCATAGGTTCATTTAAATCTAATTGTAACAAACGCTTACTTTCTTTGTCGAGTTTGTGCATTAAGGTGAATAGGAACTGGTCGAGGAGCTGTTTGAGCAAAACGAGTGGCTCCCTCTTTTAATTCGATACTAAATTCTCCTTTGAATTCTCCAATTTCTTTAAAGAGATTTGGGAATTCTGATGGTACAGTAACGTTGTTAACAATCTGGAACACTAATGATCTTATTTCTGTTTTTAGTTTCATTTACAAGTCTAGGAGGTATTAACTTTAACAGTATTCAATTGACATCTGGAATGTTACTACTAGGAATGTTAAGCTTTTCTTAAATTCTAATATTAGAATTGGTACTGTTCAAGTTGACTTTCCAAAACTCATGTGTCCTAAAAAATCTTCCTCACTAGGAGTTACACTTACATTGTTAACACCTTTCTTCTTTCGGCACATCTTGAGAAAGTGTATCTTTATGCCACAACCTGGGCAATTGACATTTTTCGCTGGGCATTCGTATCTCTCATGGAACTTGTTTCCACAATAGCTGCACAAATTACTCTTCTTTTCCTTATCATTAGTTGGTGTATTTGATTTTGCAGAGGGTGCCTGAAATTTATTACGCTGGAGATGTTTCGGATGCTTCAATACATTGACGGTTTCCGACTGCCTCATGATTTTGTTCTGTCTTTTGTTGAATTTCACCTTGCCTAGCTGTGTCGATTGCGTCCTTCAATGCCAGGGTGCTCTTCAGTGGCATCGCTTCTGGTATTTTGGTGTCGTTCACCCCTACCACTATTCTATCCATGATGAGTTCATATTTTAAGTTTCCAAACTCCGCTAGCGAGTGCAGATTAGTAATAAATTAGTCTATATTTTCTCGTGGATTCTGATTACAAGAATTAAATTTAAACCGTTCGAATGTGACATTTTCTTGGGGTTTAAAATATACTTCAAATTTATTCAGGGTTCCTTCAAGAGTTGTTAACTGACTTGTAAGCTGTACGAGAATTCCTTCTGCTCTTTCACCCATTAGATAAATCAAAATGTCTATTTTGTTCTGTTCTTGGTACTTTGTCATACTCGACACTGAGATATACCTTTCAAATCTTTTTCGCTATTGGCTCCATAGTTCTAGTTTCGAGAAGTTGAAGGATTCCGGCGGACTAACATTTAAGATAGGTTTAAGGTTAGTTCGTCATCTCTCTACAATACTTTCGTTCACATTACTGTAACTGTAACGGTTCTTCTTTTTGGAGGTTATCCCCGATTGAGTTTCCCTGTTTGTATGTATACCGCAGACGAGTTTTTTTTACACTTTTACCGCTGTCACCATGTTGTGTACTTGTAAATAACATACAAAATTCGTATCTTCCTAAGAGTTTATTTTTATCTTGTTTACATTGCATCCATGTTACAGTCCCAATAGGCGCCAACCTTACACAACATTAAGGAGAGGTGTGAAAGACCGTTTTTGATATTTAAATGTCATTCGCCGCAAATGTAGCAAAAAGAGTTCGGGTGGTTTACACATTTCCTTGGAATTTTTGCAAGTAATCAAATGTTCTCGGTTTCACTATAATATATTGAACGGACCATAACGCAACACTCTTTAAAACGTTAACAACATCAGCGTATGTGTTCATCCACCGAGCTTTAGCCGACAATTGAAATAACAAGAGATGCTATCTAGGAATGGGTGTAAGCACGTCAAGACATGTTCAAACATTAACCATTGCATCAGTGCCGTAGCTAGAATTTTATTTTAGACCATGGCTTACAAAAAATATTTATTTTATAATTATTAAAAAATATGAACGAAAACCTAATATTACAAAACAA